>CM076581.1:1121855237-1122016203 GCA_034641835.2 Pinus albicaulis | reverse complement strand
TCTATTGACAGGAAAATTTGTCCGGCCAATAGTAGGGGATATCCCCGGTAGAAAGTCCCAATTAGACCTTGAACCGTTTGGAGTAGGGATCCCGTCCGGGGTGTGGGTCCGGCTACCGCTTAAGACGCCTTCCCTTAGGTCTCAAAAGAACCTGATTGAACCAGCGGACATACACTTATTCATGTGATACAGAATACAGGATTGATGTATTAGACCCGAATCAAACACTATGCGTAGCAAGATTATGAATACAGCATGTACACCTCAAGAGATGTCATTAGCAACACATTTTTTGGGGGTAATGCTTATAAGGTATTCTGACCACAAAAGGAATAGTCCTTTATGATGAGATATCCTTTTACTTCTGAAAGATGAAACGAAATGCTAACAAAATAGTTCATTAACATTCATTATTAGAACAGATGATAAAATAAACATCATTGATACAACACATATAGCCATGACGCATAAATGATGACATAAAGAGTGCAGCTTCATTAATCATAGGATGTTCTGAAACTGTACAAGGAATACACACAGTGTTTGCACAGCAAAACACATCATAACCATAGGGTGTTTTAACAAGTATCTCTATATTCAGATGCGTAAGGGTACAATACTTCAATACAATGCCATGTAGTTCTCCAGTTTCCAAAAGGAAAAAGCCCCTTTACAAGTTCTCGTAGGATTATTTATAATGCCAAAACTGCCCATTGGGTTTCCTTGACCTTTCATCTTCCTGACCGTTGGGCTGCCTTGCGACGTAGTCCTTTTGCGACCTGCGACCTGAGCCGTTGTTGCGACCTGAGACCTGGCTGTTGTTGCGACCTGCGACCTGCCTGGGTCGCAGGGTCGCAAGTTGCAAGAAAACGAGAGAATGCGACCTTGCGACCTTGCGACTAGGTCGCTGGGTCGCAGGGTCGCAAAAGGCGAAAAAGACATAGATATGCGACCTTGCGACCTTGCGACTAGGTCGCTGGGTCGCTGGGTCGCAGAAGGAGGAAAACCAAAGAAATGCGACCTTGCGACCTTGCGACTAGGTCGCTGGGTCGCGAGGTCGCAAAAGGCGGAAAAACTAAAGAGGTGCGACCCTGCGACCTTGCGACTAGGTCGCTGGGTCGCGAGGTCGCAAAAGGTGATAAAACTAAAGAGGTGTGACCCTGCGACCTTGCGACTGGGTCGCTGGGTCGTGGGGTCGCAAAAGGTGAAAAAATCACAGACGTGCGACCTGCGACCTCGCCAGATCTGCGAGTTATTTGGAGTTTCGCCAGCATCTGCTTGTTTTGAAAATGTCTCCTTGTTTGCTGGGGAAAAGCTTGTGCGATCAGAGTGGTTCTTCCTGCCATAAAATAACACAGGTCACATAAATATTAATGCTAACGGCGTTTTAATTAATTTTTGAAAAGAGAAAACAATGAATTTTAGACCCCTGTGTGGTCTTGTTCTGAAGGCAATATATGAATGGTCGCGCATATCTACTATGTATTCTTCCACAGTCACAAAAGAATGCTTGAAGGCACTTATAGCTAGTCCTTAACATTTTTCAATGGAGAGTACCAAAGCCCCGGGAACTCCTATGCATTGCTATGTGTTGAGACAGGCTATGGTGTACGACCCCCTCAAAGTGTTTCAAGGCTGCGACAGGCCTCGCCATCTTTTGCCTACATCAGATGGGCATCAATTCACCGGTTTTAACTGATTTCTTTCACAATGAGGTTTTAAGAATGCATTGTTCTTCATATGTAAAGATGCTAGGTTTGCTGCCAAACACCCTGTGATGTAGTCATTTCGCCCAACCTGGAATCATACGAAGGTGCTGAAACAAAGCATTATAACCTTCTTTGCGTAGACATCTCTTCCATGCGCTGTGCTCCCATGCCTCGCGATATGCAATCCTTGGGTGGCCAGTGAGGAGCGCGATCTGTTGGAGAGGGCATTGTGCCAATGCACTGTACTGAACCTTCTTTCACCTCATAAGATGATCGACTGCCAGACTGTTCATAATATTCCAATGCAAATGACTCCGACCTTCAGCAGGTGATTGCCTTCATCGAGGCAGTGGAATTACTAGTCAAATGTTTTGGATTTAGGAGGCATGTAGACTGAAATCAGCACAATGTATTGCAGAGGACGCAACATAACTCAGATGTTTTGTTTGCTTTGCTAACACAACCAGCACCGAAAGGATTCACTCTCTTTCCTGCACTGAAAATCGACCATGCCGAACGTTACTATTGCAGACCAGACTTGAGTGGGTCAGCAAGGTGTCAGATCCTTGCATGACGGGCTTTATTTCTCATGCAGAGCGAACGGTTCCTGAAAGGCTGTGTATCAGTGCCCTTCTCGATTAGAAACATCTGTTTGAGTGTATCTCCGTTCATGCATAGCAGCGCGCATGGGAAACTTTCACGGCATGCAAAATATGGACTCGTTTTGTCCAGGTCCCCGTGGACGTGTGGAAGATTACTCTGGCATGATTTTAAAACTCTGCTTTTCGTTACACCACGCTGGCTGCCACTGCAGGCTGGTTATGACCGTAGGTTTTGCCCGTTGTGCATGTACGTCCGCTCCAGTGTTTTCTGCAATGAAAAGTTTCCAGTTGGAAAGTTAACCTACGCTCCATGCAACATGGACATTGGTCGCTGGATTCCACGTTCAAACGCCTGTTTTGACCGGATAATGTGAAACTGTATAGTGCTTTATATAGTTTTGATCAACATTTTAATCGTTAATTGGATCACCTTCGCATCTGCCTTATACATTAGACCCTCGGCATAAAAAATGCAACGTATCTCTTTATAACCCTTGCCCACGCTTTAATTATAATGTTAACTGCTATTGGCTTTCAAACCAAAACCCGCCATCGAACGTCGGGCTTGCATCTGGTTCACAATGTGTGTCTTGATTATAAGGTTAGGGCTACGTGTTTTATAAGGGTCGAACGTCACGTGTTGCACCAGCTGACGTGGTTTAAAACATACGGCTGAATCCCTTTCGCGCCTTAGTGGCAACGCACTATAGTTATAGCACTGCGCTCCATGAAAACATTGACCGCCACGTGTATACATATATGAATATTTACGTTGGTTCTATGTAACGGAACACATTGCATGTTCAACTCCATGCAACGACTTTGAATGTTGGACCATCCAACATACATCTGCTCCACACGTTTACCATAGGCAGAAACCGCTTTCGATCTTTTCGCCCATGGGGAACGCACCATGGTTACGATGCTTGCTCCACGTCAAAACACAACTTTCAACCAAATATTATATATCTGTTTTCACACAATACAACTCGACCATAGGAATGGCTACGTCGAGTTACAATGCATTTTCAAATAACCTTGCCTTGTTCCATGCAACGTAAAAATTACACGTTTGACTGCATGACTCCATGCATTTGGCCATATAAACGTTGATCATTAGATATTCATTCAAAACGTTTCAACGTAGATGAAAATTGCACCATCGAAATGTTTGAGCTCTAATGTCATGAATTTTCAAATGGTTCTGCTCGCGCCTTCATTATAAGTTTGGCCCCAGCATCGTATGTTTGCTTCTCAAAACACGATTTGAAAACTGCCAACGATCCTTTGATTCCGTGCAACGTGGCCATGGTCATTATCGCATGCTACTAGTAGTCTGTTATACATTCTGCACCATGTCTTACACATACGCTGGGTCACTATATTCACTATAGAGGAAATTACGCTCACGTGTAATGCTTTTCATATCGCCTCTATCCACCATCTCATATGGTTTTGGTACTATAAAGTCTTTTATCCTTTTGAACCTTGGTTTAATAGCATCAAGTTTACCATTTGCGTTTCCTTAGATTGTTGGCACGAATAGATAGAACTTTTCATTTCCAAGGCCGCCTACCCATAAGATCAATGTTGCTTGCTTTGAAAAACCGAGATCTGACATCTACTACTCATCAACTGAGTATGGGGTGCCAAGTGGAAGCGTTTGAAACGTGAGGTCGATGAGAAGTCACCAATGATATCTCTCCTATTTTATGGTGAAAGAATAACCTTCCCGAGAAATTATTCCTTTTATAACAATGCTGCTACATATGGTAGACTAGTTATTTGTTCATACCATATTTATGGCTCTTTCAACATTGACCTTTTCTATCTTGTGGTTCTAGAGACCCTTTGCATGTGCATCAATGCGCCTGGCTACCAAGGGGTGCATGCATTTAAACATCACCTTTTAGGTTCGAATTGAAGTTCTCCATCCCTTAAGGTTTCGTATAGATGATCTTCATGGACATGTGGGAGCAAAGGAGCGCAGGTTTTTAGCGCCCTTTTGTGCAACCTAAATAATGCCACAGTTTGTATCTCAAGATTGACAGATGTTGCTTCCAAAAGGTGCGCTGCCATATTCGAAACCCTATCGTTGGCTTGGCACAGAAACACGTATGCTTTCGCGCTGCTGCCTGGCACGAGCCTCCTCAGGGAGATCTCCTGAGTTTGCTTTGTTCACCGGGCCATAATTAATGCTAGACTTGTCGAAATGGCGACAAATGTTCCTTTGTATATAGACATCGACACGGAGTTGGCATTGTGCAGGATCTCCATAATTCTGGTGTGCACTAATGAAGAACACCTTCTGCGTTGGTGACACAAAAGGTTCTTTCTCTGATCGACACATATCACATTATTCTCCTTTTAACAGTATCGGTCACTTGCTCCTCCTCCTCCCCTGTTCCGCAACTTTGGCCTCGTCGTTGAGCTCAATTTCATTTCCCTCGATGTCGCGACACGACTGAGGAGTCTGTTATCCATGGGGTCGACCTGTGTAGAACATTACGACAATCATAATTATTCTTTGATAATGGTGCCCACAGATAAAACATATGAGACTAGCAAATGTGACAGAGGTATGCAAACCACATGCTTAATGACCTACAGCGACAGGGCCTTTAATTGTTAACAAACAAAAGTTTTCCCATTTAAAAGTATGTATGGCAAGCTCATTACACATGACGCGATTGTGATACGAGTGTTCGGTCGCATGTCGGATGATCCCTCCCACATATGGCGCGATTGCAGCAACAACCTCAAGTCATGGTGACGAGACAACTCATGAGGGGTTGGGGATAGGTCGCTAGGATGGAGTTGATTTGTGGGGTCGGTGAAAGACCTTGACAACTAAGCGAGCATAGGGGGACCCGAAATTTTAAATATACCCAAAATTTTGGGTGGTGTTGTAGCGGCTACAACACCCATATATATGTATTCCAAGGAAACCAACTCATTACTATGGCTTTTGTGCATGTAATTCATCTTCTTTCCCAAAGAATCATTTCCAAAGTAGGCTAACACAACATGTTATATTTTCCCACATACAAATGCATATTCTTTCCATCTAGAGCTAATACAAATCTTGCATGCATATACATGATCTTATTCCAAAACAAACTAACATAATTGTTCTGAGAACATAAATTAATCACATACAATTTCCTAAAGAAACATAGGTCAATATTTCTTCTATCCATGCAAAGAACATATCTCTATAACACAATGACTATTCTTTTTGCATAAGAGCTTATCATAATAGCTCTTATTTAATATAGGTAAAACATATTCCCTTCTTAGAATTCGACAATCATTAACTAATATTTTCATGTAAACAAATACATACTTCTTTTTCAAAAAGAAGTTAATATAACCTAGATTCTTGTCTTTCTATATGCAGTTTCTCATGCTTCCCTTTCAAGAAATTATCATAGATAACCATCTTTTATGCATAAAACCAGGAAATAATAACAAGGTTAACTTAACCTTTTATGCACCTAAACAGGGAAATTAACACAATTCATCTAGCGAGAAAATATTTTCAAGAGATTAAAGATTAACGTTATAATTTTCTCTACGCAAAACATATTTTCTATATTGCAATGACTACCCTATTGGCGCATGCATCATGTGTTTTCCCTAACACAATGACATTTACTTCAATGCGCATAACCTTTTTAAGAAACAAGCATGCATTATTGTTCTTGTATGAACAAGATGCATATCCATATTTTAAGAAAACTATTTATTTTTGAAGAGTCTTATCATAAAAGCCAATCTTTCATACATGCAACTTTTATAAAAAGAAACTATCTTAATGACTTTGTTTCCATGTATATAAAACATACATATTCTTCAAGAAAGTTAGTAATGATTATCCATGTTCATAGAAGCACATGTTCCATTCAAGAAACTTAAAACAACCGTATATTCTTACAAGAGAATCTAGCTCATTAGCTATTTGTACCATGCATACAATGCATATTTATTTCACAAGAAACTTCAAAAAATAACTGTTATCACAATGCATTTAAGCATATATTCCTAGAACTGTACATGGATATCTTGACTATTTAGCAAGAATTTAGTGTAATTTATTCCAAGAAAATGATAAAACTACTCATATTTTTACACACAAGATTCACATATAATATTTCTAAGAGAAACTACAGATTTACTTAAGCTTTATGTGAAAATCTCTCACACATTATTTTCCCAAGAACATAACATCATTAAAATCCTCTCTCTCTCTCTCTCTCTCTCTCTCTCTCTCTATATATATATATAGATATAAACTCCCCTTTTTTTTGGAAAATAATGTGGCAAATCTTCTATATGCATAATATATATATAAATTTTTTTTTCATAAAATAATATATTAAATACTCTATATACATAATATATATGTAAACTTTCTTTTTTGGGAAAATAATGTAGTAATTTATCTTTTGAAAAGACGTGCAAATGAACACATATTTTTCCTCACTGCATACACACACACACACACACACACACACATATATATGAAATATTTCAAAAGATAACTAAATAACTGTACATATATTTTTCCTTCAAGAAGGTGAGAAATTTACTTATCTTTTCCATGGAAGAATCCTTGCCTCCATCACCTTCAATGCAGAGCTAAATTTCAAGCCAACAATTTACTTATCTTTTCCATGGAATAATCCTTGCCTCCATCCCCTAGATATGGCTGACACGCCCCGATCGTGCGAAGACAGGTCTTCCCATGCTCAGGCTGATGACACCCTGCAATGTGAGGTTTAACTTGATGCGGAAACTCAATTCATCAATCATTCATAATGGTGCTCTATTGCACCTAATCTCTTTCCATAGTCTGAATCACATGCAGTCTCACTTGGACTATCCCTCATCACATCTGTGAGCATGCCACAACCCCTCTTCACATCTGCGCCCATGACACAAGTCTTCAAAAGGCATGTAAGCTCCTCATTCTACCATCTCTTTGCTGCTACAACTGGTCTGTAGATACATTTATGTCATTCCCATTTCCATCATGATGCTGCTCCAACTTCCCTATGTGCTCCCCTTGATGCATGCCCCCTCTCATGCACCCTCCTGTAGCACACTCCTCCCTCTGATTTCCTCCTGGCTATGTGCCCCCTAACTATGCGCCTCCCTGTGGAAATCCCATCCTATTTTTCCTCTCCCCGTTGCGCGCTATCTGTGGTGGGCTCCCTCACTACGTGCCCCCCTACTGCGCAACCCCTTGTTGTGTGCCCCCCTGTTGTGCATCTCTGTTGTGCATTATATATCTATGCATCTCGCTTCTTTGAGCCTAACTTCCCTACCTCTGCTCGTTAGCTTCCCCTTGGCCTCGTGACAATTTCAAAAGCCCGTCAGGGGTAGCCAAATAGGTGTGTTCTTAGGGTGCTATCACTGTAGTCCAGATCAATGTTTGGAATCTATTGAAGGTTCCTCTTCTAGTAGCCATGATAGGGGGGTTTTTCAAATTTCTGATCACACCAAGGAAGAGATATTCATAACTCCAGAGAAATCTAGGGGCAAAAGAGGCCCTAGGAAGTCTACCATTGCGCACTCTGAGCTTCCCACTCCTCGGAAAACCAAGCCACTCCCTGTTCATGAGCCAGCAGAGGAGGAGAAAGACGTCTGGATCATGGATTTGGATGGAGTCTAGACCAGAGTTCTAAATGCAGAGTACCCTATTTCTCCTATCATTTGTGCAACCCCCCCCCGAAGCCCCTGCACGAGCCAATAGATGAGGAGGAGGCCATTGCTCGTGAATATGAATGCCTCATTGAGGAGGAGGACCCCACAACTAAGGATGATGAAGGAACATCATGACTGCACGATAGCTCGGTTCATCTCTATTTTTTGTCAACTCAGGACATACTATAGCTATTTTGTTTTTATATGTGTTACAAAAAATTTTGTAAAACATGACTGTTTGACTCTATTAAGGGGATGGTTTCCTCCTAGGAGGCAACCCCAAACCTGTTTTATTTTGAAAGTTAATAAGGCTAGGATTGGCTAAGCATTGCTTGCCATATCAGCCCAATGGTTATGTAAAGTTTCTTTTATGATCTAATATAGCTTAACCTAACTTACAAAAAAAAAATTCCTTGCCTCCATCACCTTCAACATTGAGCTAAATTTCGAACCCATGGTGTGCTCGGCAACATTGCTCTTTCAAACCATCCAGCAAAATAAGAGAGAAAGCAAGCTCTAGAAGATGGAAGGAAATCCTATTTTCAGCACCCACAGAAGGGAACATGCCCAATTCTTGATCTACAACAAGAAGGCAAGGGAGAGAAAAAAGTATAGAAACTTTTCCAACTCTTATTAATCTACAACCAGAAGGCAAGCAAGAGAAAAAAGTCTAGAAACATGTCCAACTCTTATTATTTTATAGCAAGAAGGCAGGCGAGCAAAAAAAGTATAGCAACATTTCCAACTCTTATTATTCTATAGCCATAAGGCAGGCCAACGAAAACATATAGCATCATGGTGGCAGTTGTAGAGCCCTCAATCCATCTTAAAATAAGTAAGGAATTGAAGTTGCAAATATATAATTTTCCTGCTAATTGGCAATATTAATTTTTGGCAATTTTTCTTTTATAAAGATAAGCCAATTAATAAAGTGGGTAAGAAGACACTTAGCCTACACTTGGGAGATAAAAATTCCATAAAGTCACTTGAGTGCATTATTATTTGACAGCGTGGGGCACAGGGGTCGAAGTGGCAGTGTGGGGGAAGTGGCAACGTGGGCAGCATGGGCCTATGACAGTGCAAAGAGAGAGGGACAATGTGGCCAAGGGGGACAACGCAGTTTTTGTGGAGACCTAGGTATGAAGCTCCCAAGCATAAAGAGAGGAAGAGGCTCCTCATTCATTCATTCAACTATGCATATTTTGATTTGTGTCTTCCGACATTGAGCTCACTTACATTGTTTAGTGAAGTCTGCAAGTGTTGTTCAGCACGCGGGTGTTTCCAAGAAAAGATCCAAACTTCAGCCCCAGGGGACTTCGAGTGCCTGCTCGAGTGAGGAGTTCCATCCTTTGATTTTCAAGTGGGATCCATTATGCACCTGTTTGACGGTGCAGTATCGAGGAGAGATCACAAAGTTCTTAGAGGAGGTAGTGCCAGGGTTGGATATTTAGCAGGGGAACAACCCCAAACAACAGCTCCATGCCAGCAGCAACAATAGTTCCAGTAGTAGCGGTCATAGCAGCATTAGGGGTTACGAAGTCATAGAGAGAGCAGCCATTCTTTGAGTGATTCTGAGAGTACTCCCAGCTTGCCTAGAGCAAGTCAAGGTGCCATCATTTTGGTCACCTTTTTACCCATTGTTATCTTCCAGATTATAATAAAATGGCTCAGTATTTCTCCATATTTGCAGTGTTTTTATGATGTCTCTCTATTTTTTTCAGTTATGTGTTTATGTTTCTTTATGTTACTGTCTATTTCCCATTCAGAATATTACAGTGGTATTAGAGCTCATAGACTTGGCTCAGCCTATGAAGCATATTGTCTATGACACCAACAGGAAAACCATATCTTAGTTTCTGGGGAAGTAAGTACAAGTACCAAGAGCATAGTGTTGAGATTCAACAAGATGATGAGCTTAGTGAAAAGAGCTTGTGGGCTATTTTTGGCGCAAGTCTATTTTAGACTATGTCTATTTTTAGACATGGTGATTTTTTTTGAGAAGTTGCGGGATGATATTTGTGGATGTTTGATCAAGTTGGAAAATAGATGAAATTATGTTTTTGGAATATTGGGCGAAGCCTATTTATAGATCGTCGATCTAAAAATAGAAGTGTCGATTATTTTTAGCTCTTAATAATAATCTGACAATAAACAACAACTTATTCTCTTGGAGCACTTAATTTCAATGCATGGGTAATTGAAAAAAAGAATTTAAGGTCAAGGAATTACGGTTAAATTTTAGGTTTATCAAGGTTCATATACATAGAGTGATTCTCAAATAGAATCAAGGGAAAAGTTAAGGACAAGAAAGTTGAAGAGTAGTTCATGGAGTCGTATTCAATTTAACTCAGTTAGAATTAGTTGAGCTAGTTGTATCTAGTCTAACTGAATGATACACTAGTGAGAGGGCGGGGACCACTCCACAGAACACCCACAAATAATAATTAATTAATCAAAATAATACAGAAAGGAAGCAACAGCGTTGGCATGCTGCCTAGTGAGACCCATGAGAGATATATATATAGAAAGCCAAGATGGACTATTCCATGTTGCTGGATATGATGCATTGATACACCACACACACATTGGAGTTGCCAGACGAGGATCGTACATTAAGGCAAGAGTAATTGGACTTCATCAAATTTATTCTTTCGTAGGATTAAAAGGAGTCCCTTAGGAGGGCAGTAGGGATTTTCTGCATGGATTGTGTAGATTTTTTTTATGTTAAAAGACAATTATTTGATTGTATTTATATTTGATGTACTAATATTTGCATGATATTGTTACATTATCTCCATGATACATAATATATGATAGTTGGGGTTTTCAGCTTCATGCTTTCCCATTAAACAACTGTGTTATGTTTGATTGTTTTTATTTATGCTTCACATGTGTTTGAAATTAATTTTCCGCAAAATATTAACAGTGGAATGATTCTGTATTTTGCAAGAAGTTAAATATTGTGAGATCAGGGGAACCTGGATGTATGTATGCTTAATGCATAATAATTTCTACATGGTATCGGAGCAGTGTTAATTCTTGAAGATTTCAATTGTGAATAATTTTTGAGTTTGTACTGGTGGACAATTCGAATTTGCTACAGAAGATTCTTGGTGCAAAAGTTGAGTATACATTGAAATGTCTTTCAATGGGTTGCGATTGGAGTATTCCCTTGATGGGAGATTGAATTACATAGCCTGGAAGAATAGAATGGAGGCAATGTTGGAGGATAATGGACTAAAGGACTTCATCGATAGCGATGTTCCTAAGCTGGGATCTAGCGATGCTGCATTACTTGACGCATGGAAAAAGAAGATAGCAAAGACAAGAAGAATTCTGTTGAAAGGTGTGAAGGACCATATTGTGTCCAACCTTCACAAGAAAGCCACTCGTTTCTTAATGTGAAAGGCTTTGATAGATTTTTTCCAAAGCAGAAGCGACCAGAGGAAGTTGGCGCTTAAAGACAAGCTCAGAAAAATAAAAATGGAGAAGGGCGACAGTATTCCAAAATACCTCACGAAGTTTGTCCACTGCAAGGATGAACTGGGAAGTGTGGGGGTTACTGTTGATGATGAATAATTGGTGAGCTTAGCTCTCCTTGGGCTTCCAAATATTTGGCATAGCTACAAAGTCTATGTCAATGGACGGGAGAAACTTCCGGGATGGGAGCGACTTTGGTCGGATCTTGTGCAGGAGGAGATAAGGCGGGGTACCAGGGATGGCTCTTCATCGAAGAATGAAGATGAAGATAATTTTGATTTGGATGCAAAATAAAGGAAAGGGAAGGGGAAGAAATTTCCTTCAAAATCCGAAGATAAAGGCAAGAAGCAGTATTTTTCCAAGGTGAAGTGTTTTCACTGTCACGAACATGGGAATTTCACCACTAACTTCCCACAGAGGAAGAAGAACAAGAAGGTTGCTGAAGCTGTAGCTGGAGAGGCCTTAGCCTAGCAATTTGAACTTGATTCCTCTTTGATCTCATGCTTGGTTTCAAGCTGTATGGGATCGGTGTGGTATCTTAATAGAGGTGCGTCTTTCCATATGACAGGAGAAAAGGAGTTGTTTAGTGACTTGGAGGAGAAGGACCTCCAGATGCATATAGAGATGGGTGACGATGGTCAATACAACACGACCGGCATTAGGTCCATTACCTTTGAGAGGGAGTGTGGTAATCCATTCTTGTTGAAGGATGTTATGCATGTTCCAGGTCTGAAGAAGAACTTGGTCTCAGTCGCAATGTTGGAAGACAAAGGTTATGATGTTGTTTTCAGTGAGGGAAAAGCCTTCCTTCGACATAAAACAACGGTTCAAACCAAGAAGATAGGGATTCGAGTTAATAATCTCTACACGCTGGAGGTAGATGGCTATGCTGCAATGGTGGGAAAAGCAAAAGAAGTGGTGAGGTGGGATGAGGGTGAATTATGACATAGGAGATTGGGCCATCATCACCATTGCGCCTTGATGATTTTGCAGAAGATTTCTACTGGACTTCCCAAGGGTACTCTTGCGCAGTCAGATCAGTGCAAGGGATGTAATATGGGTAAGTTTGTGAAGACCACTGTTGACCGAATAAATCAGTATTGTGGACAAGATCGATCTCCCTAGTACCAAAAGGTAATCTAGCAACAAACAGCCAAATAAACCTATCTTTCTCTAGACATATGTGATTTACACAAGAATACTATAAAGGTGTTAAGATCTTACGATAGATCCAATTCTTGTTCGAAGTAATTATCCTTTGGTCACTTGAAGGAGTTATCTTTATAGACCTGCAGTCACAAACAAAAAAACATTAAATAAGACCTATATAGTAAATATTATAAATCATGCCTATCATGGTGATCAAGTAATCCATGAAATAAACAGTTAATTAACAACTTATTGAGAAAAATGAATTCATTTGTATTAACTTTGAATAAAGAAAACCTTACAACCTTAGCCTTGATGTTGAACAGGCCTTCCCAGGGTTCGAAGCAGGAATCTACTCTACTCTGACAAGCCTTGCACTCTTCCAACTGAGACAGAGAGAGGTATGTGATCTCTCCTCAAGAAATCTCAGTTAAATGAGTTTGAATCCCAACAGCACTTAACCTCAAATAATTATAAAGCTTGAACTCCCCTTGAGGCTGCCGAAGGCCTCTTTTTATAGTGCAAAAGAGGAGGTTTCAGTTCCAACTATGAAGGGATAGAATCCTCCTTCAAAGGGATAAACTCCTCACATCAAGGGGTTAGCTCCTTAAGGAAAGGGATACATGAACCTCAAAAGAGCGGTTCTGCCACCACGAGATTCTTTCTAGAGGCTTCTAGAAATTACTGAAAGTGATATTTTTGAGTTTACTTGTGCCTTTTTAATCTTTTACAGGGGTCCGCACCCTTAACACATAGAAAGTGCATTCAGGTACGCAGGAGTCATGAACATTAGGTGCGGGACCGCAGGCAAGACAAAGAGAAAGTGCGATACCAGAGTTAGAGATATTTTCTCTTATTTTTAAGGCTTGAAATGAGAAACTGATGTGTTGGACTTGCAAAGGAGGAAGTATGAGTGATAATGAGCTCATACAGATAGCAGAATGTCAAGATGAAATTTTTCAGTGCAACAGATTGCCCCCTAAAGTGCAAAGTCTGGAATAGATAAAGATGAAGTCTGTCATATATGAAGAGTGAAGTAATTTATAATTTCAAGGATCATCCTGTGGACACCCCGGTCGGAACCTATAAAAACTTTCAATGAAAAATATATATATGTAGATATATCATCACTGAGGTAGGAATTCCCATACTCAGATCAAAACTAACTAAAAACTGATTTAAACTGTTCTGATACAGGAATGATTTTCAATACATCAACAGTATAGACATGTGTAGACACAGTATGGACACAAACATCTGTTTATGAATATTCCACTGTATAAATGAATAAAAAAATTCCTCCCAGCCTGGATGGTAGAAACTAGATCCAGGGTCTTGATTTCTACTTCTCGAACCAGTACGATTCTATCCATGTGAATAAATGTGTCGAAGTCGAACATGGTAGAAACCACTTGATTACCAGTCAATAATGTAGATTTTTAACAAGTGTGAGAGTAACCACCAGTAATGTTAATGGCCCTCAAAGTACTCAGTACAATCCATGAAATGTGAATGAATGAGCTAAATTCGAACATGTCACGGAATCATTTGATCGAAGGTCAATGATGCAACCTGTCATTGAAGGCAAGAAACCTGCCATTAAGGTATGCAGATTTCAAGGTACTGACAATTTCTAGATCAACTTCCTAGACAATGAGCTGTCATTGATAGGAAGTGATCTGTCCTAGGAAAGCCCACAACACAAAATCATAGATCAAGTTTTGAAGAAATATATTGGCAAGGATTGATTCAGGGATGGTAAAAAATGGATGACAAATATTTTGAAGATGAATGGTTTGTTTGAAATGTTCTCTTGAACACATAACGACACTGTAGATGTCTTGGTGACAATTGACCTAAAGCTAATACCTAGAAACCAGCTGAAGTCTTTCAAAATGGTTTGATTAATTGTTAAGCAAAGGATTTCCCAACCCAGGTGAACAAAAGTGTCGTTTTCAAGAGTGGTTAACTGGCTTTTCGAGTAATCAAAATACAACAAACGAGTTCATTTTTCTCTCTTTTCCCCCACCATTTCTGGAAAGTGCCTCTTTATTTTTGAAGAGCTTGAGGAGGATAACATTTGCTTGTTTATAAGCTCATCCTTCGGATGAGTCCAACTTAGTTTAACATTCGAACCCTAAGAAGGAGTGGTTCGTTCCTATTTTTAAAATTGAACAGGTCCTTTACTGTTAAATTTTAATGAGTCCAGTATAGGAGAAACTCCGTGTTTTTTCAATTTTAGGGATTCAAAAGAAAAAACTTAAGAAGATTCCATGGGTGTACTTTTTCATAAATTTAGTCTCTCGAGCCCGAAAAAGGATAAAATAATGCGGGAGAGAACTCTGTTGACCATAATTAGTCAACGTATACATTTTTCGTAAATATTCCATTTCAATCCGTAAAAGAGGTAAACTTATACTGAAAGGATGATCATTCATTTATTTTAACAAGTTCGAATAATCAAGTGCTCGGCAATCTTTTCAATTTTCGAGAATCTGAAAAGAGCTTAAAAGAGGACTCCAAGCTTTCTCTTTTTTGTAAATTTTTGAAAGAGTCTGTAAAATTGATAAAAGTGTGCTCTTTGTTGAAAAATGATCAATTTTCCCGAAAAATCCAATTTCTGCACAAAAACTCGAAACATTACACATACCTGTTTAAGATAAATAAAATTGTTTTCAAAAATTGCCTTTTTAAAGTGAAAAATAAACAAATTAAAAATTCATTTATTTGAAAAAACTTATAAAAAAGGCTTTTCTAACTTCACTTTTACCGTTTGAGTTCAGAGTGAAAAGTGAGAGCTTTTGGGAAAAAAAGTTCCTGCGAAGATTCTAGAAAATCCATTTGGCGAAATCGAGAACCATTAGCTCCAAGTAATCCACGTCCTCCTTATCTTACATTTCATCCGTTTACATTTCATTTTTAGGCTTTAAATTTCATTTTTTAAGGAAAAATAGGTTGAAAAAATCACTTGTGGGGGTCCGCAGGTACAACACGCGGGCCCTACGGACCCTGAATTTTTTCTACATAGAAAAAATTCATGGGTACGCACCTGTTTCATAGCACCCATGCGTACCTACGCACTGTGTATGAAAATAGGGTGCGGACCCTGTGCAATGAAATTTCAAACTTAAATTTCTCAATTTCCACCCAAAAATTTTCAAATAGGATTGTTCTAATATGTCTTTTTATGCATTGTAGGACATTCAAAATGTTTTTTTGAAGAGAACGTGAGCATGAAGACATAGATGATGCCGCAATGAATCATTTTCCTACAATGCAAGCATTGAGAGCATGCGGTTTATACAAATTCTGGGCCATTCAGGGCATGAGGGCACAGGTAGACCTCCTGACGTGGCTAGTGAACAGATGGAATGTACATGACTAGTGTTTTGTTATTGGCAGCCACCGACTCGAAATTGAGCTGGAGGATATCTATTTTTTAACTGGTTTGTCCAAGAAGGGTGAACAAATTTCTCTGTTTGGGACTAGGCCAGGTGGCCAGTCTGTCACTAGTCTTTGATTAGAGTTCTGTGATGATTGGGCATACCCCAGGGACAAACGGATTGAAATACAAAATATCATCCATCCTGAGCTTAAATTTATTGCATTTACTGTCACCAGACTGTGCGGGAGTGCAACGTTGCATGTGACTATAGGTTCCCAAATGCGCATTTTTGTAGACTATTTTCGAGGCACCATTTTCAACTCGTGCGAAGCTGTGTTGGCCAATGTAAAAGGCCAAATAACCAGAGCAAAGAATGGAAAGCTAAAAATTTTTGGATATGGATCCTTTGCTCTAGAGAGGATCCCCATGTTAGCTCTGCAGCACATTCATGTTGATGCTGGTCGACCTCAAGAACCTAGGATGGTTCGTTCGGTTTCTTTGATGGCCCGTCATGCTGAGGGAATCAAGGTTGTTAAATTTCCTTCTACATATTTTCGTTGGCTAGAATGCCAAATTTTTGTTATAGAGGACTTTCCATACGCCGGGATAGATTTCCATGGCGACCGAGAGATGGCTCTCCCAGCTGGGGAACAATGGGATGATATAAAAGTCATTTTCAACAATTTCTAAGGTCTAATTTTTTTTTTGTATTTTAATCGTCCCAAAACTAATAATAAAATTTTTAAATGCAGATGTGGGCCCACGACGACCATCCAATCTCCAGTCTTATAAGAGGACGCATCTAGCTGCAGAAGCACCAACCCCAGAGGGCCAATCAGCAGAGATCCTGTTTGATTTGGAGCATCACCTAGAGTGCCTGAATCTAGACATTCCAGAGATCGATATAGATGATATTCCGCTCAGATTACAGAGATATGTGATTGGTGTCGCAGGACCTTTTAGGAGGTTCCTGTGTAGGGTGGCCTTGGCAGTGGTCTCTTATCATGATCATCATCAGGGATAGGATGATTGTTTTGTAGACTCATAACATTTTTTACCTTTTGTATTACCATTTTTTCTGATCATAAGGTGTTTTTCAACCTATGATAGAAGACGATGTATATTTTGAAACAAAATTCTATGCTATGATATATCACTATTACCGGCTATCTGTGTACATGTTATCGAATGTTGTTTAATTTACTGTTTTAATTATTGCAAATGTCTATTTATCATACTAGAAGCAACTTCATCTGCTAAAGTATTTAAATGTCTTGGGATATGTTGATATTCAATGTAATCAAATTCACGTTCCAAGAGATGAACTCTTAAAAATAGCCATAATAACACTGGATTTCTAATGGCATAAACTCTGTTAAGATGTAATACAACAAGTTTAGAATCCAACCTAACAATCAAACTCTAAATCCAAAATGAGATGGATTCAAACAATAACTCAATCACTGCACTAGACTCTGCAATGTTATTCATTGTTTGACCGAGGCTTACCCCATGCATTGACACTAACTTATCAAAGGGTGAATAGATAACCCAAGCTGCGGAAGAAATTTTCCATGTACTATGACAAGCACCATCAGCAAAACCAATGTAGGTTTGAAGAGACGTCGACATCTGCAATATCAAGAGTAAAACTAAGATAGGTAGGAATAGTGATAAGAACACACTCTAAACTAGGCACACTTTTCTAATATAAGACACACCAACAGTAAAGAAACTAATCTAACAAAAATCTCCACACCAAATTTAACCATAATATCTCTTCAGATAAAGCCCATTTCTGGGTTTATCTAAAGGGACACCGTCAAAATCTATCAGCTCATAGGCCCCTTTTGCCAGCTTTCGCTTAACAATAAAAATACCATGCCACATAGGCACAAATTTTCCAGCCCCTATCTTATCGTTGGCTTGATCGTACACTAAAACTCAGTTTCCTTCTGAAAAATTACGAGGTGTAACATTTATATCGTACTAAGCTTTTATTCGTTTGACATGGGCTTCTTTTGCTAATGCAACATTTCGTCGATTCTCATCCAGCTGACCCAAGTACAAAAAACGTTTCTCCTCTTCAGACGTAGCTGGCAGTAATTCTATGGCTAATTTCAATGACGAAATTTCGCATTCAATAGGTAACAGAGCTTCCAAACCGTAAACCAGTTGAAAGGGAGTGAAACCATTTGATGTTTTTACTGAGGTCCGATATGCCCAAAGTGCTGAAAATAAAATGGAATGCCAATTCGACTTATGAATACCAATGATTTGTTTAATCATAGTGACGAAAACTTTATTGATAGCTTCAACCAGACCATTATCTTGCGAGTAATATGGAGTAGAACTATCGTGGCACAGGACAAGCTGATCTGTTACTTCAGTCATCATGATATTTCGAAAATGACTTCTGATGCAGGGGCATTAGACACTAGCCAGCAATGTAGGAGGTTTTGTCCACATGTTGTGGCTAGGAGGGTTTGAAGACATTTGAATTGTAACAGCTAGGTTTAAATACCTAAGCTGACTGTTTCATTTAGATTAGTTAGAATTTGTAGAAGTCAAATAGTTAGGTTCAGTCCATCTGTCATGTTCTAGTTAGTTGAATAATTGTAATTAGGCTTTTGATTTTCTAAACGGTCCTCACAGAGGAACTGAAGAGACACCCTGTAATGTATATAAATTGTATCCCTCGGATGTATTGAAAAAAGAAGAGAAGAGAAGGGATATTTTTGCAATAATATATGTGTGTTAACAATTGCTTCCAGTTAAATAATTCCAGTGCTCATTGGCCATCGAATTATCTCGAATCCTTATTTTTGAAGAAATTGTTTAATTGTGAGGTGATTGAACACTGGTCTGTGTGAAATCATTGAGTAGGGTTGTTGCATAACTTCTGCATTTCTATGGTTATTATTTTCTAGTGAATTATCCGAACAAACCCTGTTGAATTAATCCCACTCGCAGGTGAGGTATGTGTAGAGAAACTGTGGTCATGAACTCTGTTTAAATAGTAGAAACTCTGCTTAATAAAGAGATGAACTATTTCGCTGTTAATTGGAATTCCTACCCAAGGTCAGACCTGAGTTAGTGAATATCGGGGAGAGCATAACCCGACTTGACCTTTGGTTCAACACTATTTCAAAACCGTGAATGGATTAGAAAACATGGATTGCCCATATCGCACCGCTTTTGTAGAGCAAGCGGTATTCTCCAATTGCGAGCGATTGCATAGAACATTCGACACGTGGCAAAGGTGGACCCACGTAAACCGCTATCATTGTGCACCATCGCACGTTAATTTTTGACTAAGGAGGCCACGCGATATTGTTGAGCGCCATCGATCTGGAGGGGAGCCATCGGACGGTGGTCGTATGAGGAAGATGTGCGAAGGTTAACCAAGGTATGGTGTGTATATTGGATTGGCTATTGATTATATATGTGGGCCCGGAGTCAAAGTTTCGTTATAAGATTGGTTTTTTGAAAAGTGTTGGGTATTAATATAAGGTTCGGAGATATTTTTTAATTTTCAAAGGTTGTTGATAATGTTTATTTATCAAAATCCTCGAATTTGATAAATAAAACCAAAGAAGTCCGGGTAGACCACGTGGAGGAGGAGAACATGGTTTTAGAAGAGAAATGTTGATAGAGCGACAATAAAAAGACCAGCTCTCCTTAGGGGCTGACTTTCAGTTTTGTTGCCGTCATTTGTGGTATCAAAGCTATTGTTTTTAAGTTTCTTTTGCAAAGAACTGACATGGCAATACTAGTTGTTAGAGGTGTTGGCAGAAGGAGACCTGTTGCCAACGCAGAAGTTTTGGAGATTTTGCAGAGGTTCGGGGCCAGAATGGATGCCATGGAGCGAAGACAGTCCGGAGATCTTAAAGACATCAGTGAACCTGAAATAGAAGAAGATGAAGAAAATGCTAAGATTCCTCCTGACTTGAGGCTCCTTAGAACTATTCTGGGGTCTGTAGTTAAGACAAGATTGAAGTATCAAATTTTGTAGGAGGATTGAATCCAAAGGAGCTAGTGAACTGGATTAATGAAATGAACAAGTGCTTCGACTATGGAGAAATAAGCGAGGATAAAAAGGTCAAGTTTGCAGTGACAAAGCTGAAAGGACATGCTGCACTCTGGTGGGATGGAGTGCAGGAAGAAAGGAGGAGAGTTGGCAAGCAACCTATCAAAAGCTGGACCAGAATGATGGCTAAATTAAAAGGTAAATTCTTGCCTAGTGATTATCGGCTAATGATGTATAGGCAAATGCAGAACTTGAGATAGAGGTTGCTGAAAGTAAAAGAATACACAGAGGAATTCTACAGAGTAAGCATAAAAGCTGGGCAATTTCAGGACACACCATAGAAGACTGCCAGATATGTGAATGGTCTCAAGTTGGAGATCCAAGATGAGATTGGTCTTTTGTCTCCTAAGACAGTGGAAGAGGCCTACCAGGTGGCCTTGAAAGCAGAGGCGAAACTCCTAAGGAAACAGTCTGCCAAGAAGAGAGGTACTTTCCGTGGAAAGGGAAGTCACGGTGGTAGAGGAAAGCCTACTACACCCAGGGATGGAGCTAACAGTATCTCACCTCATAATGCATCTATAAAGGATGATGCAAGGGGTATAAGGGGTTCTTACAGAGGAAAAGGAAGAGGAGGCAGAGACAGAGGCAGAGGTAGAGATTTGAGGTGTTATAGGTGTCAGCAAGTAGGACATAAGCACTATGAGTGTCCAGAGAATGTGGGTGCTGGTCCAATAAATGCAGTTGTTGCCTAGGCTGGAGAAGAGGCAGAAATTGAAGAAGAAATTATACCAGAGAGGGGAGAGTCCTTGGAGGTTAATAGGGTCTTGTTGAAGAAAACCAAAGAGGCCACTGAGCCTGCACAAAGGAATACCTTGTTTAGGAGCATATGCAAAGTCCAAGGGAAATGCTGCCAGCTAGTCATTGATAGTGGCAGTACAGACAATCTGGTTTCCACTGAGGTGATAGAGAAGTTGCAGTTGAAGACAAGGGAGCGTCCAACTCCCTACAGGGTGTCCTGGCTGCATAAAGGGCACCAACTGGTTGTAAAAGAATAGTGTGAGATAGAGCTGCAAATGGGAAAATACAAAGATAAGGTCCTTTGTGATGTAATGACCATGGATGTGTGTCATATACTATTGGGTAGATCTTGGCAGTTTGACAGAGCAGCAGTGCATGATGGCAATAAGAACACTTACAAGTTCTTCAAGGATGGGGTACACCATACATTGATACCCATGGAATAAGGAGAGCCATCCAGTAGAGTGATTGATCCAAAGACCTTGTTGCTAAGTGGGAAGGAATATCTGTAGCAGATAGAAGAAGAAGAGGTAAGCTTTTCTTTAGTTTGCAAACCTAAAGTAGTTCTTACTTCTACAAAGATTTCTGATTTTCCAGTAGAAATCCAAGAGATGTTAGACAATTATTGTGAAATTATTGTGGATGATTTACCTGATGAGCTGCCACCTGTGAGAAAGATCAGCCATCAGATAGATTTTATCCTTGGTTCAAATATGCCAAATAAGGCAGCCTACAGAATGACTACCACAGAAAATGAGGAAATCAGGAGACAAGTATAGGAATTGGTGGACAAGGGACTGATCAGAGAAAGTTTGAGTCCATGTGCAATACCAACAGTATTGAGCCCAAAGAAATATGGAGGCTGGAGAATGTGTACTGACTCCATAGCAATCAATAAGATCACAATCAGGTATAGATTCCCTTTGCCCAGAGTTGAGGATTTAATGGACTGTTTGAGTGGTCCTAAATATTTTTCAAAGATAGCTTTAAAACGTGGATATCATTAGATCAGAATAAGAGAGGGTGATGAGTGGAAAACTTCCTTTAAAATGAATGAAGGACTGTATGAATGGATGGTAATGCCTTTTGGGTTGTCAAATGCACCTAGCACTTTCATGAGACTTATGAATCAAGTACTGAAGGAATTCATTGGTAAATTTGTGATAGTATATTTGGATGATATATTAGTTTTCAGCAGAACTAAAGAAGAACATTTAAGGCATCTTAATCATGTCTTGAAA
Source organism: Pinus albicaulis (assembly GCA_034641835.2). Taxonomy (NCBI): domain Eukaryota; kingdom Viridiplantae; phylum Streptophyta; class Pinopsida; order Pinales; family Pinaceae; genus Pinus; species Pinus albicaulis. Next base: position 1,121,994,100 of record CM076581.1, on the reverse strand, counting down.
AAGCTACACCAAGAGAAACCGCTGATAAATTTAAAGAAATGATCATTCATGAAAGAAGAGTTGGTGTATTTGGGCTTTGTTGTTTCTGCAGAAGGATTGAAGATGGACCCAGAAAAGTTTAAGGCAATTGCGGAGTGGCCTTCACCCGGAATGTTTTTGAGGTAAGAAGTTTCCATGGACTTGCCATTTTTTACAGGAAATTCATAAGAAACTTTAGTAAGATTAATGCACCCATAATTGAGACAATAAAGAAGAGCAAACAACCATTTAAGTGGACTGCTGAAGCAGAAAGAAACTTTAAACTTTTGAAGCAAAATATAACTAAGAAGCCTATTTTGATTCTGCCTAATTTTACCAAACCATTTCAAGTGAAGTGTGATGCCAGTGGGGAAGCCATTAGAGTTGTGTTGAGTCAGGATGCTAGGCTTGTAGCCTATTTCAATGAAAATCTGAATGACACCAGAAGGAAGTATTCCTCTTATGAGAAGGAATTCAATGCAATTGTTCAAGCACTGAAAAAGTGGAGGCATTATTTGATGTCAAAAGAATTTGTACTATATTCTGATAATCATGCTTTGCAGTATATTGTACAGCAGCCCAAGTTGAAGCATAAGCATGCCAAATGGGTTGAGTATCTCCAAGGTTTTAATTTTTTTTTGAAACACATAAGTGGCCAAGCAAATAAAGTAGTTGATGCTTTGAGTAGGAGGCACATGCTTGTTCAAGAAACTAATTTTGAAGTTGTAGGGTTTAATTTTCTCAAAGGATTGTATAAAACAGATTTAGATTTTAAGGGAGAATTTGAGTCATGTTGTAACCCTATTTTAACAGATAGAAGCCAGTGGTTGGATTATTTCTTGCAGGAGGACTTGTTATTCAGAATAAACCAACTGTGTGTACCAAAATGTTCCATGAGGGAAAACTTGATTAAGGAGAAGCATAGTGGAGGACTTGTTGGACACTTTGGTACCGATAAAACTTATGAACAGCTAAGTCACTTCTATTACTAGCCCAAGATGAGGATAGAAGTGGATAAGTTTGTGAAAAATTACAAAATATGTCAATATGCTAAAGGAAGGAGCTAGAATGCAGGATTGTACACTCCCTTGCCTATTCGAGACAGGCCTTGGGACATGGTGAGTATGGATTTTGTTCTAGAGTTTCCCAAGACTCAGAGAGGGAATGATGCAGTCTTTGTTGTAGTGGAAATATTCTCCAAAATGGCACATTTTATTCCATGCTATAAAACTAGTGATGCCACCCATGTTGCTAACTTGTTTTTCAAAGAAGTTGTTAGATTGCATGGGTTGCCCAAGAGTATTGTTTCTGACAGAGACACCAGATTTGTGGGTCATTTTTGGAGGACACTGTGGAAGAAACTTGATACCAAACTAAGTTTTCAGCTTATCATGCTCAAACTGATGGACAAACTGAGGTAGTGAATAAGAGTCTGGGAAATTTGTTGAGAAGTCTTGCAGGAGAGCATCCCAAGCAATGGGACCATATTTTTCCCCAGGAAGAATATGCATATAATGACTCACCAAATAGGAGCATAGGGCAGAGTCAATTCCATATTTTTTATGGAATGCACCCCAGAGGAATATCAAAGTTAAGAAACCTGGGAAAGGCAGAACTGAGAAGTGTTGATGGTGAGGAATTTTCTTCAGAGATCCAGGCCATACATGAACAAGTGAAACAGTAAATACAAGGTAGTAGCATCAAATACAAAGGCAGAGTAGACTTGAGCAGAAAAGAAGTTCATTTTGAAGTAGGAGATCTAGTTTTGGCACACTTTAGAAAGGAGATATTCCCAAAGAAGTAGTATAACAAACTGAAGTCAAAAAAGATTGGGCCATGCAAGATTCTTAGAAAGTTTTCTGCAAATGCTTATGAGATTGAATTGCCACCTGATGTTGGAATATCTCCCATTTTTAATGTTGTAAATTTGTACAAGTATGAAGATGATGGTGCAGAAGAAATATCAGCAGACAAGGAATAGATTGAGTGGAAAGAGAAGCTACCACCAGTGCAACCATTGCAACCAGAGAAGATATTGGAAAAAAGAGTGTTCAAGAAGACCAGAGGACAATAGTACTTTCAGTAATTAATCAAATGGAAGGACAAGCCAGAGGAAGATGCCACTTGGATGATTGAAGGAATGTTGCAGAAGATAGGCAGATCAGTGGAAGAGCTCATGGACAGGAGCCCATGAAGAAAATTTCCCTCGGGAGTCTGATGCAGGGGAATTAGACACTAGCCAGCAATGTAGGAGGTTTTTTCCACATGTTGTGGCTAGGAGGGTTCGAAGACATTTGAATTGTAACAGCTAGGTGTCAATACCTCAGCTAACTGTTTCATTAAGATTAGTTAGAATTTGTAGAAGTTGAATAGTTAGGTTCAGTCCATCTGTCATGTTCCAGTTAGTTGAATAATTGTAATTAGGCTTTTGATTTTCTAAACGGTCCTCACAGAGGAATCGAAGAGACACATTGTAATGTATATAAATTGTATCCCTCCGATGTATTGAAAAAACAAGAGAAGAGAAGGGAGATTTCTGCAATAATATTTGTGTGTTAAAAATTGCTTCCAGTTAAATAATTTCAGTGCTCATTGGTCATCAAATTGTCTTGAATCCTTATTTGTGAAGAAATTGTTTAATTGTGAGGCGATTGAACACTGGTCTGTGTGAAATCGTTGAGTAGGGTTGTTGCATAACTTCCACATTTCTCTGGTTATTATTTTCTCCTGAATTATCCGAACAAACCCTCTTGAAATAATCCCACCCGCAGGGGAGGTCTGTGTAGAGAAATCGTGCTCGTGAACTCTGTTTAAATAGTAGAAACTCTACTTATTAAAGAGATGAACTGTTTCACTGTTAATTGGAATTGCTGCCCAAGATCAGACCTGAGTTAGTGAATACCGGGGATAGCGTAACCCGACTTAACCTTTGGTTCAACACTATTTCAAAACCGTGAGTGGATTAGAAAACCCGGATTTCCCATATCGCACCGCTTTTGTAGAGAAAGCGGTATTCTCCATTTGTGAGCGATTCCATAGAACAGTCGACAAGTGGCAAAGGTGGACCCACGAAAACTGCTATCATTGCGTGCCATCGCACGTTAATGTTTGACTAAGGAGGCCGTGCGATATTGTTGAGCGTCGTCGATCTAGAGGGGAGCCATTGGACAGTGGCCGTATGAGGAAGATGCGTGAAGGTTAACCAAGGTACGTTGCATATATTGGATTGGATATTGATTATATATGTGGGCCTAGAGTCAAAGGTTCGTTATAAGATTGGTTGTTTGAAAAGAGTTGGGTATTAATATAAGGTTTGGAGATATTTTTTATTTTTCAAAGGTTGTTGATAATGTTTATTTATCAAATTCATCAAATTTGATAAATAAAACCAAAGAAGTCGGAGTAGACCACGTGGAGGAGGAGAACGAGGTTTTACAAGAGAAATGTTGATAGAGTGACAATAAAAAGACCAGCTCTCCTTAGGGGCTGACTTCCAATTTTTTTGCCATCAACTTCCATGATCCGTAATTATGTCTTGAGGAACACCGAATCTAGCAATTATATGATTGAACATGAAAGTTGCAGCAGTCTTGCCATCTTCCAAAAATGTAGGCATTGCAACGGCCCACATAGTGAAATAATCTACCGCTGGGATAATATATGCATTCCCCCCCGACCGAGTGAGGGTTACATCTAATAAAGACAATACCCCACTTTGTGAAAGGAGCGACAACAATTATAGGGTGAAGAGGAGCAGGTGGTGCACACATTTTACGATCAAAGGCCTGACAATTGTGGTATTTTCGGACTGCATAGATACAATATTTGAATAAGGATAGCCAGAAATAACCAGTGTGTAATATCTTTTGGGTTGTGGCATACCCAAACATATGACTGCCACATGCTCCAGAATGGTAGTCATTTAGAACCTTCTTAGCTTCTTCATGAGTAAGATAGCGTCGGAAAATAGAATCCGCTCCACGACGATAGAGTGTATCACCAATAATATTGTATTGTTGGGATTGGAAACGTATTTTCCATCGCTAAGATCGTGATATTTCAGGCTGAAAATATTGGGTTTGGAGATAAACAATAATATCCCCATACCAAGGATCAATAGTACTGATAAGAAACAAGGATTCATCCGCAATGGTCTGTTTCACCACAGTTTCATTATCAGTAGACGGGAAATCAAACATCAGCTCGGCAAAAACCAAAGATTTCTTTGCCATGGATTTTTCAAATTCCAAGTCAAATTCTTGTAGGATAACTATCCATTTGGAATACTTGCCCCTAGCAATTTTTTGGTCAAGATATACATCATAGGGTTACAGTCAGAAATTACTATGGTTTTGCGTAATAAGATGTAGTGACGAAATATTTGGACAACTTGAATAGCTGCCAAGGCCAATTTCTCCACATGCGTGTATTTGATCTCAGTCGGATGCAAATTTCGAATAAGATAGTAAATCACATGTTCATTGTTGAATTCTTCTTCCTAAACTAAAACCATCCCAATAGTGGAATGGGAGGCAGCAAGGTACAAAAAATAGTCTTGGTTGTAATTGGGAGGATGCAGTAATGGTGCATGGGTCAATGCATGTTTGAGTGCATTAAAATATCGATTAGCGATCTCATCCCAAAAGAATGGAACGTTCTGTTTTAAAAACCTGGTAAAACCCTTTGTTAACTCGGCGTAGTTAGGAATGAAACGACGTAAAAAGTTTTCTTTCCCCGGCAAACTTTGGAGTTGGCGCAAATTTGAAGGAGGAGGTAGATTGACAATAGCTTCAACCTTCGACGAATGAATACGAATGCCTGCTTTCGAAACAATAAATCCCAGTAAGCGACCCAATTCTACACAGAAAACACAGTTGTGTGGATTTATCCTGATTCGATAATGCCTACATCTCATAAAGATAGCTCATAAATGAGTGAGATGGTCAGCCTTACGTGATGAATGAGCAGGTAAATCATCGAGATAAGGCTACACAATGTGCTTAATGTCATGAAATGTGTAAGACATAGCCCTTTGAAAAGTTTCCCCAGCGTTCTTCAATCCAAAGGGTAGTTTGCAATAAGAAAATGTTCCCCATGGAAAAAGGAAAGTTGTTTTAGGTTTATCAGTAGGGAGTATGTTTATTTGATTGTAACCGGAAAAACCATCCATAAAGGAGAAAATTTCACTGCCGGCACAATCATCAATGATTTGATCAATATAGGGGGTTGGATAATTGTCTTTAGGACAGGCTCGATTAATATCCCTATAGCCGATACATACCCTTATTGTTCCTTGTTTTTTGTTAATAGGAATAATATTCGATACCCAATCAGTTAAAGGAATTGGATAAATGAAACCTGCACGAAGTCAACTTCAACTTTGATAGCAGTGGCTTTTCTCGGATGTATCTGACGTAAACTTTATCAAACAGGTTTTGCATCCGGGTAAGTCTTAATTTCATGTACAACGATTGACGAATCGATTCTTGGAATTTCTTCATATGACCATGCAAACACATCACGAAATTATTGAAACAGGGCTTTATAAGTTTTTATTTCTTCATCTGTACAGCAAGCACCTATATGAATGTTTTCAATTATTCCTGGCTTAACTAAAATGTTAATAGGAATCGTTCGAGAAATATTTTCCAAATTTAACTCAGAATCATGATTTTGCAATGGATTTTGTGGTCCTGTGACATATTCAGCAGTAAAAATAGAAGAGAAATAATTTTCAAAATTATCCAGCTCAGGTAAAAATGAAGATCGATAATGTAGGTCTTCCCATGGTAAATCGTCAACAGACAAAAGTTCACAAATCTGCTCATCAGTATGAACAAGATCGGGAAATGTCGTTGTGGCTGAGCTAGATATAGAAAGTGATTCCTTAGGGATCACATTCATTGGATTAGTTTCGGTTGAAGAAGGATCGAAAAGCGATTGTACAGCCTGATATGCAATTTCAAAGGGACTCAAAGGCATCGCGCCATCAAATGAATCCACCTCGGAATCGGTAGGTACGATCCAAGGATCATCAAAAGTAATAGTATTCGATGAAATCATATGAATATTTGTGATAGTAGGCAATACGTTAGGAGTGGGAAAGGAAAAAGTTCCTAGCAAGCCAGAATCTTTAATCAAACCTACGCCAACATCCTTGTAAGGGATAGCCATTTTACCGACGTGTTGGATAGTTTCTGTCGAGGCTGGATTGGATGAGAAATAAGAGAGTTGACCTATTGTAACAATATTTACTTGATGTGGAAACTTGATAAGCCGAAAGACCGATGAAACAACAACAGTCATAGCATAAGACCAACTACGACCCAGGAGAAGGTTGTAATCTAGAGGGGCATCAACCACTTCAACATCTAGATTTATGGTTTTGCCTTCGACCCCTATAAGTAAATCCTGCAAAATACCAAAAGGATGGAACCCTCGACCATCAAAAGTGTTTAGAATAGTCAGAGACGGATTGAGTGTAGGAGAACCAAGCAATTTCCAACACTGGATCGACATAATACACATAGAAGCCCCTTCATCTATCACAGTCCGAAAGATTGGTCTGTTTTTTACTAATACTAGAATCTGGAAAGCCATTTGATGATGTAGGCAGGGTGTACTATTCTCTAAATCGAAGATTATTAGGTTTGAATCCTAAATATCGATAGCTCCTATGACAGGAAAAAGTAATTTATGCTGTGCTGGGCATGATTGTAGCACTTCCAAAGCCTACATTGCTAAAGGGGAAATAGCTAAGTCCTCAACAATGTTGTAATTCTAAGCAGCTCTTACATGTGGATTGAAAGCTGATTTACGAAGTAAACCTTTAGCAGGTGGTTTGATTACTAAGTCTGAATTGGGTTTCTCGATCTGTAGTGGATCAGAAACAAGAGGAGGTGTAGTGGATGTGTTTGAACTAGTAGATTTTGCTTCTTTACCACGAACAAGACTTTTACTAACATAATCTTGTGATCGCGTCGCAATCCCGACATGGGACATCATCATAACGGGTTCTTCTGAGGCGTTCGAGGTAGAAACAATCGTCTTACTATCTTGAGTAGGAAAAGGATCCTTCAAGACAGTAGGCTGTTGAGAACCTTTAACGAATTTCGAAACCTCTGCTCAATGTGGGCATTCTTTAGTAAAATGATCCTCGTCGCAAATGAAACAAGGATAGTGAGGCTTCCGGTTTTCTTCATTAGATTCATTTTTATCTATTTTATCTTTTGAATTCTATTTGTTTTTATTCTTCCCCTTCTTTTTACCGCCAGATTTAGATTCGGCCGTAGATGTTTCTATGACATGAATGTCGGCAGAAATTTTAGCGAAAGATACTCCTTTCAAGGAATCAGGTAAAGTTATTATAGGAGAAGAATTATTTTAAGATTTCTTCTTGCTTTTAGTATTAACTGAACCTATCATACCATCAGCGGCATGAGACCCTGAAGGAGATGCAGTTATTTGACCTTGTTTTGGAAGATCGGGGATTTTTTCATGTAAAGTACCTAACTGCGTATAGACGAGGTTAAGGTATTGAGCTTGAGCAATGAATCGCTCCTCAGTAACAAATCCTCCCTTAGTTACATCTTCAGTAATTTTGGGTAATAATGATTTAACAAACCATTCTGCCAAAATTTGATCCAGAATGAAAACTTTCACTAAACGCCTTCTACGTCGCCATTCGTGAATATGATCAGAAATATATGTGGACGTGGATCGTTTTAGTGAAGTAAATAGTTCCGTGCCATTGTTGTATCTGACAAGCAACTGAAAATGAGTTAAGAAAGCAGTTGTTGACTGACTGAAATTATTAAAAGAGCCTCGCAATAACTCAATGTACCATTTGGCAGCAAGACCAATAAGAGTTCGTTGAAAAAGACGTAAGAAAATTGAATCATCAATTATCGAATTAGACGCACACCGGAGGTGATAAGTCATAACATGATTTGATGGGTCCTCTTCTGACTTACCCTCAAATTTCGGTATATCACTGGGCAACTTATGTGGCTTTGGCAACCAATACAGATGATAGTAAATTGGATCATTCGTAAGGCATGAAAAATCAGGTAGATCCAAAGTTGCAATAAATGGTAACTAACGGTTAGGGTCGCGAAAACCTTGAGTAACAAGAGCAGTTCCAGGAGGAGGATACCTAGGATAACTGGGAATCAAATTTTCATTAGGAATGGTATAACCCCCCAGAAAACCAGGAATAACTGGACCAAACTGTGGTTGTTGAGGCTGTTGATAAGTATAGCTAGGGTACGGTTGATACTGATAAACTGGGTTTTGTGAAATGGGACCAAATTGATAGTGTCCCTGATAGGGTTGATATGTGAATTGCGGTTGACTTGTGACAATCGTACTTGTACCAGCTTGTCCTATAGGCATCTGGACTGAAGTCTAAACCATAGGTCCTAACTAGGGTACAGAGACTTGAGGGATTTGCACGGATGTAGGGATAGAAGAAACCAGAGCTACAGATATTCCAGAAATAGGTGTTATAGGTTGAATAGATGTTACAGTAGTTGCAGTAGTTTGAGGCATAGTCTGAGGTGTACCAGGCCTAGACTGTTGAATAGAACCAGGTGCAGGGGTTTGAACAGTAGGCCGGATAGGTTGCTGGGTTGGACCAGAAACCAAAGTCTGTCTAGGTTGACTAGATAACTGCACATTAGGTTGCATAGTCTGTTGAATTTGGGATGGATCCTGTTATCACTCAGGTTTTCCTAGAAGTTGTGTAAGAGGAAAGTATACCCGAGGTAACCACAAACCAATCTTTTAGATGCAGAATCTAGCCAATCTGCACCCAGAGAGGGCTCTCTCTTTATGATTTATCTTTGTTCTTGGAAGGTTTTAGGCTAGTTATAGATTCAAAATTTGTTTTGGGAAAATGGTGGAATCCACAAACTAAGGGCAAGGTTGAGGGTTTTCAGTCCATTGGGCTATGGAGTCAAAGGATGGCTTTACTGGATTTCTATTCTACGCACAAGATGGTATTACAGGGCAAGATAGCTAGACAGAGAACAATCCTTAAAATTTAAAGTGGATGGGATGATCTTGAAGGGATGAAAGGCAACTAAGAATCTTTCACCATATTCAAGAGAAAGAAGAGAAATGACTACAAGCAAAGAGAAATGAAGGGTTCTTTGTTATAGTAATCAACAATTATTAAATTAGCGAAGCAGGAGCATTTAAGAATTCATGCTTATAACTAATTCAGAAGAAAACATCAAGAATAATTACATTTGAAAACAGAGTACAATTAAGCAAATTCTGTTTCAATCCTTTATGTAAACTATTCAGAAACGGATATGATGATAGTATAAACTAATATAAAATTCAAACACAAGGGTTGAAAAACTTATTGAACTGTAGTCCAACACATGAATCCTGCAACAAGTCCAGTGCTTCAAAACGTCATCCAGTAAGCCACAAGTAAATTTGTCCAAAAGCTTTTTATTCCGAAAACCTCAATGTTACAGCAGAGTCATAGAATCCACCCTCAACATTCTCTTTCAGGGTTTATTTATACATAAAATAATTTGAAACAATCTTACATTATCTTAGCCAATAATCTAGGCTGACTTAAAGCGTACTTTACAAACAAACAAGAGACAAACGGTCTCGTAAATAGAATAATGTGCAACTGTCGATGTGCTGTTCCTTTTCCCGTGGATGTGCTGGAGGTAAGTGCTAAAATAAGGCTCTGTGCTGTCCTTTGCAATATTTCTTTGGCTTGTTGAACACTCTTTATTCTCACGGATACTCTTTAATCTTTCATTTGATACTCTTTCATCTGTTTTCCTGTTTTTACCTTTTACTTGATAGTAAAGATAAATTTTCATCCTGCAAGCAACTTTTACAGAATCTCCAACATTTCCTGCCACCATTGATTATCAGGAATCATAGTTCTCCTGAGCTTTCTCAAAGTTTCATCTGCTTCGGTAAGTTTATAAAAAGTGGGATCATTCGGAAATAGATACTTTATTTCATGCTCCATATGAAATAAATTCCTCACTTTATCATAAATACTTTTCCCAGTTGGTAATGTTGATTCTGATGAACTAGTAGAACCTATAGCTGTATTTTTAGCATGAGCTTTTATTCTCTTCTCATAGGTTTCCAAGTCTACTATTTGATCTTCTGTGAGCATGGGACTTGGTAACCCACTATCCAGCAAAGTTTGAAATTTCTCTCTGAAATTGTTGATGTCAACCAAAATGTCTGTACACTTTCTTTCTAAATTTTGCATGAAAGTCCTCTTGGTGAATACTCTCTTTGCTTCCAAAACTGCACCTGTCCTGTCATCAATTCCTAACAATGCAAGCTGTTGTTTTGTTCTGGAATTCAAAAATTGAATGAGCTGCTGGGCCTGCTCAGGCCTGCCTCTTAATTCATGTCTGGTCCTATTTATTTCTTCTTGGGCTATCTTAACTAACTCATTTGGTTCAAAAATAGCTTGAATAGAGGGCCAAATACCCCTTATTAATTCAATGATGTTATCCCAAAGAAGATCATTTATTTCATTTAGAGGCTTCTCCAATGAAAGATCCTTTTCCAAAGCCTCAACCAATTTTTCCAATCTTTTTATCTCCCTGATGTTGTCAGCAGCTGTCTTTTTAGAGGTGTCATATTTTTCCTCCACTTTTGCCAATTTCAATTTTGTTTGTTGGAGCTCTGTGACCTTTAGCTGCAAACTCTCCATCTGTTTTATTAAGTCCTCAGAACTCAAGCCAGAAGTATTCACCTGAGCTGGTTGTTCCTGCTGCCCTGTAGTTGTAGTACCTGTTGTTGAAGTCTGCTTGATAATTTCCTGTTCCTGCAATGCTTTTTCCAATTCCTTTTCTGTTTCATTTAGTCGCTCAGTCATATTCAGGAGCAACTCCATCATTTCTTCTTGTGAATTTCCTTTTATAACTTCCTGGGTCTGAGGGTGCCTAGAGGCTGGTAGTTTTAGCTGTTTTCTGAGTGCAGCTATATCATCCTCTTTCTTCTTTACCAATGCCTCAATACCTTTAATGTCTTTGGGATTGTGACCCAAACCAATGATTATCTCTTCTAGAGATTTTATTCTATTATCCTTGGCCTGTGAGGAGGCCTTTTCAATTTTCAATTGTGCAGTAGTGTTTTTCAAAGAATCCTGCAGCGTAAAAGCTGCCATGGCCTTGTTGGTGAGAGTAGAATAAACCATTTCCCCTGTTTGCCTGTGTAGCTATATCTAGTCTAGGGGATGGATATCCTTTGCTAAAACTTCAAAATTTGATCTGATGTAATCTGATGCTGAAGTTGGCTTTGGCACCTTTGCTTTAAAGTGGCTCATCAGCATTTTACCTTGTGAAAGATCAAATGTTGACATCAGTCTTTCTTGATTATGAGGAGTCATCTTCATATACTGATCATATACCTTCATTTTCAATGGATCATTCTTTGTTTTAATATTAATGAAGGTCCTTTTGATGTCTCCAGTATCTGTCTTTGGCGGTCTGAAAGAAGATACTTCAGTGCTTAATTGTTGTTGCAAAGCTTTCCCTTTCTGGCTTATGGTTGTTTCACTTGTTGTGCCAGTTTGCTGACTATCTTCTCTACCATCATCAAATACTTCATCTATAATTTCTACCTCTGGAGGTGGATCTGATTTGTGTTTCTTAGTTTGATAAACCTGTGAGGCCCCCTTTGAAGGTGTGGTATCTGGAGCCAGCCTTTTCTTCCCTATTTCCACATTTAATGGAGTTTGCATTTCTGGAACTTGGATGTGTATTGCTGGTGTGGGGGAAACCTGAGATGGTTCTGGTGCTTTGGAACTCTGTGGTTTTTCTGCCATGACCAAGGTTTCAATGACCTGAACAACAGGTTCTTTTCCTTTACCCTTGGGTTCTGCCGCTACTGATGGACTGTCTTCCTGTAATGCTTGTTGTAGAGTGGCTGCTGAAGATGTGCCAATGTAGGGTACCTGCATTTGATCATACGTTTCTAGGTCAAAGTTCTTCTCAACATTTTTCACAATTTTATTCAATTTTTCAGCTCCACTTTCCTCTTCAACAATTGTTCCTTCAACCCATTCATCTTGGTTTGCATACTGTTCTAAGTCAGGAATCTTGTGATGTACATAAGGAGATGACTTATTCTTTATTCTCTTTTCACAAATGAAACCAAAGGGGTCATAAGGGACCCAACGGAAAGATGTCTGGAACTTTTTCTCTAATAGATTTTCTGCTTCTCTCTCAGCTTCTCGAGAATTGCAGATGAAAGGACCTAATTGGCTTTTGATCCTTAACTGAGGTTTTTTCTTTACATTGCAGAAATGGATCACATCTGAATTATTCATCTGCCTAAAGTATTCCAATGCAAAAATTCTCATTGGTACATATCTAGGTAATTTAAATGGATGTAATTCACATCCATAAATCCTGATGACTGTATGGTTTTGGTACAAGTACCAATCCCCAACTTTATAACTTTTTGACAATTGCAAGGTCTTTCTAATTTCAGTACTGAGTCTAGGGGGAGAAATCCCTGTTAACAAAGTTGTAGCAGGATGTACAAACTGATCAATGAATTCTGAATAGGAGTAGGGGGAATCAGAGGAAGAATGAATGATGGGGGACCAAAAAATGACAGACCTGGGATTTCCCTTAGCATCAAGTTTCTGAACAGGAAAAGGGAACCTGTCTGACTGATAATAGATCATGAGATGATAGATAACTAAGGAGTACTTAAAAACTTTTTCAGTATCTAGCCTTGAGAATTGATCATGGATCTTGTTGGCTATGAAGGAAGCATAATCATATTTGATCTCAGGAGGCTGCCCAGGAGTAAAAATGGATAGCAAAGCCAAAGTTATCTCATCCACATATTCACTGGTGTTGAATCCTAAGACAAAGGATATTATATTTACAACCAGCCTTCCCAATGTATTGAAATAGTAAAAACCATAGGGGGGAGCCCCTTTTGGCTGATGCTCAGGTAACATGAAATACTGACACATGGATTTTAACTTCTCTGGGGTTAACTGTCTGGTTTTCTCAATCAATCCTTCCATGGATAATGGTGCTAATTCTTGTTCTGGCTCAAAGTGTAACATAGCATTGATAGCCCGAGGTGTGATGGGGAACAGAACACTTTGATTAGGAGCTATTACAGCCCTCCGTGCGGGATCATAGTTTGCATGACAGTAATGAATGATTTCGGGGAAAATGAGGACTGAAGGAATAAGATACCTTGGGAGATTGGATTCCCACAACCCTATAAGATCTTGTCCCTTTGAGTGTTCGTCTCTGCAGCGACAGAAGCTCAAACGGGGACTTTCATCAAAATGCAGGTCATTAATTTGGAAATCTTCATCTATCAGGGGTAAATAGTCTAATTCACGGTGAGGAGCATTCAATGGAGTGATATTTAGAGCTGTCGGGACCTCCATTTTGGTTCTTGTGGATTCAAAATGGAGGTTTTTGTTTTTCCTTACAGACCGGACGGGATTTCTGGTATGGAGGAAATTGGAACAATTTGCAGGTTTGGGGGGCACTTTCACAGGTTTAAAATCTTCAGGGAGGACTCAGCGATGATTTTTAACCATTTTTTCAGCGAAAAAACAAAGGAAACTGAGTTTTTCGTGCAGTCTGGGCGTAAAGGATAAATACCTGTTTTTAGACGGAAACTGGTTCTCTAACAGGTAACAGGCAATGGCGGAACTGCTCTTCAGCACGGGCGCAGCGGAATCTTGGGGCGAAATGATCAATTACAGCGGAAATTTTGAAAATCGCAGCGGGAGCAACGTTCTTCTCAGAATAATGAAAATGACTAAAAAAACACAAAAAATGGCTTTATTCGCAAGTTTAAGGTATTTTTGTTTTTTCGAGGTGATGACGTCATCGACGTACGGGGTGACGTAGGGAAGTGGGGCCGGCGGTATGCGGTAAGTGGTAAGCGGTGAGCCCGCACCGCTTATGGACGAAGGCGGTAAAAGTCGCGAGGGCCGCGATTCCACAGAGTTTTCGACACGTGGATGTGTGACCGGTCAAATACCACCCATCCCCCGCGGGTTAAAAAACTTACACGGGATGGGCAGCGGGATCAACGCTAGCCGTTGATCTGCGGGAGGCTAATCCAACGGCTGAGGAGATGGAAAGGTAACGGGATGGTTATTGCGCGGGCCCAGCGGGATTTAAATACGTTTAACTTTTATTTAATCGCCCCGGGAGGATTTTGATTGGTAAGTGAAAGGCTATTAATTAGTTCAAATAACTAATTAATCCCATATGCAAAAGTAAAGGGTCGCGGCGGAGTTGGTTTAAGCGGAATGCCACGTGGACGGACCATGGTGGCGCAAAACTTTCGCACAGTTTTATTGATGTTTTTGGTATTAAACACACATATTGTATGTCTAAAGTCTTTTATATATATTTTTATTATATAATGAATTAATTAATACAATTAATTCACCATAGGGGCGGGATTAATGTATAACGCTATATTTTAACCAAAGGGCTTGTAGAAGGGTTTCAATGAATTTTTAGGAAGATAAATACTTTGGTTAAAACATTATAATAAGGGGTTTTTGGGGTATATATAAACAAAGGAATTATATACCTAGGAAAGGGTATTTCACTAGGGATTTAATATAATAGAGTTAAATGTTAATATGAAAAGGACAAGGAAACTCAAAATATTTTGCACATCTAAGAAAGTGACAACTTTTGAAGTAAATTGCATATCTTATCTTCAACACTTAAACTTAGAATAGCAAGTTATCATGAGGGATTTTTTATGGAATTTTGCATCAGTTTCCTAAGTAAAATAGGATTTTACTTAGGATAAAATTGAAGGTGAATGATTATAATGATGGATTATCTCAAGTACTTAGGTCTTTTTGATCATTAGGCCGAGGGTCTGGTCCCTCCAGAAGTCAAGGAAATGCCTTGAGCCCTTTTGATCTCCAAATATCTTAGTACTTCTGGGGGAAATTAGAAAAACTCTTGAGAGGGAAAATGATGAGGGAGGTTAATGAATTTGACTTTGCTTGCTGTGATTTTCCAGTGTATTTTCTGCTTTAGTACTTGTGATGAAAGTAAATGATTAACCACATGTAGCAGCATCATTCATCAGATAACACTTTGCAGCACCATCTACCTACCCTATCTACTTAATACTACCATTTTCTCTTCTTTATT
The DNA here is from genome assembly GCA_034641835.2 of Pinus albicaulis. Lineage (NCBI taxonomy): Eukaryota > Viridiplantae > Streptophyta > Pinopsida > Pinales > Pinaceae > Pinus > Pinus albicaulis. Next base: position 1,121,978,909 of record CM076581.1, on the reverse strand, counting down.
AGGGTGCATTTAGACTTGCAAACCCTTATCAATCTTTTCTTTTTTACAAGGCAAATCTATCTAATTCTACCCTTATTACATCCAAGGGTCAGATTAAACTGTTGAGCACCTTTTATTAACTCTACCTATCTACTTATCTGCCAAGATTAAACTGTTTGGTCAGATATTTGTTCTCTATTCTACAACATGAAATTGAAAAATGAACTAGCCAAGCTTAAACAGTTTGACTATTCATGAATTGTGGCATAAAATACAAGTTGCACACAATTTGTTTATTACATCAGAGTAAAAAGTAGTGGCATTTGGATTTGCACACTTTCTTTGGCCTATTTTTTGTTTGGGGTTCATTTCTTTCACTTTTTTTGACCATTTTATTCTTTTTACCCTTTGATCTTTCTTTTAGGGTATACCCTCTTTACATTTTTTTAAATTTTTTGATTTTTTGGTTTTTCAAGAATATGGAACACCTTTGCTCAAGAAAAAGGTTTGAACATATTCCATAGTTTAATCAAGCCAATCATGAAAAATGACACCTATTGGTATAGGAGTCTAACAGATCCCACACCATGTTCATTCTGGGGTATTGTCCCGTATAAGGTTGAATGCAAGGACCATAACCTGGTTGAACGTAGGGTTGATAATTAAGAGGTAAATTTCCAGCTCCTTGTACAAATGATTGACTAGAAGATGGTTGGAAACCTTGAGTTGGGTATTGACCTTGAGGTTGATAACCCTCAGGCGCATACTGAATCTGGGGTTGATAAGGACCCTGAGGGACATATTGACTCTAGGGTTGACCCTGGGGTATGTACTATCCTTGAGGTTGTTCTCCAAAATAATATTGTGCCACAGTTTGTCCTGGGAAAAAATTACCTTGAGGTTGCCCCCCAGGTGGTAACTGACTGCCTTGAGTTTGCCCCCTAGGCAGTAAATGACTACCTTGAGGTTGCCCCCCAGGCGGTAACTGAAATTTGGGTTTGATAAGGACCCTGAGGGACATATTGAGTCTGGGGTTGACCCTGGGGTATGTACTTTCCTTGAGGTTGATAACCTTGAGGTATGTACTATCCTTGAGGTTGTTCTCCAAAATAATATTGTGCCACAGTTTGTCCTGAGAAAAAATTACCTTGAGGTTGCCCCCCAGGTGGTAACTGACTGCCTTGAGTTTGTCCCCGAGGCAGTAAATGACTACCTTGAGGTTGCCCCCCAGGCGGTAACTGATTTCCCTGAGGTTGTCCCCCAGGCGATAATTGACTACCTTGAGGTTGAGGATTTTGAATATTACCAGACATCATAAAGAATTTATCTATGTTCGATGTTTTAGTTTTAATTCCATTACGACCATATGATAATACTTGTTCAGTTATTCGAGTAGTTGCTCCTGAGAAAGTACCAGAGAGAGCCTGGTACCCCGAAGGAACAGAAGGACCACCATATAAAAATGTTTTCGATGTTTGGGAAAACATAGATGACTCTCCTGCCATGATAGATGAAGGATAATAACCTCTGGGCGTAGGATGAAAAGGAATTCGAGGTGGTGAAAAAGCAAGACCCGGGTTTTCTAAAAGTTTTGTTAAAGATAAATACCAAGCATCACTCCTAATACGGTTGTAGAAAATGGATTCACGCTCCCTAAGATTCAAAGACTGTGGTGATTCAGGAAGAGATATCTCTTTGTCTAGACTGACAAGTTCTTCAATATAAATGAGGCTATGTAGGTTTTAACATTGAACAGAAATTATCTACACACGAATCTTATAACAGAAAATAAACAATAGCGAGAGCATAAAACATAAAACAGATAAACACAAAGATTTTTCCCTGGATCCCAAATCGGGACAACCAGCTTGATTTTTCACTATATTCCTTTTAGTGTTACAACACATATATATACATGCCGAAGCATACATAAACCCCAATCCATTAACCCTGGATTAGAACATAATCGTAGTTCCCTTGACCGGATCTACAAAATACCAGGGGCCGAAAACAATCATACCCCAAAACCATGTGCAAAACCATGCACAAAAAACCATAGGCGCAGACTACCCACCGGAAATAAAGGACCAAAAATTTTCGCCGGGGCGCTACCCCAGACCGCGACAGGGGGGGCTATCGCCCCGCCCATCTTACCCCCCCACGTGTGCTTAGTCGTGGAAAGAATATAACACATACCCAACATTCTCCCACTTGTTGTTTTCTTTCCGCAAGGGGCCACAGGAGAGCTTAGTCATTGGGCCAACTCCTAAACACCCATTGTTTCTATACACCAAGAGAACTTATAAGTGCTCATAGACTTCGTCAATGCATCTACAACATTCTTCAAAGTGTCCACCTTTACCAACAACACCCTTTTAGCCTCAATCATATCTCTAACAAAGTGATATTGAACATAAATGTGTTTTGTCTTTGAATGATAAGCAGGGTTCTTAGCCAAGAAAATTTCACTTTGGCTATCACAGTCTATCCTTATAGCTTGTTGTACCAACCCCATACTTGAACACAATCTCTGCAACCAAACTGCTTCCTTGCTTGCATGAGTGGCTTCCATGTATTCTACCTCCGTAGTTGAAAGAGCTACTACAGACTGTCTTTTACTCATCCAACTGACTACGCCTCCAAATAGGCTAAACACATACCCACTTGTAGATCTTCTTTGGTCTATATCTACAACCCAGTTTGCATCAACAAAACCATGAATGTCCAACATTATTTCCAATCCTGTTCTTCCCTGGTAGCAGAAGCCATAATCACTAGTTCCACGTAAATATCTGAAAACCCGCTTCACTGTTGTCCAATGCTCCTTCCCTAGGTTTGACATAAACCTGCTCAGTACTCCCACTACATTTGCAATGTTTGGTCTAGTACAGACCATTGCATACATTAGGCTACCCATTGCACTTACATATGGAACACGGGACATATCCTCCTCTTCTTCTTGTGTCTTGGGACACTGTTCAACAGAACACTTTACACCTACAAGAATAGGAAAACTCACCAGTTTACTATCCTGCATATTGAACCTCTGCAATATAGTCTCAACATACTTCCTATGGTTTAACCAAAACTTCCTCTTTGCCTGATCTCTCTTAATTTCCATGCCCAAAATATAGTTTGTAGCACCAAGATCCTTCATATCGAATTTGGAGAACAGTTGGGTCTTCAAATCTTGGATAATTTCTGTGTCATTTCCAATCAACAACATATCATCCACATACAAGACCAAATAAATAACACAGTCACCAATTAATTTAAAATAAACACAATGATCCTCCTTGCTTCTGGTGAAGCCAAGTCCTCATATATAGGTATCCAATTTCTGATACCACATCCTTGGTGACTGTTTTAACCCATACAAAGACTTCTTCAACCTGCATACCAGTTCTTTCTTACCCCTCACCATAAAGCCTTCAGGTTGCTTCATGTAGATCTTGTCTTCTAGATCCCCGTGAAGAAATGTTTTCTTCACATCCATCTGTTCTATCTCAAAATAAAATGCAACAACAATAGATAAAAGTAATCTAATAGAAGTAACCTTGGCAACAAGAGAAAAAATATCACCAAAATCAATTCCTGGCACCTGGGAATAACCTTTTGCTACCAACCAAGCTTTGTATTTCTCCACCTTGCCTTCTACATTCATCTTCTTCTTAAACACCCATTTTCTCCCGATGGGCTTCCTTCCAACCGACAACTCCACCAGATCCCATGCTTCATTTTTGTGCAAGGATGCCATTTCATCAACCATGGCCTCCTTCCATAGTTTTCCAACCTATGAATCGACTGCCTCCCTGACAGTTCTGGGATCATCATCAGTTATAGTTAAGGCAAAACCTGAACATAAAGCAATTGGACTATACCTTTTTGGATGCCTTCTTTCTCGAACTGATCTTCTCAAAGCTGGAGTTTGTGGCTCTTCCTCTTCTGAATCTTCTTCTGCTGCAGAGTCTGATTCACACTCCTTTAGCTCAAACTCTATCTTCTTAGGTTCCTTTGGTATGATTTCATGTTTAACAACATCTTTCACCTCTATAAACACCACATCTCGGTTGTACACAACCTTCCTTGTTTCTGGGTTCCAAATCTTGTTACCTTTTAAACCATCCTTATACCCAATAAATATGCACCTTTCAAATTTATTATCCAACTTGGTCCTTTTCTCCTTTGGAACATGTACATATGCATCACATCCAAATACCCTTAGATGTGAAAGAGAGGGTTTCTTACCATTCCATACCTCATGTGGAGTCTTATCCTCCAACACTGATGAAGGTGATCTGTTAACCAGATAGCATGCAGTCTCCACTACCTCTGCCCAGAATTCTTGTCCTAACCCGATACCATTGAGCATGCTTCTTGCCTTTTCCATCAGTGTTCTGTTCATTCTTTCTGAAACTCCATTTTTCTGAGGTGTGTATGGATTATTCTTCTGTTATTCTATACCACACTTCTTATAGAATTCTTCAAATTCATTCTTGAAAAACTCTCCACCATTATCTGTCCTCAGCACCTTTATCTTCTTCTCTGTATGGTTCTCCACCAGAGCCTTAAATTCTTCAAATCTGTCAAAGAATTCAGATTTCCTCCTCAATAAATATATCCATGTATTCCCTGAGAAGCCATCTATGAATGAAACATAGTACACAAACTTTCCCAGTGATGGAACTAACACAGGTCCAAACACATCACTGTGCACAAGCTCTAATATATTTTTTTCCCTCTTAGCACCAGAAGGAAAACTCACTCGATTCTACTTCCCATATACAAAATGTTCACAGAAATGAAAGTCCAAAGAGAAATTAGAAATACCTTCTACCATACCATTTCTGTGCAGTATTTTAATGCCCTTCTCTCTAATATGTCCAACCCTTTGATGCCATAACATGGTATTTTCTCCAGATACCACTAGGATTTCCTCTCCACTTTCAGAAACCATAGAGTCAAGTTATTAATTCATCAATGTGCTACCTTGTAGCTTGTACAGAGTTCCACCGAACTCGCATTAGTACTAGTGTCCCAACCATCTCAGTGTGCATCTTTCTCGAACATTGTTTTTACACCTGCATCATCCATATTGATTACAGAAATCAGATTTATAGCCAATGCAAGAATATGTAGAACACCACAAAGTGTTCTAATCCTTCCACCTTATAGCTTCAGCTTGACCTTTCCACGTCCGACAATTCTGGCCTTCCTATCATCCCCTAGGAAGACATCACCATCATATTTTTCATACTCGTAGAACCACTCCCTATTGGGAGTGAAGTGAAAATATGCACCTGAGTCAGTCAACCATGACTCATGATCTACATGTGTATTTGAAGAAGAAGCCAAATACACATCCCCACCTTCATCCGAGGTGGTTTTTTCCTCCGCAAAAGGAGCATCATCAGATCCCTTTCCTTTCTCAGGAGCTTTAGAATTTCACTCCCTTTTATAGTTCCCTTCCTTTATGCATTTCTAACATACCTTTACAAACTTTCTAGGAGATTTATATCTCCCTCTAGATTTGGATCTCCCACTCAAAACTTTATTCTTGTTTCTATTCTGGGACCTTCCTCGTACAGATAAGGCATCTCCATTCTGACCCTTCATACTTCTCCGTCTCATTTCCTCCGACAGCAAGGCTGAGACAATGTCATCAGAATTCAAGGTAGTTGTATTGCTACATACTGCAATAACGAGACTGTCCCACGAATCTGGTAGAGAACACAACAAACTGATGCACTTATCTTCATCTGAGATTTTAATATCAACAGATGACACTTGACTTACCACATTATTCAAGGCATTCAGGTGCTCTGTCATCGAGTCTCCATCCTTCATCCTCAGGTCAGCTTTTTCTGCAGGAACAACTTATTCACTAGAGACTTAGATTTGTACAAAGTCCCAAGTTTTTCCCACAAATTCTTCGCCGTAGCTTCCCGAGATACATTCAACAATACTGAATCTGAGACACACAACCGTATTGTGCTCTTAGCCTTTCGATCCAGTTTCTTCTAGTCTTCATCTAGCATTTTCGTTGGTTTAGTACTTGGATCTACCGCGATCCACTGATCTTTATCCACCAGTAGATCCTCCATCTTGAGCTTCCACAACTCAAAACTCTGACCATTAAATTTATCGATCTCTATCTTTCCACCACTCACCATCTTCTTTCACCGCAAGAATCGATCTCGCATATCTCCCACTGAACAGGGTCTACCTCAGGCCCAAGCAAAAAACCCTTAGTAGCAAGGGCGTCCCCTTGAAGCCAAAATAGCTCTGATACCAAATGTAGGTTTTAACCCTGAACAGAAATTATCTACACACGAATCTTATAACAGAAAATAAACAATAGCGAGAGCATAAAACATAAAATAGATAAACACAGAGATTTTCCCCCGGATCCAAAATCAGGACTACCAGCTTTATTTTTCATTATATTCCTTTTAGTGTTACAACACATATATATACATGTCGAAGCATTCATAAACCCCAATCCATTAACCCTAGATTATAACATAACCATAGTTCCTTTGACCGGATCTACAAAATACCAGGGGCCGAAAAAAATTATGCCCCAAAACCATGTGCAAACCCATGCACAAAACCATGGCATGCACTACCCACCGAGATTAAGGAATGTGGCTCCCGCCGGGCACGCTCGACCCCGATTGTGGGGATACACGCCCCCGTGACCTCTCGTTGCGCCTAGCACAAAGGGGGGCTATTTCCCCACTCCACCCCCCCCCTCCCCTCTTACCCCCGCACGTGCTTAGTCGTGAAAGAATATAACACATACCCAATAGTTAGATGTCTAGATGGAAGATCTTCAGTGACAATATTTCTTACCCTAGGTGAACCAGGATCGCTAGAAGTTGTTGTAATAAATCCTGAGGATGTTTCCAAAACAGAAGGTTCAATTTCAGGCTCAAAAATTTTAGGTTCGTCAGCTAGTTCACTGGAAGGAGAAATACTACCAATAACTTCTGAAACTGAAATTGGTTCTTGAATGTGTTCTGTCGTGGGTGTTTGATGATCAGGATGAACAACTATAGATGAAGTTCCAACTTCTGTTGATCTAATTCTACCGCTACTAGATGATACTAGCACAAATTCTCTGCCGACTTTGGTAAACTCGTGGGCTTGCCCTGAAGTCTCTGGGACTGTCTTGGTAATTCTGGACTGTCTCGGTAATTCTGCCACGATTAAATATTAATCAATCACACACAAACAAAGAAAATTTCAATAAAAACACCTAAAGCCTCTAAAGAAACAAACAGCTGAATCACACACCTAAAAATCTAAGAGTTCAAACCACACACAAACAGTAATTTCCTGTACTAAAAACACTAGTTGGTGATGAAATCCAACTTAGTAGAAGTTTAATACAGAAAGGGCGGTTGGAACAGTTACCTCGACAACCTGCTTAATGAAACAGACTGGCACAAGTTTCTTCACAAAACCATCTCGTGTGAAGAGAACCCCCTAGAGAGTCCAAGTGAGTCTAGTCGACGTCTGCTCCAGGTACAGTGAGATCTTTTCTTCACCGTCACCTTAGGAAATAATCTTAAGCTTATGGACACTAAGGTTACCAACAGCAACAAATACAACTGGGGGAAAAATCTACGATCCGATTCCACGCGCAAGGGAAGAGTAACAAAGCTCAATCCCCTTGAAGGCTCCTCGACATGGTCAATCCAAAGTTTACCGAAAAGTGACCCCAGGCTCCTCGACAATGGTTAATCCGAGGTTTATCATTTGTAATGCGCGCAGATCTTCTATCTTTCTCAATGAAACAAAATTGATTGTCTCAAAGGTTCGGACATGATCTCATGATTAAATCCTTTAAAAGAAGCTTCCCAGATTGTACCAATTACAATTGGATTTATTTCCTACCACAATATTTATCTACTTGTTTGTTTTCACTATCTTGGAGAGTTAATTACTCCCTACTCCAAGATACTAGCCTAAGCTATATTGGTGATAAGAACCCTAGAAATAAAAAAGATTGCTAGATCAATTTTATTTAAGTGTTGTTTTTATGGGATGTTCTTTAAGTCAATAGGTATAGAAATGAAACTTTGATGGTGTGAAGACTCAACTTCAAACATACTAACAAATTCACCTAAAATGATAAACAATTCATTTTTCTTTCAATGAAATTCTAGCTAAAGAAAGAGTTCGAGAATGCAATTTCTTTTAAGAGACAATTCTTTCTTTGAACATGAAGAATAAATGAAAGAAAATGTTTTTTGTTTTTTCAATAAGAACTCAAAACGAGACAAATAATCAATGCTCACAATAAATCCTTTTCACTTTCAAGACTCGAAACCACAAAAAACAAATTTCCTTCAAAAGAGATCTACAAGTTCTAAAAAGCACTCAAAACTACGAAAAACTAATTTTGAGATCTACAAACTTTGAAAATCTAATTGAAAAAAAGTTTTAATTTTTCTTTTTTGAGAATTTTTTGCTTAGTTATTCAGTAAAATAAGGATTCATTTTCCCAGAATAACAAACAAATCAAAAAACGTCCAGATATGTTTCCTTTTGTAAAAATGAAATTCAGAACTTATAACAAAGTTTGTTCAAAGATCCGCAAAGAGAAAACTAGATTTATTTCTCAAAAAGGATGGATTTCACAACCAAGTCAGACTCATCAAGAAGACAGAAAGACCAGTGTGATTTGAGGTATTTCAAGCTTCCAATCTTTGAGTCACTACAGAGACCAAGCGAAAACCAGTCCAAGTATGCAAAACTTCTAGAAAATCACTCAAAACACAAATACTGTTGGAACTCACTCACAAAGGACTTTTGATAGAAAAAATATAGATCTGGGTAGATACTAGAAGTCCTCAATCAAATTAAACATAAACTGGAAGAAGAAATCTGAAGTTTTTCAAAAATTTTAACAGGGTCCACAGGCCCTAGAAGTAACAAGTGCGGTCCCACACTGGTTACTCAAGGAAAGTGCGAAACTGCCCACACTGTGCAACAAAATAAAGTGCGGTCCCCAGAAAAGTTCAATAAAACCACAAAATACTTCAAAAATTTTCAAAGAAAAGTAAGCCTAAGCTACCCAGGTGAGTATCCATCAATCAAAAACCAGAAAAAATCATTTTCTCAAGTCAAAACAAAGGAAAACCAAAAACAAGAAATCATCCCCAGTGGAGTCGCCAATTTGTTGACTGGATAAATCAATCTTGCGGACAAGATCAATCTCCCTAGTACCAAAAGGTAATCTAGTAACAAACAGCCAAATAAACCTATCTTTCTCTAGACATATGCGATTTACACAAGAATACTAAAAAGGTGTTAAGATCTTACCCTAGATCCAATGCTTGTTCGAAGTAATTATCCTTTGGTCGCTTGAAGGAGTTATCTTTATAGACCTGCAATCACAAACAAGAAAACATTAAATAACACCTGTATAGTAAATATTATAAATCATGCCTATCATGGTGATCAAGGAATCCATGAAATAAACAGTTAATTAATAGCTTATTGAGAAAAATGAATTCATTTGTATTAAATTTGAATAAATAAAACCTTACAACCTTAGCCTTGATGTTGAGCAGGCCTTCTCGGGGTCCGAAGTAGGAATCTCCTCTACTCTGACAAGCCTTGCACTCTTCCAACCGAGACATATAGAGGTATATGATCTCTCCTCAAAAAATCTCAGTTAAATGAGTCTGAATCCCAACAACACTTAACCTCAAATAATTCTAAAGCTTGAACTCCCCTTAAGGCTAACCAAGGCCTCTTTTTATAGTGCAGAAGAGGAGGTTTCAGTTCCAAATATGAAGGGATAGAATCCTCCTTCAAAGGGATAAGCTCCTCACATCAAGGGGTTTGCTCCTTAAGGAAAGGGATACATGAACCTCAAAAGAGCGGTTTTGCCACTGCAAGATTCTTTCTAGAGGCTTCTAGAAATTACTGAAAGTGAGCTTTTTGAGTTTACTTGTGCCTTTTTAATATTTTACAGGGGTCCGCACCCTTAACACATAGAAATTGTGTTCAAGTACGCAGGAGTCATTAACATTAGGTGCGGAACCGCATGCAAGACAAAGAGAAAGTGCAATACCAGAGTTAAAGAGATTTTTGAGAGATTTTCTCTTATTTTTAAGGCTTGACATGAGGAATTGATGTGTTGGACTTGAAAAGGAGGAATTATGAGTGATAATGAGCTCATACAGATAGAAAAATGTTAAGATGACAATTTTCAGTGCAACAACCACCTTTCATGAGAAGGAGAAATGTGCTTCGGTGATCCTGGAGAGAATTCACACAGACATGTGTCGAACTTTCTCAATTGCTTCAACAGAAAAACATAGGTTTATGTTATATTTTTTTATGACTATTCTCATAGATGCTGGATCTTCTTCCTGTAGAAGAAGAGCGAAACATTCTCAAAGTTCAGTGAGTTCAAAGCATTGGTGGAGAACGAGTCGAGGAAGCAAGTGAATGCTCTACGGAGCGATAATGGTGGTGAATACATCTCAGACGAATTCAAAGACTTCTGTAGCAAAGAAGGAATTCGAAGAGAACGCATAGCACCTCATAACGCACCATAGAATGGGATCGTTAAGAGGAAGAATAGAAAAATTGTGGGTGTTTCACGAGCGATGTTGCATGATCAGGGCCTACTGATGCACTTATGGGTGGAAGAATGCAACACTACGGTTTATGCACAAAACTATTGTCCTCATAGATTACTTGGCATGAGTACACTTGAAGAAGCTTTTACTGGTAAGAAGCCCGATATTTCTCAATTGAAGATTTCTGGCTCATCTGTTTACATTCATGTGACAAAGGACGCCAGGAAGACGCTCGAACCGACTATAGAAGTTGGGATATTTGTGGGGTACACAGAAACACCCCATAATTATCATGTGTATTTTCTAGACAATAGAATGACTGTGATGCGACGGGATATAAAATTCAATGAGGTGAAAGCCATGAAGTTTTCGCTTGAGAGGGAGCTACACTTGCATGCAGAGGAGGAACTTCTTGTTCCCAAATATGAGCCTTTAGATGTGGATCAGCCACAGGAGAAGATTCATGGACTGGAGGATTCCACTCATGCAAAACCAAACATCAGACAAGGCAGAAAGCAGACCATAGAAGCTAAGAGACTGAAGCTTGATGTGGCATAGAATGTAGGAGTCCCTACATCACAGCGCAGATAGAGACAGTCACCTGACCGATTTACTGGATACATGGCTCTTATGAACAAGTGTATCGTGACAGATCCATCTTCTTTTGAAGAAGCAGTGCAAGAGCCCACATGGGTAGATGCCATGGTGGAGGAGTATGACTCCATTGTTAGAAATAGTGCTTGGGAGATTGTTCCAAGGCCGGTGGGAAAATCAGTTGTAGGATCAATATGGATCTACAAGGTAAAGCAAGTTGTTAATGGGAGCATTGAGAAGTATAAGGCAAGATTTTTTTCCTGAGGCTTCTCACAGATTGAAGGGATTGATTATGAAGAAACCTCTGCACCTATCTCACATTATTCTTCCATAAGGATCATCCTTGCTCTCTCAGCACAGATGGGTTGGCACATTCATCAGATGGATGTGAAGACTCCATTCCTTAATGGGATCATTGAGGAAGAGGTGTAAATTGAGCAGCCTAAAGGATTTGAGATCTTCAGCAGCGAGTCGCATGTGTGAAGGCTCAAAAGAGCGATGTATGGCATAAAACAACCACCTCATGATTGGTACACTCGGATCGACAGCTATTTCACCAGACTTGGCTTCACCAAGAGTGAGGTGGATGCAAACCTATACCAAATTGTGGTGGAAGGTAAGCTTTTAATCATTGTTCTTTATGTTGATGACTTAATACTAACGGGTGATGAGTAGTTGATACAATTATTCAAGGTAGATCTTGCAAAGTAGTTTGAGATGAAGGATTTGGGCCTCCTTCAGTATTTCCTTGGATTAGAAATATGGCAGCGGGAAGGTGAACTGTTTGTGTCTCAAGGAAAGTATGCTCGGGAGATACTAGAGAAGTTTCACATGCAAGGCTGCAAGCCTATCGACACACATCTTCTAGGAAATTGGAATAAAGAGGATGCCACATCAGCAGAGGTAGTGGATGCCACTGTTTATCGACAGTTGGTGGGTTCACTCATGTATTTAGTTAATACAAGACAAGACATATGCTATGGGGTGAACCAGCTTTCACAAGCGATGGTTAAGCCTACCAAGCTCTTTTGGAAGGTAGGAAAGCATGTCCTTAGGTATCTCATGGGCACATCTGAGTATGGTTTATGGTACAGATAGACGGATGAGGTGAAGTTTCATGGCTTCACAGATGCAGATTGGGTAGGCAGCCCAACAGAAAAAAAGAGCACATTAGGAGGGATTTTCAGTATCGGATCTACGGTAGTTTCTTGGTACATCAGGAAGCAAAGATCCGTGGCACTCATTTCAGCGGAAGCATAATACATAGCAGCAAGTCAAGCTGCATGTGAGGCTATCTGGATGAGGAAGATCCTAGTTGGTTTGCTCGGTTCACATTTAGATCCTACAGTGATACATTGTGACAATCGAAGTTGTATTAAACTCTTGGTTAATCTTGTGTTTCATGATAGATTTGAACATATTGATATCTGGTATCATCATATCAGATATTTTTTGTAGCGGAAGATCATGTTGCTTTAGTACATTCCTACAAAGGATTAGGATGTAGATATTCCGATGAAGGCACTCACCAGGAGCAAATTCGAATACCATAGAGGCAGGATCGGGGTGAAGGATAATCCATATCTTGTTGAGAGGGAGTGTTGAGATTCAACAAGATGATGAGCTTAGTGAAAAGAGTCGCCTTCACTAAGTGGGCCCGTAGGCTATTTTTACAAGTCTATTTTTAGACATGGTGATCATATAAAAAGGTTGGCAGATGCTATTTGTCGATGGTTGATCAAGTTGGAAAAATAGATGAAATATATTTTTAGAATAACATTGGGTGAAGTCTATTTATAGATCGTCAATCTAAAAATAGAAGTGTCGAATATTATTTGTTGGGTTTCATGTGTTAAGAGTATTCTTTGTTCGACTTGTTCGATGTGTTAGTATGAGTCACCTAAAATAGGGTCAAGGTGGGAGCGTAGCGCTCTAAAATATTTGGTGTGGGGACAATTACAGGTGCGGACCAACCCATGTTTTGTGCATGAGTTTGCACATGGTTTTGGGTACGATGGTTTTCGACCCCTGGTATTTTGTAGATCCGGTCAAGGGAACTACGGTTATGTTCTAATCCAGGGTTAATGGATTGGGGTTTATATATGCTTCGGCATGTATATATATGTGTTGTAACACTAAAAGGAATATAATGAAAAATCAAGCTGGTCGTCCCGATTTGGGATCCAGGGGAAAATCTTTGTGTTTATATGTTTTATGTTTTATGCTCTCGCTATTGTTTATTTTTTGTTATAAGATTCGTGTGTAGATAATTTATGTTCAGGGTTAAAACCTACATTTGGTATCGGAGTTGTTTCGGCTTCAAGGGGACACCTTTGTTGTTGAGGGTTTTTTGCTCGGGCCTGTGGTAGACCCTGTTCAGTGGGAGATCTGCGGGATCGATTCTTGCGGTGAAAGAAGATGGCGAGCGGCGGAAAGATAGAGATCGAGAAATTTAATGGTCAGAGTTTTGAGTTGTGGAAGCTCAAGATGGAGGATCTGCTGGTGGATAAAGATTAGTGGATCGTGGTAGATCCAGGTACTAAACCAACGGCAATGTCAGATGAAGACTGGAAGAAACTGGATCGGAAGGCTAAGAGCACAATACGGTTGTGTGTGTCAGATTCAGTATTGTTGAATGTATCTAGGGAAGCTATGACGAAGAATTTGTGGGAAAAACTTGGGACTTTGTACCAATCTAAGTCTCTGGTGAATAAGTTGTTCCTGCGGAAAAAGCTGTATAACCTGAGGATGAAGGATGGAGACTCGGTGATAGAGCATCTGAATGCCTTCAATACTGTGGTAAGTCAGCTGTCATCTGTTGATATTAAAATCTCAGATGAAGATAAGTGCATTAGTTTGTTGTGCTCTCTACCAGACTCGTGGGACAGTCTGGTTATTGCAATAGGTAGCAATACAACTACCTTGAATTTTGATGACATTGTCTCAGCCTTGCTGTCGGAGGAAATGAGACGGAGAAATATGGAGGGTCAGAATGGAGATGCCTTATCTGTACGAGGAAGGTCCCAGAACAGAAACAAGAATAAGGTTTCGAGTGGGAGATCCAAATCTAGAGGGAGATCTAAATCTCCTGGAAAGTTTGTAAAGGTGTGCTGGAAATGCGGAAAGGAAGGGCACTACAAAAAGGACTGCAGATCTAAAGCTCCTGAGAAAGGAAAGGGATCCGATGATGCTCCTTCTGCAGAGGCAAAAACCACCTCAGATGAAGGTGGGGATGTGTATTTGGCTTCTTCTTCAAATACACATGTAGATCATGAGTCATGGTTGATTGACTCAGGTGCATCTTTTCACTTCACTCCCCATAGAGAGTGGTTCTGTGAGTATGAGAAAAATGATGGTGGTGATGTATTCCTAGGGGATGATAGGAAGGCCAGAATTGTCGGACGTGGAAAGGTCAAGCTGAAGCTGCAAGGTGGAAGGATTAGAACACTTCATGGTGTTCTGCATATTCCTGCATTGGCTAGAAATCTGATTTCTATAAGCAAGATGGATGATACAGGTGTAAAAACAATGTTTGAGAAAGATGCCTGCAAGATGGTTCGGGGAGCATTGGTATTAATGCGGGGAGTTTGGACTGGAACTCTATACAAGCTACAAGGTAGCACTGTTATTGATGGGTGTAAAAGTTCTGTGGTTCCTGAAAGTAGAGCGGAAAGCCTAGTTGTCTCTGGAGAAAAGACCATGCTATGGCATGAAAGGCTTGGACATATTGGAGAGAAGGGCATTCAGATAATGCATAGAAATGGTATGGTAGAAGGTATGTCTAATTGCTCTCCGGATTTTGATTTTTGTGAACATTGTGTATATGGGAAGCAGAATTGAGTGAGTTTTCCTTCTGGTGCTAAGAGGGCAAACAAGATGTTATCACTCAGGTTTTCCTAGAAGTTGTGTAAGAGGAAAGTATACCCGAGGTAACCACAAACCAACCTTTTAGATGCAGAATCTAGCCAATCTGCATCCAGAGAGGGCTCTCTCTTTATAATTTATCTTTGTTCTAAGAAGGTTTTAGGCTAGTTATAGATTTAAGAGTTTGTTTTGGGAAAATGGTGGAATCCTCAAACTAAGGGAAAGGTTGAGAGCTTTCAGTCCATTGGGCTATGGAGTCAAAGGATGGCTTTACTAGATTTCTATTTTAAGCACAAGATGGTATTACAGGGCAAGATAGCTAGACAGAGAACAATCCTTAAACTTTAAAGTGGATGGGATGATCTTGAAGGGATGAAAGGCAGCTAAGAATCTTTCACCATGTTCAAAAGAAAGAAATGAAATGACTACAAACAAAGAGAAATGAAGGATTCTTTATTATAGTAATCAACAATGTTTAAATTAGCAAAGCAGGAGCATTTAAGAATTCATGCTTATAACTAATTTAGAAGAAAACATTAAGAATAACCACATTTGAAAACAGAGTACAATTAAGAAAATTCTGTTTCAATCCTTTATGTAAATTATTCAGAAATGGATAAGATGGTATTATAAACTAATATAAAATTTCAGACAAAGGGTCGAAACACTTATTGAACTGTAGTCCAACACATGAATCCTGCAACAAGTCCAGTGCTTTAAATCGTCATCCAGTAAGCCACAAGTAAATTTCTCCAAAAGCTTTTATTCCGAAAATCTCAATGTTACAGCAGAGTAATAGAATCCACCACCAACACTTTCTTTGAGGGTTTATTTATACAAAAAATAATGTTTAAACAATCTTAAACTATCTTAGCCAATAATCTAGGCTGACTTAAAGCATAATTTACAAACAAACAAGAGACAAATGGTCTCGTGGATAAAATAATGGGCAACTGCCGATGTGCTGTTCCTTTCTTCGTGGATGTGCTGGAGGTAAGTGCTGAAACAGGGCTCTGTGCTGTCCTTTGCAGTATTTCTTTGACTTGTTGGACACTCTTTATCCCCACGGATACTCTTTAACCTTTTCACCTGATACTCTTTAACCTTTTCACCTGATAGTAAAAAATAAAATTCTCATGTTGAAGATAATTTTCATAAAATTTCCAACATTTCTCTCCACCATGGATCATCAGGTATCATAGTTCTTCTGAGCTTTCTTAAAGTTTCATCTGCTTCAGTAAGTTTATAAAAGGTAGGCTCATTCGGAAATAGATACTTTATTTCATGTTCTAGATGAAATAAATTCCTCACTTTATCATAAATACTTTTCCCGGTTGGTAATGTCGATTCTGATGAGCTAGTAGAACCAGCAGCTGTATTTTTAGCATGAGCCTTTATTCTCTTCACATAGGTTTCCAAGTCTATTATTTGATCTTCTGTGAGCATGGGACTTGGTAACCCACTATCCAAAAAAGCTTGAAATTTCTCTCTGAAAATGTTGATGTCAACCAAAATGTCTGTGCACTTCCTCTCTAAATTTTGCATGAAAGTCCTCTTGGTGAAAACTCTTTTTATTTCCAAAACTGTGCCTGTCCTGTCATCAATTCCTAACAATGCAAGCTGATGCTTTGTTCTGGAGTTCAAAAATTGAATGAGATGATTGGCCTGCTCAGGCCTACCTCTCAATTCATTCCTGGTTCTATTTATTTCTTCTTGGGCGATTTTAACCAACTCATTTTGCTCAAAAATAGCTTGAATAGAGGGCCAAATACCCTTTATTAATTCAATGATGTTACCCCAAAGAATGTCATTTATTTCGTTTAAAGGCTTCTCCAATGAAAGATCTTTTTCCAGAGCCTGAACCAATTTTTCCAGCCTTTTTATCTCCCTGGTGTTGTCAGCAGCTGTCTTTTTAGATGTGTCATATTTTTCCTCCAATTTTACTAATTGCAATTTTGTTTCTTGGAGTTCTGTGACCCTCAGTTGCAAACTCTCCATTTGTTTTATTAAGTCCTCGGAACTCAAGCCAGAAGTATTCACTTGAGATGGCTGTATCTGCTACCCTGTTGTTGTGGTACCTGTTGTTGAAGTCTACCTAATAGTTTCCTGTTCCTGCAATGCTTTTTCCAATTCCCTCTCTGTTTCATTTAGTCGCTCAGTCATATTTAGAAGTAACTCCATTATTTCTTCCTGTGAATTACCTTTTATAACTTCTTGGGTCTGAGGGTGCCTTGAGGCTGGCAATTTTAGCTGCTTTCTGAGTGCAGCTATGTCATCATCTTTTTTCTTTATTAATGCCTCAATACTTTTAATGTCTTTGGGATTATGACCCAAACCAATTATTATCTCTTCTAAATATTTTATTCTATTATCTTTGGCCTGTGAGGAGGCCTTCTCAATTTTCAATTGTGCAGTAGTGTTATTCAAAGAATCCTGTAGCGTTATAGCTGCCATGGCCTTGTTGGTGAGAGTAGAATAGACCATTTCCCCAATTTGTCTGTGTAGCTCTATCTGGTCCAGGGGATGGATGCCCTTTGCCAAAACTTCAAAATTTGTTCTGATGTAATCTGCTGCTGAAGTGGGCTTTGGCACCTTTGTTTTGAAGTGGCTCATCAGCATTTTGCCTTGTGAAAGGTCAAACGCTGACATTAGCCTTTCTTGATTATGGGGAGCCAACTTCATATACTGATCATATACCTTCATTTTCGACGGATCATTCTTTGTTTTAATATTAATGAAGGTTCTTTTAATATCTCCAGTATCTGTTTTTGGTGGTCTGAAAGAGGAGACCTCAGTGCTTAATTGCTTCTGTAAAGCCTTTCCTTTTTGTCCTGTATTTGTCTCACTAACTGTGCCAGTTAGTTGACTATTGACTATCTTCCCTTCCATCATCAAATACTTCATCTATAATTTCTACATCTGGAAGAGGATCTGACTTGTGTTTTTTAGTTGGATGTACCTGTGAGGCCCCTTTTGGAGGTGTGGTATCTGGAGCCTATCTCTTCTTCCCAATTTCCACATTTAATGGAGTTTGCAACTCTGGAACTTGTGGATGCTGTGCCTGAGTAGGAGAAACCTGTGATTGTTCAGGTGTTTTGGAAGTTTGTGGTTTCTCAGCCATGACCAAAGTTTCAATGACCTGAACTACAGGTTATTTTCCTTTACCCTTGGGTTCTGCTGCTACTGATGGACTATTTTCCTGCAAAGCTTGCTGTAGAGTTGTTGCTGAAGATGTGCCAATGTAGGGTACCTGCATTTGACCACACGTTTCTAGGTCAAAGTTCTTCTCAACATCTTTCATAATTTTATTCATTTTGTCGGCTTCACATTCTTCCTCAACAAGCGTTCCTTCAACCCATTCATCTTGATTTGCATACTGTTCTAGATCAGGAATCTTGTGGTGTATATAAGGAGATGATTTATTCTTTAATCTCTTTTCACAAATAAAACCAAAGGGATCATAAGGAACCCAACGGAAAGATGTTTGGAACTTTCTCTGTAATAGATTTTCTACTTCTCTCTCAGCCTCCCTAGAATTGCAGATGAAAGGACCTAATTGGCTTTTGATCCTTAACTGAGCTTTCTTCTTTACATTACAAAAATGGATCACATCTGAATTGTTCATTTGCCTGAAGTATTCCAAGGCAAAAATCCTCATTGGTACATATCTGGGTAACTTAAATGGATGTAATTCACATCCATAAATCCTGATGACTGTATGGTTTTGATACAAATACCAATCCCCAACCTTATAACTCTTTGACAGTTGCAAGGTATTTCTAATTTCATTGGTGAGTCTTGGGGGAGGAATTCCTGTTAACAATGTTGTTGCAGGATAAACAAACTGATCAATGAATTCAGAGTAGGAGTAGGGAGAATCGGAAGAAGAATGAATGATGGGGGACCAAAATATGACTGACCTGGGATTTCCCTTGGCATCAAGTTTTTGAACAGGGAAAGGGAATCTTTCTGACTGATAGTAGATCATGAGATGATAGATAACTGAGGAGTACTTAAAAACCTTTTCAGTATCTAGCCTTATGAATTGATCATGGATCTTGTTGGCTATGAAGGAAGTAAAATCATATTTGATCTCAGGAGGTTGCCCAGGAGTAAAAATGGATAGCAAAGCCAAGGTTATCTCATCCACATATTCACTGGTGTTGAATCCTAAGACAAAAGATATAATATTTACAATGAGCCTTCCCAATGTATTAAAAAAGTAAAAACCATAGGGAGGAGACCCTTTTGGCTGATGCTCAGGTAACATGAAATGCTGACACATGGATTTTAGCTTTTCTGGGGTTAATTGCCTGGTTTTCTCAATCAATCCTTCTATGGACAATGGAGCTAATTCTTGGTCTGGCTCAAAGTGTAACATGGCATTGATAGCCTAGGGAGTGATGGGAAACAGAATACTTTGATCAAGAGCTATTACAGCCCTCCGTGCGGGATCATAGTTTGCCTGGCAATAATGGATGATTTCTGGGAATGGAACAACTGAAGGGATGAGATACCTTGGGAGATTGGATTCCCATAACCCTATAAGATCTTGCCCCTTTGAGTATTCGTCTCTGCAGCGACAATAACTCAATAGCGGACTTTCATCAAAAACCAAGTCTTTAATTTGGAAATCTTCATCTATCAAAGGTAAATAGTCTAATTCCCGGTGAGGAGCATTCAATGGAGTGATATTCAGAGCTGCCGGGGCCTCCATTTTGGTTCTTGTGGATTCAAAATGGAGGTTTTGGTTTTCCTTACAGGCCGGGCGGAATTTCTAAAAATGAAGGAAATTGGCACAGCTTTCCGGTTCAAGGAACAATTGCATAGTCTTAAAACTTCTGGAAAGGGCTCAGTGACGATTTTTAACCACTATTTCAGCGAAAAACAAAGAACACTGAGTTTTATTTGCAGTCGGGGCGGAAAAAGATAAATACCTGCTTTTAGACGGAAGCTAGTTCTTTAACAGGTAACAGGTAATGGCAGGACTATTCTTCAACACGGGCGCAGCGGAATCTTGGAGTGAATTGGTCAATTGCAGTGGAAATTTGAAAATCGCAGCGGGAGCTCTGTCGTTTTCAGAATAACGAAATAACAGGAAAAATATGGAAAAAATGACTTTAAAAAGAGTTTTTATTTTTTCGAGGGATGACGTCATTGACGTACGGGAGTGACGTGTGCAAGGTCGGGTGGTAAGCGGTAAGCGGTAAATCCCCGCACTGCTTTTGGTCGAGGGTGGTATTGATCGCGGGGGGAGCGATTCCACAGAACGTTTGCCACGTGGATGTTTGACTTTTCAAATACCGCTCGTTCCCCGCTGATTAACTTTCTCACAAAGGATGGGTAGCGGGGTTCACGTGGACCATTGATCTGTGGAGGATTGATCCGACGGCTGAAGCGATGGGGGAACATGCGGAGGTTCCAGATGTGGGCCCGTCGGGCTTTAAACACTTTTTACCGTTTTTTAATCACTCCGGGGGAAATCTAATAGGCGGATAAGTTATTAATTAGTACAGATGTCTTAATTAATCCCATATGCAAAAGAAAGGGTTTACGGCGGAGTTGGCTAGGTGGAATGCCAGGTGGACAATCCACGGTGGCGCGAGACTTTTTCGAAAGAATAAAACTTCGGGCCTTGTATTTTTGGTTTTAAACATACATATTGTATGTCTAAAGTTTGATTTTTTCATATATATTTTTATTATATGGTAAATTAATTAATACAACTAATTCACCATAGGGGCGGGATTAATGTATAACGCTATATTTTAACCAAAGGGCTTGTAGAAGTGGGTTTTAATGAATTTTAGGGAGATAAATACTTTGGTTAAAACATTATAATAAAGGGGTTTTTGGGGTATATATAAACAAAGGAATTATATACTTAGGAAAGGGTATTTCACTAGGGATTTAGTAAATATAGTTAAATGTTAATATGGCAAAGGACAAGGAAACTCAAAATATTTTTGTACATCTAAGAAAGTGATAATTTGTGAAGTAAATTGCAACATTTTATCTTCAACACTTAAACTTAGAATAACAATTTATCTTGAGGGATTTTTATGAAATTATGCATCAGTTTCCTAAGTAAAATGTGATTTTACTTAGGAGAAAGTTAAAAATGGAAGATAACAATGATGAATTATCTCAAATACTTAGGTCTTTTTTGATCATCAGGCCGAGGGTCCGGTCCCTCCAGAAGTCAAGGAAATGCCTTGAGCCCTTTTGATCTCCAAACACCTTAGTACTTTTGGGGGAAATTAGTAAAACCTTTAAGGGGGAAAATGATGAGGGAGGTTAATGATTTTTTGACTTTGTTTGCAATGATTTTCCAGTGTATTTCCTGCTTCAATATTTGTGATGAAAGTAAAGGATCAACAACATGTAGCAGCATCATTCATTCAGATAACACTTTGCAGCACCATCTACCTACCCTATCTACTTAACACTACCATTTTCTCTTCTTTATTAGGGTGCATTTGGACTTGCAAACCCTTATCAATCTTTTTCTTTTTACATGATAAATCTATCTATTTCTACCCTTATTACATCCAAGGGCTCAGATTAAACTGTTGAGCACCTTTTCTTATCTCTACCTATCTACTCATTTGCCAAGATTAAACTGTTTGGTGAGATATTTATTCTCTAATATACAACATGAAATTGAAATATGAGTAAGCCAAGTTTAAACAGTTTGACTTATTCATGAATTGTGGCAAAGATTTGACAAGCTGCACACAATTGCTTTATTTACAAAAATGAAATAGTAGTGGCATTTGGATTTGCACACTTTCCTTGGTCTATTTTTGCTTGGGGTTCATTTCTTTCATTTCTTTTTGACCATTTTATTCTTTTTACCCTTTGATCTTTCTTTTAGGGTATACCCTCTTTACATTTTTAAATTTTTTGATTTTTTGGTCTTTTCAGAATATGGAACACCTTTGCTCAAGAAAGAAGGTTTGAACATATTCCATAATTTCAATCAAGACAATCATGAAAGATGAAACCTATTGGTATAGGAGGCTAACACTGGCTCCACTTGGGGATGGCTTTTCCTTGTGAAAAGTCAAGAACGGCAGGTCAGATGCCTC
Source organism: Pinus albicaulis (assembly GCA_034641835.2). Lineage (NCBI taxonomy): Eukaryota > Viridiplantae > Streptophyta > Pinopsida > Pinales > Pinaceae > Pinus > Pinus albicaulis. Next base: position 1,121,956,777 of record CM076581.1, on the reverse strand, counting down.
AAAGTGTATTCAAACTGGAAATATGAAGTCCTCCTTCTTCTGGTAGCTTTATTTTACATATGATAGTGAAACTTTTGGAACTTAGGGCCTTCACTTCGGGCTTCAATTCCAAGAAGTCACCATCCAATCAAAACTGCATTAATAAAAACAAAACAAAAAACAATATATTATGTACAAGTTAGAAACATTGCAATACTCTAGTAAATGGGATCAAAATAATGCTTGAGCATTCGACCATTGACTGGTCCTTCTTCAACTTCTGAATTGTCCAACTCTTTCAAAAAGTAAGTGTTGTTTCCCTGCAAGGCATGAATGATATAAGGCCCTTTCCACAAGAAATCAAACTTTCCATGTTTTCCTTTTTCTTCTCTTCTAGAATCCCATCTCAGGACTTTATCACCTAGTTGAAAATCTTCTGATTTAGTCCTTTTATCAAACATTTTCTTTAGCTTTTCCTGCAAGACTTGTGATCTTTGGTATACCTCTTCCCTGATTTGTTGCAGGTGGATTGTTTGATTAATTCTTCTTTGAATGTCATTTGGCTCTACTTGAGCCTCCTGAAGTAATTTCATAACAGGAATTCCTAAAGATGATGGGAATCTTGCTTCAATGCCATAAAATAACTCATATGGACTAGTCCCAATAGATTTCTTAGTTGTAAGTCTGTCTGCCCACAATGCATTGGTCAGTTTCTTGTGCCAATTCTTTTTGTTTTCTTCCAATAATTTTTTGATGATATTGATAAGGCTTTTGTTAGAGGATTCTGCTAGTCCATTACCCTGGGGGTAATAGGCTGTTGAATGGCCTAGAGTAATATGATATTTACTACAGAAACTGATCATTTTCTTTGATTTAAATGCAGCAGCATTGTCTGTTATAATCTTTTCTGGACAACCAAATCTTGAAAGTATGTTGGTTTCTAAAAACCCAATAATCACAGAATCATTGGACTGTCTACATGGGATGGCTTCAATCCATTTAGTGAAATAGTCTGTAGCAGTTAAAATCCATCTATGTTGCCCTGAAGAAGGGGGACGAATTTCTCCAATAAAATCTAACCCCCATTGTTGAAAAGGTCTTTCTGTGGAAATTGGTTTTAAAGGCAGAGGTAACAACTTTCTTTTACCCTCAAATATCTGACATTTATGACAGGTTGTTACAAATTTCTTAACATCAGAAAATAAAGTTGGCCAGTAAAAACCAGCCCTTAAGATTTTGTCTGCAGTTGATTTCCAGTAGAGATGTCCTCCACAATCCCCTGCATGAAATTCATTAAGTACTTTATCAGCTTCATCTTTTAAGAGACAATTCAACAAGATTCCTTCATGATTTTTCCAAAATAGAGTGCTATCTAAAATACAATATTTCAAAGATGTCATTTTTAAAAATCTTCTTTTAGTTCTGGACAACCCTGGAGGAGCTTGCAGGTTTAATAAAACATGAATTATATCAGTGTACCAGGGTGAATCTAAGAAAGCTTGACTGATCTGAGGAGTCGCCATCTCCTGCTCGTTATCCAGTTCATTGAGGTCTAAGGCTTGGCAATTGGTTTCTGTCATAAGTTGTGCTAAACCTTGGCCCTTTATAAGTTTTATTGGCTTGATCTCAATATCATATTCCAAAATGGTAGCTATCCACTTACCTCGTTTACCTTCTATGCCATCCTGAGTCAAAATATCTTTAACCACTGCATTAGGTACATATGCTACCACATGAGAATATAAAATGTAAACTCTGAAATCTTTGATTGCTTTTACCAATGCAAAAGCCTGTTTTTCCATAATATTGTATTTTAGAGATGCATCTCTCAGTGCTTTACTAAAAAATGCTATTGGCTTTTCACACCCTTGGTCATCTTTTTGAAGTAAAACAGCTGCAACAGTATGTTCAGAAGCAAATGAAAAAATGATAAAGTCTCTATCAAATTTAGGACTCGTTAGAACTGGTGTCCTTGTTAAAGCCATTTTAATTTCCTCGAATGATTGTTTAGCTTCTACGGTCCAGTCAATGCTTGAATCTTTCCTCAACATGTTAGTTAGTAATCTAAGTAACTCTGCTAGACTAGAAATAAATCTTCTCAAGAAATTAATTTTTCCTATGAATGCTTGCAACTCTTTTATGTTTCTGGGGTGGGGTATTTGCAAAATTGCTTGAATTATTTCTGGATCAATCCTAATACCGTCTTTAGAAATGATGTGCCCTAAGAGCTTTCCTTCTTCCAAACCAAACAATGACTTCTTAGGGTTTAAAGAAATTCCATATTTTCTGCACTTTACAAATACTTGCCTTAAGTGATCTAAATGTTCTTGATCTGTTTTAGAAAAAACAGTCAAATCATCTAGGTAAATAACCAGAAAATCATGTATCTCTTTAACAAAAGCAATATCCATTGCTCTTTGAAATGTAGCTCCTGCATTCTTGAGCCCAAATGGCATTTTGACATATTTAAACGTACCCCATGGTGTAGTGAATGCTGTTTTATCCTGATCATCAGGATGAACCAGAATCTGGTTGTACCCTGAAAATCCATCCAGTAGTGATATTCTCGAAGATCCTACTACCCTTTGCAAAATGTGGTCCATTTTCGGTAGAGGATAGTTGTCTTTTAAAGAAACTTTATTCAAATTTCTTAAGTCGACACACAGTCTAATTTCTCCTATCTTCTTTCTTGTTGGTACCAGGTTAGAAACCCATTCTGAGAATCTGATAGGAGCTATAATCCCTGCTTCAAACATCCTTTTGATTTCCTTTTCAATTGAGGGTAATAAAACAGGATTTATTCTCCTAAGCTTTTGTTTAAAGGTTTCTGGTCCGGTTTCAAAGGTATAGTGTGTTGAATGATAGATGTATCATAAGATTTGAGGTCTTCATAACTCCAGGCAAAAACATCCTGGAATTCTTTTAATAGTTCAACATATTTAACCTTCTGATCTTTTGGAAGAGACTTGGACAACTTGACCATTTTGGGATTTTCTGGGGTTCCTAAGTTGCATTCTTCCATATCAGCCTTTACAGGTTCCATTTTAGGTCTAAATGGAATATCATTTGAATCAAACATATCTTCCAAAGGAGTTAATCCTTTGGGCAAATTATTATCTTTTAAGTTGATGATTTCTGTCTCATCTTCTATGATTTCATCAGATTCCATTTGTTTCAAATTTTGCATGTCCTTTTTAGTGAATGTGGTCGGATGTAGCATATGAATTGCATTTTCTCTTGAAATTTCTATTTTTTGTTCTTTTCCTTGATCAGATTCATTAATAGCTATATCCTCATCTATATTACAATTAGAAAACTCATTTTGAAGTGTCAAAAAATTATTGATTTGATTGTTATTCACAAATACTTGCCAATTCAAAAGATTGTCTGGTATTGCAGGCCTGTGTCTAATCTCAGCTGAAAACTGATGATTAGGATGAAAAGGTAACTTACATGTACTAGAAAACATTGCCAAACTGTGAGCATGTAAATTTTGTTTCCTGGGAATCTTGGCAAGTTGAGCTTGTAAAAAAGTGTTGAGAATTTCCACAACCGTTTCTCTATATTGTTTCAATCTCATGTCTTTCGTTGAACATTCTCCTTTAATCTATTGAATGATTAGTTCGGAGTCTCCTATGATTGATACCCTAATAGCTCCTAACTTCTTGACATGTTTAAGCCCTAATAAAAGAGCTTCATACTCTGCCATGTTGTTAGTGCATTTGAAATTCAACCTATAAGCATGACCTTCTGCATAATTATTCTCAACATTATGTAACCAAATCCCAGCTCCTGCCCCTAGTCTGTTTACTGAGCCATCAAACTCTAAATGCCATAGAATTTCATGTTCATAATCTTCATCAATTGTTTTAAAGTGTTTTTTGACAGGAGCTAGTTGTTTAGTTTCTTCAGGTGTTTCTTGATCATCTGTTGTTTCTTTGTTTTCAGAGATTTCTTCAATTTTAACAATGGTTTTGTTTATGGTTTCCAATTCTGGAGCTTCTATTTCAGTAGGAAGATCTAACTCAGCATTGTATAAAATAAAAGAATCCATATCAGAATGTACAGAATAAACAGGGAAGTTTTCAGGCTTCTCATGGCTACTCACTAAGTACTTCATCAAAGTTTCTCTATATAATCTTTTAGGCTGACCAAATACTGAAATAGTTGCGTATGACATGTCTAGTTGAATAGATCCTCCAAGTTTAGCACCCCAAGATCTAGACAATAACATACCATATTTAGGTGGAATATCAGCAACTACTATATCCATTAAAACAGACTTAGCAGGGTATTGTACCAAAGTGACACACAAATCTTTAATCAAACCTAAACATTTTACCTGACTTGAATCGAATGAAAACAAATCTTTGTACGGTCTGGTAATATCTAGATTCAATCTTTCCATTATTGCTTTTGGCATCAAATTGTGAGATGCTCCAGAATCAAGCATTGCATTATGGAGTATCTTGTCATGAACATTCAGGCTTACATAAAATGGAGGAGTTCCTCCACTTTCTGGTTTGCCATTAACCTCAGGGCCAAAAAGAAGTTTGGGTTGATCATCAAGAATGTTTACTGAATCATCTAATCCAATAATGTTAATGTTTAGGGACTTGGTAATATTACTCCTATAGACATCATGTTTAGCCAATTCTGATAAAGGAACAGCTATCTTGAGTTTGCCTATTTCAGCCTCTAGATTAAAAGGTTTTTCTGTTTGAGTTTTAGTATTTTGCACAGTTGGGTTTTCTCTGTTTTTTGGATCTTCAACGTTTTTTTCTTTTTCATGAATGAAGTTTTGTTTTGAAGGTGTTTCAGGACTAACTTCTACTGTTTCTTCTACTTTTTCTACAAGAGGAGATGTATTAGACTGTTGTTTGTTGTTTGGTTGGTTGTCAGAGACATCTTCAATTATTGGATTTGAAGAATTGGGAGTTATCCTAGACAAAATTTGTACTTGGGGAATGTTTTGTACAGGGGGAATGTTTTGTTTACCTTTGACATTTTGTTTTGCTGTTTTCTGTTTGGTATTCTCTGGCACCTCAATCCGCCTACTTCTCAAGTTATACTATTTATGGACTTCATAGATTGCTGTATCATAGCCTTCCTTGAAATCAAAAGTCTCACCTGAATGAGTTTGGAATGTTTCAAGGATGTGATTTTCTTGATCATCCTGGGATAGGAAAACCTCTAGTTCAACTTTGTCATCTGTTACATTGTTTATTTCTACATCTTCTGTAGGTTCTTCAGAAGTTGAGCCTTCAACAAAGTTTTCTTGAAAGGGTGGCCTAATGTTCTGATCAGGAACATTCTTTCCACTATTTTGATTCAGATTCCTCCTAAAGTTCGGGTTTCTTGCAACATTCTGATTGTCAGTAGAAGACTTTCTTTCAATGGTTTCCACTCTGTCTCCTAATCTTTCCATACCTTTAATGATTACATCCAACTTCTTTTCAAAAGCTGAAGGTTCTTCATTCATAGGAATTCTTCTTTCTGCCCTAGCTCTGGCTCGTTTTTCTATCAGATTTGCTTCTACACTCACCACTATGCTTTGCATTTCCTCTAGTGTTTGAGGAGCTCTTTCCCTGAGGGAATAAGCTATATCAGAGTCAAAACCATCTGGAAATTTAACCAACACAGAGTCAGGTGGGGGTCTTAGGTTTTGAGGAACTGCATTATATGATTCATTGAATCTTATGATGTAATCTTGTACGGTTTCGTTTGGTCTTCTTCTTAATTTTTCAAATTCTGAAAGGATCTGAAGAGGATCCTTCTTTTTCTCCCATCTATTCAGAAATGCTCTATACAAAGCTTCTAAATCAGCAATAATGTTTGGAGTAAGAGCTCTAAACCAAGTTCTAACTTCTCCAGTAAGGCTCTGAACGAAAATTCTCATTCGGATGTTATCAGTATCAATCTCATAAAACTCAAAGTAATCGGTCATTCTTTTGGTGTGTTGTTGAGCTGTGTAAGTTCCTGATCCATCAAAAGGTGTGATCTTACTCTGGTAGTCCTGAGGTAAAGCTGGAGGGTTGGCTGGTAACTGTAGAGGGGCGTATCGATTAGCCATTGGAAGATAAAGTGAGATAATAGGATTTGATGATCTGGCAGGAGGAGATGGAGGAGTAGAAGGGATAACAGGCGTTTGAAAAGTTTGAGAAAAAGTCACTGGACTTAAGGATGCTTCAGTAATCACAGAAATGTTTGAACTTTCTTCAAAAGTTTGTTCAGACTGAATAGAGTTATGCAATTCTTTGTCAAGATGATGTGAAACAAATCGGTATTGTAAATCTTCAAAGAACAATGGATCTGGAACTAATCTAGATAATTCAGTTTTAGAAAAATTCACAAACAAAGATGTTTCAAATCGTGCATCGAAAGGAATGTCATCAATATATATAATTTTCACAGGACAAGATGTAGATCTAGAAAGTGGTCTAGAACTTCCTGTACTCTCCTGACTTCCTCTTTCAGAAATTTCTTGACTTCCTTGTCTTCTAAGAATCCTGGGAATCAGATTTGGATTTTCAAATATTGGTGGTGGATTGGGGTCGGGGTTTGACCTAGTATGTCGAATCCTTTCTGAAGCCAACTTTCCTAGACTATGTGTTTTTGGATTTTGGATTTTAATTGAAAAATAAATACAACTTCTACAATTTTTTCAAGAAATAATGATATGTGATTAAGATTTCCTCAAAGATCTGTTTAACCTAGAGAGTCTGATTGAAAATTTTGAAACTAAGATTTAATATATAAGCTAAATCAGAGATAGACTGAAGCAGCATTTATTTACTTTTGCAATTGCAGAGCAAAAGCAATTTCAAAGGCTACCTGGCTGATCTTCAGACTCTGTCCATAGCTTATAAATCAAACAATAGTATCAATAAAATGATTCAGGTCCCCAGTATGGTCGCCACTTTGTTATCACTCAGGTTTTCCTAGAAGTTGTGTAAGAGGAAAGTATACCCGAGGTAACCACAAACCAACCTTTTAGATGCAGAATCTAGCCAATCTGCATCCAGAGAGGGCTCTCTCTTTATAATTTATCTTTGTTCTAAGAAGGTTTTAGGCTAGTTATAGATTCAAAGTTTGTTTTTGGAAAATGGTGGAATCCACAAACTAAGGGCAAGGTTGAGAAATTTCAGTCCATTGGGCTATGGAGTCAAAGGATGGCTTTACTGGATTTCTATTCTAAGCACAAGATGGTATTACAGGGCAAGATAGCTAGACAGAGAACAATCCTTAAAATTTAAAGTGGATAGGATGATCTTGAAGGGATGAAAGGAAGCTAAGAATCTTTCACCATGTTCAGAAGAAAGAAGTGAAATGACTACAAACAAAGAGCAATGAAGGATTCTTTATTATAGTAATCAACAATGTTTAAATTAGCAAAGCAGGAGCATTTAAGAATTCATGCTTATAACTAATTTAGAAAACGACCAAAATAACCACATTTGAACAAGTACAATTAATAAATTATTTCAATCCTTTATATAAATTATTCGAAATGGATAAGATGGTATTATAAATAATATAAAATTTAGGACAAAAGGGTAGAAGCACTTATTGTTGTAGTCCAAGACATAGATCTTGCAGCAAGTCCGATTAGCTTTAAATCATCATCCGATGAGCCATGATAAATTTCTCCAAAAGCTTTTATTAAAAATCTCAATGTTACAGCAGAGTAATAGAATCCACCACCAACACTTTCTTTGAGGGTTTATTTATACAAAAAATAATGTTTAAACAATCTTACACTATCTTAGCCAATAATCTAGGCTGACTTAAAGCATAATTTACAAACAAACAAGAGACAAATGGTCTCGTGGATAAAATAATGGGCAACTGCCGATGTGCTGTTCCTTTCTTCGTGGATGTGCTGGAAGTAAGTGCTGAAACAGGGCTTTGTGCTGTCCCTTGCAGTATTTCTTTGGCTTGTTGGACACTCTTTATTCCCACGGATACTCTTTAACCTTTTCACCTGATACTCTTTCATCTGTTTTCCTTTTTACTTTTCACATAATAGTAAAAGATAAAATTCTCATGCTGAAAACAACTTTTATAGAATTTCCAACATTTCCTTCCACCATTGATCATCTGGTATCATAGTTCTTCTGAGCTTTCTTAAAGTTTCATCTGCTTCAGTAAGTTTATAAAAGGTAGGCTCATTCGGAAATAGATACTTTATTTCATGTTCCAGATGAAATAAATTCCTCACTGTATCATAGATACTTTTCCCGGTTGGTAATGTCGATTCTGATGAGCTAGTAGAACAAGCAGTTGTATTTTTAGCATGAGCCTTTATTCTCTTCACATAGGTTTCCAAGTCTATTATTTGATCTTCTGTGAGCATGGGACTTGGTAACCCACTATCCAACAAAGCTTGAAATTTCTCTCTGAAAATGTTGATGTCAACCAAAATGTCTGTGCACTTCCTTTCTAAATTTTGCATGAAAGTCCTCTTGGTGAAAACTCTCTTTACTTCCAAAACTGTGCCTGTCCTATCATCAATTCCTAACAATGCAAGCTGTTGCTTTGTTCTGGAATTCAAAAATTGAATGAGCTGACTGGCCTGCTCAGGCCTGCCTCTTAATTCATTTCTGGTTCTGTTTATTTCATCTTGAGCTATTTTAACCAACTCATTTTGCTCAAAAATAGCTTGAATAGAGGGCCAAATACCCTTTATTAACTCAATGATGTTACCCCAAAGAATGTCATTTATTTCATTTAAAGGCTTCTCCAATGAAAGATCTTTTTCCAAAGCCTGAACCAATTTTTCCAACCTTTTTATCTCCCTGCTGTTATCAGCAGCTGTCTTTTTAGCTGTGTCATATTTTTCCTCCAATTTTACTAATTGCAATTTTGTTTCTTGGAGTTCTGTGACCCTCAGTTGCAAACTCTCCATTTGTTTTATTAAGTCCTCAGAACTCAAGCCAGAAGTATTCACTTGAGATGGCTGTATCTGCTGCCTTGTTGTTGTAGTACCTGTTGTTGAAGTCTGCCTGATAGTTTCCTGTTCCTGCAATGCTTTTTCCAATTCCTTCTCTGTTTCATTTAGTCGCTCAGTCATATTTAGGAGCAACTCCATCATTTCTTCCTGTGAATTCCCTTTTATAACTTCTTGGGTCTGAGGGTGCCTTGAGGCTGGCAATTTTAGCTGCTTTCTGAGTGCAGCTATGTCATCATCTTTCTTCTTTATTAATGCCTCAATACTTTTAATGTCTTTGGGATTATGACCCAAACCAATGATTATCTCTTCTAAAGATTTTATTCTATTATCTTTGGCCTGTGAGGAGGCCTTCTCAATTTTCAATTGTGTAGTAGTGTTATTCAAAGAATCCTGCAGCGTTATAGCTGCCATGGCCTTGTTGGTGAGAGTAGAATAGACCATTTCCCCAGTTTGTCTGTGTAGCTCTATCTGGTCCAGGGGATGGATGTCCTTTGCCAAAACTTCAAAATTTGTTCTAATGTAATCTGCTGCTGAAGTGGGCTTTGGCACCTTTGTTTTGAAGTGGCTCATCAGCATTTTGCCTTGTGAAAGGTCAAATGCTGACATTAGCCTTTCTTGATTATGGGGAGCCAACTTCATATACTGATCATATACCTTCATTTTCAACGGATCATTCTTTGTTTTAATATTAATGAAGGTTCTTTTAATATCTCCAGTATCTGTTTTTGGTGGTCTGAAAGAGGAGACCTCAGTGCTTAATTGCTTCTGTAAAGCCTTTCCTTTCTGTCCTGTATTTGTCTCACTAACTGTGCCAGTTAGTTGACTATCTTCCCTCCCATCATCAAATACTTCATCTATAATTTCTACATCTGGAAGAGGATCTGACTTGTGTTTTTTAGTTGGATGTACCTGTGAGGCCCCTTTTGGAGGTGTGGTATCTGGAGCCTGTCTCTTCTTCCCAATTTCCACATTTAATGGAGTTTGCAACTCTGGAACTTGTGGATGCTGTGCCTGAGTAGGAGAAACCTGTGATTGTTCAGGTGTTTTGGAAGTTTGTGGTTTCTCAGCCATGACCAAAGTTTCAATGACCTGAACTACAGGTTCTTTTCCTTTACCCTTGGGTTCTGCTGCTACTGATGGACTGCTTTCCTGCAATGCTTGTTGTAGACTTGTTGCTGAGGATGTGCCAATGTAGGGTACCTGCATTTGACCACACGTTTCTAGGTCAAAGTTCTTCTCAACATCTTTCAGAATTTTATTCATTTTGTCTGCTTCACTTTCTTCTTCAACAAGCGTTCCTTCAACCCATTCATCTTGATTTGCATACTATTCTAGATCGGGAATTTTGTGGTGTATATAAGGAGATGATTTATTTTTTAATCTCTTTTCACAAATAAAACCAAAGGGATCATAAGGAACCCAGCGGAAAGATGTTTGGAACTTTCTCTGTAATAGATTTTCTGCTTCTCTCTCAGCCTCCCTAGAATTGCAGATGAAAGGACCTAATTGGCTTTTGATCCTTAACTGAGCTTTCTTCTTTACATTGCAAAAATGGATCACATCTGAATTGTTCATTTGCCTGAAGTATTCTAAGGCAAAAATCCTCATTGGTACATATCTGGGTAACTTGAATGGATGTAATTCACATCCATAAATCCTGATGACTGTATGGTTTTGATACAAATACCAATCCCCAACCTTATAACTCTTTGACAGTTGCAAGGTATTTCTAATTTCATTGCTGAGTCTTGGGGGAGAAATTCCTGTTAACAAAGTTGTTGCAGGATATACAAACTGATCAATGAATTGTGAGTAGGAGTAGGGAGAATCAGAGGAAAAATGAATGATGGGGGACCAAAATATGACTGACCTGGGATTTCCCTTGGCATCAAGTTTCTGTACAGGGAAAGGGAACCTTTCTGACTGATAGAAGATCATGAGATGATAGATAACTGAGGAGTACTTAAAAACTTTTTCAGTATCTAGCCTTAAGAACTGATCATGGATCTTGCTGGCTATGAAAGAAGCATAGTCATATTTGATCTCAGGAGGTTGTCCAGGAGTAAAAATGGATAGCAGAGCCAAGGTTATCTCATCCACATATTCACTGGTGTTAAATCCTAAGACAAAAGATATTATATTTAAAATGAGCCTTCCCAATGTATTGAAATAGTAAAAACCATAGGGGGGAGACCCTTTTGGCTGATGCTCAGGTAACATGAAATGCTGACACATGGATTTTAGCTTTTCTGGGGTTAATTGCCTAGTTTTCTCAATCAATCCTTCTATGGACAATGGAGCTAATTCTTGGTCTGGTTCAAAGTGTAACATGGCATTGATAGCCTGGGGAGTGATGGGAAACAGAATACTTTGATCAGGAGCTATTACAGCCCTCCGTGCGGGATCATAGTTTGCCTGGAAATAATGGATGATTTCTGGGAATGGAACAACTGAAGGGATGAGATACCTTGGGAGATTGGATTCCCATAACCCTATAAGATCTTGCCCCTTTGAGTATTCATCTCTGCAGCGACAGAAACTCAATAGGGGACTTTCATCAAAGTGCAGGTCTTTAATTTGGAAATCTTCGTCTATCAAAGGTAAATAGTCTAATTCCCGGTGAGGAGCATTCAATGGAGTGATATTCAGAGCTGCCGGGGCCTCCATTTTGGTTCTTGTGGATTCAAAATGGAGGTTTTTGTTTTTCCTTACAAGCCGGGCGGGATTTCTAAAATGAAGGAAATTGGCACAATTTGGTGGTTCAGGGAGCAATTATTCAGTTTTAAAACCTCTGGAAAAGGCTCAGTGACGATTTTTAATCACTATTTCAGCGAAAAACAAAGAACACTGAGTTTTATTTGCAGTCGGGGCGGAAAAGGATAAATAACTGCTTTTAGACGGAAGCTGGTTCTTTAATAGGTAACAGGTAATGGCAGGACTATTCTTCAACACGGGCGCAGCGGATTCTTGGAGTGAATTGGTCAATTGCAGTGGAAATTTGAAAATCGCAGCGGGAGCTCTGTCGTTTTCAGAATAACGAAAATAACAGGAAAAAAATGAAAAAATGGCTTTATTTACAAGTCAAAAGGGTTTTTATTTTTTCGAGGTGTGACATCATTGACGTACGGGGTGACGCATGCAAGGTCGGGTGGGAAGCGGTAAGCGGGAAGTCCCTGCACCGCTTTTGGTCGAGGGTGGTATTGATCGCGGGGGGAGCGATTCCACAGAACGTTTGCCACGTGGATGTCTGACTTTTCAAATACCGCTCGTTCCCCGCTGATTAACTTTCTCACAAAGGATGGGTGGCGGGGTTCACGTGGACCATTGATCTGTGGAGGATTGATCCGACGGCTGAAGCGATGGGGGAACATGCGGAGATTCCAGATGTGGGCCCGTCGGGCTTTAAACACTTTTTACTTGTTTTTTAATCATTCTGGGGGAAATCTAATAGGCGGATAAAGTTATTAATTAGTCCAGATGACTTAATTAATCCCGTATGCAAAAGAAAGGGTTTGCGGCGGAGTTGGCTAGGTGGAATGCCAGGTGGACAATCCATGGTGGCGCGAGACTTTTCCGAAAGAATAAAACTTCAGGCCTTGTATTTTTGGTTTTAAACATACATATTGTATGTCTAAGGTTTGATTTTTTCATATATATTTTTATTATATGGTAAATTAATTAATACAACTAATTCACCATAGGGGCGGGATTAATGTATAACGCTATATTTTAACCAAAGGGCTTGTAGAGGCGGGTTTTAATGGATTTTAGGGAGATAAATACTTTGGTTAAAACATTATAATAAAGGGGTTTTGGGGGGTATATATAAATAAAGGAATTATATACTTAGGAAAGGGTATTTCACTAGGGATTTAGTAAATAGAGTTAAATGTTAATATGGCAAAGGACAAGGAAACTCAAAATATTTTTGTACATCTAAGAAAGTGATAATTTGTGAAGTAAATTGCAACATTTTATCTTCAACACTTAAACTTAGAATAACAATTTATCTTGAGGGATTTTTATGAAATTATGCATCAGTTTCCTAAGTAAAATGTGATTTTACTTAGGAGAAAGTTAAAAATGGAAGATAATAATGATGAATTATCTCAAGTACTTAGGTCTTTTTTGATCATTAGGCCGAGGGTCCGGTCCCTCCAGAAGTCAAGGAAATGCCTTGAGCCCTTTTGATCTCCAAACACCTTAGTACTTTTGGGGGAAATTAGTAAAACCTTTTAAGGGGGAAAATGATGAGGGAGGTTAAGGATTTTTTGACTTTGTTTGGAATGATTTTCCAGTGTATTTCCTGCTTCAATATTTGTGATGAAAGTAAAGGATCAACAACATGTAGCAGCATCATTCATTCAGATAACACTTTGCAGCACCATCTACCTACCCTATCTACTTAACACTACCATTTTCTCTTCTTTATTAGGGTGCATTTGGACTTGCAAACCCTTATCAATATTTTTCTTTTTACATGATAAATCTATCTATTTCTACCCTTATTACATCCAATGGCTCAGATTAAACTGTTGAGCACCTTTTCTTATCTCTACCTATCTACTCATCTGCCAAGATTAAACTGTTTGGTCAGAGATTTATTCTCTAATCTACAACATGAAATTGAAATATGAGTAAGCCAAGTTTAAACAGTTTGACTTATTCATGAATTGTGGCAAAGATTTGACAAGCTGCACACAATTGCTTTATTTACAAAAATGAAATAGTAGTGGCATTTGGATTTGCACACTTTCCTTGGTCTATTTTTGCTTGGGGTTCATTTCTTTCATTTATTTTTGACCATTTTATTCTTTTTACCCTTTGATCTTTCTTTTAGGGTATACCCTCTTTACATTTTTTAAATTTTTTGATTTTTTGGTCTTTTCAGAATATGGAACACCTCTGTTCAAGAAAGAAGGTTTGAACATATTCCATAATTTCAATCAAGACAATCATGAAAGATGAAACCTATTGGTATAGGAGGCTAACACAAGATATTAGAACTTGTGCACAGTGATGTGTTTGGACCTGTGTTAGTTCCATCACTGAGAAAGTCTGTGTACTATGTTTCATTCATAGATGACTTCTCAAGGAATACATGGATATATTTCTTGAGGAAGAAATCTAAAGTCTTTGACAAATTTAAAGAATTTAAGGCTCTGGTGGAAAACCAGATAGAGAAGAAGATAAAGGAACTGAGGACAAATAATGGTGGGGAGTTCTGCAAGAAGGAATTTGAAGAGTTATGTAAGAAGTGTGGTATAGCACGACAAAAGACTACTCCATACACACCTCAGCAAAATGGAGTTGTAGAAATAATGAACAGAACACTGATGGAAAAGGCAAGAAGCATGCTCAGTGGTACCGAGTTAGGACAAGAATTATGGGCAGAGGCGGTGGAGACTGCATGTTACTTAGTTAACAGATCACCTTCATCAGTGTTGGAGGATAAGACTCCACATGAGGTATGGACTGGTAAGAAACCCTCTCTTTCACATCTAAGGGTATTTGGATGTGATGAATATGTACATGTTCCAAAGGAGAAAAGGACCAAGTTGGATAATAAATCTGAAAGGTGCATCTTTATTGGGTATAAGGATGGTTTAAAGGGTTACAAGCCTTGGAATCGAGAAATAAGGAAGGTTGTGTACAGCCGAGATGTGGTGTTTAGAGAGGTGAAAGATGTTGTTACAAATGAATTCCTACCAAAGGAATGTGAGAATATGGAGTTTGAGCTAAAGGAGTATGAATCAGACTCTACAACAGAAGAAGATTCAGAAGAGGAAGAGCCACAAACCCCAGCTTTGAGAAGATTTGTTTGGGAAAGAAGGAAACCAGAAAGGTATAGTCCATCTACTTTCTGTTCAGGTTTTGCCTTAACTGTAACTGATGATGATCCCAGAACTTTCAGGGAGGCAGTAGATTCAGAGGATGGAAAACTCTGGAAGGAGGCCATGGTTGATGAAATGGCATCCTTGCACAAAAATGAGGCATGCGATCTGGTGGAGTTGCCAGCTGGAAGGAAGCCCATCGGGAGAAAATGGGTGTTTAAGAAGAAGATGAATGTAGAAGGCAAGGTGGAGAAATACAAAGCTCGGTTGGTAGCAAAAGGTTATTCCCAGGTGCTGGGAATTGATTTTGGTGATATTTTTTCTCTTGTTTCCAAATTTACTTCTATTAGATTACTTTTATCTGTTGTTGCTGCATTTGATTTTGAGATAGAGAAGATGGATGTGAAGACAAAATTTCTTCATGGGGATCTAGAAGAGGAGATGTACATGAAGCAACCTGAAGGCTTTATGGTGAAGGGTAAGAAAGAACTGGTATGCAGGTTGAAGAAATCTCTATATGGGTTAAAACAGTCACCAAGGATGTGGTATCAGAAATTTGATACCTATATACGGGGACTTGGCTTCACCAGAAGCAAGGAGGATCACTGTGTTTATTTTAAATTAATTGGTGACCATGTTATTTATTTGGTCTTGTATGTGGATGATATGTTGTTGATTGGAAATGACAAAGAAATTATCCAGGATTTGAATACCCAGCTATTCTCCAAATTCGACATGAAGGATCTTGGTGTTGCAAACTATATTTTGAGCATGGAAATTAAGAGAGATCGGGCAAAGAGGAAGCTCTGGTTAAACCAGAGGAAGTATGTCGAGACTATATTGCAGAGGTTCAATATGCAAGATAGTAAACTAGTGAATGTTCCTATTCCTGTAGGTGTAAATCTATCTGCTGAACAGTGTCCCAAGACACAAGAAGAAGAGGAGGATATGTCCCATGTTCCATATGCAAGTGCAATGGGTAGCCTGATGTATGCAATGGTATGTACTAGACTAGACATTGCACATGCAGTGGGAGTATTGAGTAGGTTTATGTCAAACCCAGGGAAGGAGCATTGGATAGTAGTGAAGTGGGTTTTCAGATATTTACGTGGCACTAGTGATTATGGCTTGTGCTATCAGGGAAGACCGGGATTTGAAAGAATGTTGGACATTTGTGGTTTTGTTGATGCAAACTAAGCTGGAGATTTGGACCAAAGAAGATCTACAAGTGGGTATGTGTTTAGCCTATTTGGAGGTGCAGTCAGTTGGATGAGTTAAAGACAGTCTGTAGTGGCACTTTCAACTATAGAGGCAGAATACATAACAACCACTCATGCAAGTAAGGAAGCAGTTTGGTTGCAGAGATTGTGTTCAAGTATGGGGTTGGTACAACAAGCTATAAGGATAGACTGTGATAGCCAAAGTTCAATTTTCTTGGCTAAGAACCCTGCTTATCATTCAAAGACAAAGCACATTGATGTTCAATATCACTTTGTTAGAGATATGGTTGAGGCTAAAAGGGTGTTGCTGGTAAAGGTGGACACTTTGAAGAATGTTGCAGATGCATTGACGAATTTTGTGAGCACTTAGAAGTTCTCTTGGTGTAGAGAAACAATGGGTGTTGAAGAATTGGGCCAATGACTAAGCTCTCTTGTGGCCCCCTGTGGAAAGAAAACAACAAGTGGGAGAATGTTGGGTATGTGTTATATTATTTCCACGACTAGTTGCATGTGCTGTACGTTGCGTCGAGTGTAGCAAATGCAGGTATGTGCCTCCCTCCTCGTCTGTCCGGCGCGCTCCCGACAAGTGTGCGGACCCACTCATAGGTGGACCCACCCATGTTTTGTGCATGAGTTTGCACATGGTTTTGGGGTATGATGGTTTTCGGCCCCTGGTATTTTGTAGATCCGGTTAAGGGAACTACGGCTATGTTCTAATCTAGGGTTAATGGATTGGCGTTTATGTATGCTTCAGCGTGTATATATATGTGTTGTAACACTAAAAGGAATATTGGCAAATCAGTGGGCTGAAGGAATTACACAATTCCTAGGGTTACTGGTGGTTCATGCATGGACGACTCAGTTAGAATTGAAGTGGCAAAGTTATGATAGACTTGGAAGAGTAGTTCATGGAGTTGCATTCAGTTTAACTTAGTTAGACTCAGTTAAACTATTTGTATCTAGTCTAACTAAATGATACACTAGTGAGGGTGGAGTGAATTAATTAGTTAATTAATTCAAAAATAATAACTCATTAATCAACTGAACAATACAACAGTTAACTATAGTGCATGTCAGTTCCAGTGGAGACCCAATGGAGAGATAGGTGAAAGGGAAAGATGGACTATTTGTTGTGACTACAGTGATGCATTGATTGCACCACATACACATTGGAGTTTCCAATGAGGATTGCACAGTCAAGGCAAGGGTAATTCAAATTCATTCAGAGCTATTCTTCAATAGGGATTGTGTAGTGGAGACAGGCTATCAGGAGGGCAGAGATCGGTGCATGGATTCACAAATTTCTTCTATGTTAGTGTGTGACGATTGATTGTACTAAGGGCTTGATGTACTAAGATTTGTATGATATTGTTACATGATCTCCATGACACATAATATATGATATTTGGGGTTTTTAGATTTAGGCTTTCCCGTTAAAAAACTGTGTTATGTGCGATTATTTTTATTTATGCTTCACATGTGTTTGCAATTAATTTTGCGCAAAATATTAACAGTGGAATGATTCTGTATTTTTCAAGAAGTTAAATATTGTGAGATCAAGGGAATATGGATGTATGCATGCTTAATGTATACTAATTTCTACACATAGGCTTGATACCACTTTTGGAGAGGGAGACTGCATTCCAGTTGTGGAAGCGGAGGAGGGAGGATTGATGGCAGATGAGAAATATGAAGGGAGGGAGTTCAGGGAAATCCTCCTAAAATCTGTGCAGGAGCTGTAGAAGAGAATAGAAGAGATGGGACAGAAGTTTACCACAGACCATAGATAGAGTGATACCCGAAAGGGTTTTCAGATCAGATAAAGGCCCGACACTTCCCACCATATGTAGGAGCATCTCATAGCTACTCCCCCATGTTCCACAATGCCCACATTTCTAGCTACAGGAACGAGAGAAGGAGCATCTCAGTAACTAGAGCTGGTTCATATGGGGGATTATTTTGCCGAGTATCAGTCCTATGGGCAAGAGTTTGGCAAGGCCCTCTCTTTCCACGATTTTGTTTAGATCAAGAAGGACATCAGGCCTTGTAACCAAAATATAGGGGGAATATACACACAGGACGGGGATGCACAATGTACAGTGGGTAGATTTTTCCTGCCAACATTTGAAAAATCCTCCAAATGCTTGGCAAAAGCTTGGGTGGAGAAGTTGGATATCTATTTCCAGCTTAATCATATGGTAGAGGGAGAGGCCATAAACATGGCAGCGCTGCACCTAGAGGGAGAGGCCCATGACTGGTGGTTCCATGGGAAGGCCACACTGGTTCACTCGGTGGTGACAGCTTATGAAGATTTTACATGGATATTGGTAGAGCGGTTTGATCAAAGGGATCCGGCGGAGCACTTTGTTGAGCTGACCAAGCTCAAATAGACAGGGAGCCCAAGCACCTACATTTCCTAGTTTTTGAGACTCTTTGTGATGGTACCCTACTTGTCTTCGGCCTAAATGATATACATGTTCATTGATGCATTGGCAGAACCTCTGCGGGGGTTAGTTAGATCTACGAAGCCGGCTACACTTCACGATGCAGTTGGGAGGACCAGGGATTTGCAGGATGCCCTGCCCAGGACCAGAGCTCCCTTCCCCGAGAGACCAACATTTCAGTCGAAGGGGAAGGACACGAGGCTTCCACCTCCAAAGGGGAACCAAGGCCGGGGGCCTTTGGACAATGAGACCAGGAGATACCTGAAACAGAAGAAGCTATGCTTCACATGCCAGGATTCATGGGCACCAGGACATCGTTGTGTTGTTGGGAAGGCACACAACATAGAGGTATTCTCCGACAGTGATGGGGAAGAGGATGCATATGAGGAGATGGAGGAAGGAGGCAATGATGTAGTACAGAGAGGGGATCATCCACCACCTCCACCACTAGGAGTAGGAGAGGTAGCATTTGCACCTACTGGGGGACTCCTCGCTTCTTTGCGAGGGTTTTCCAAGTACTTGACACTGCATGTTCAGGGTACTGTGCATGGACAGGGTGTTTCAGTATTAGTCGACAGTGGATCTATCCACAATTTTATTAATGCACAGTTGGTAGAGTGGAGGAGCATACTGACATAAAGCTTTGATGGGTTTTCAGTACTGGTACTAGGTGCCAGAACCATACAGTGTGCCAGGTATGTGCGAGTTGTGGTAGTAACTATGGGGACTTACACTCTAATAAATCATTTCTTTGTGGTGGACATTTTGGACACCAACGTGACACTAGGAGTGCAGTGGTTGAACATGCTGGGGAAGGTCACTACAGATTGGGAGACCTTGGAGATGGAGTGGACAGATAAGAAGACCAAGAAGCATGAGATGATTCGGGGCATGCACACTTATCCACCACAGACAGTTCAACACACCGTATGGAGGCTAACTTCCATAAGGGAGATATAGAGTGGGTAGTATAGCTGCGTGTTTCAGAGGTAGGATCTACAAGGCAAGCCGTGCACCCAGATGTGTAGTTGATTTTGGATAGGTATGCCACAGTTTTTGGAGATATACCCCGAGGGCACCCACCGGATCGGGGGTTTAAGCACACCATAAAGCTGGAGCAGGGCATCCAGGCTGTGATTACTACACCCTATAGGCATCCTAAATCCTATAGGGATGAGATTGAGAGAGCTATCCATGAGCTCTTAGCACTGGGACACATTCGACCCCACACTAGCCCATTTTCTTCTTCTGTTGTACTAGTGAAGAAGAAGGATGACACACCGAGGATGTGAATAGACTATAGGGCTCCCAAAAAGAAGACCATGAAGAACTGATACCCCATCCCACAGATTGTTATAAAATTATATAACATAGATCAATACAGAACATAAAATATGCAGAAAAATACAAGCACACAAAACACATAAAACCAGAGAGACACAGATATACATCGTTCACCCAGTTTGGGCTACGTCCACCCCGAACAGCCAATCCCTCCTTTCTATTAACCAGTAAAATGAAGAGACACAACCTACAGCAGATCCACTATAATATCCTCTACTCTCTCTCACAGTCTCCCTATCTGTTTCTCGCTCTGAGAATACACATACAATACACAGCCGCAATAAAATACCCTCATAAAAGCGAGAGGTTGCCTTCTAGGGAAAAAAACCCTAAACTAAACATAACTTCTACCATCAGATCATCTGCCTAATGAACGGCCTAGATTGACTAGAAATTACTATACTTCTACAAGGCAATTTTACATATGTTTTTAGCTTCGGGGGCGCTGCCCCCAAAACCCCCCACTAGGGTGGGGGGGGGCTCCATAAAGTCGCAGCCCCCACCTGGATCCCCTAGACAATGTTTAATTACAGACGGCATTGCTGCCACATTAAGGTATAGGGTTCCAATGCCGTGATACAAAATAAATAAGATAATCAAGCTCCACACCCAACAATCTCCCTCTTGGAGACTGATTGTAGCAACTCTACCGTTGCTTCATTTGCTGGATAATGACTCCTCTTTGGACTTGGTTTTTTCTCATCTTCATCGTCATCCTTGAAGACCAATTGAAACTGAGCACGTTCTTAGCTTCTCCCTGGTTACAAATTTTGTTAGCATATTTGCAGGATTCTAGCTAGTGTGTATCTTTTCTAGCTTCAATTTTCCATCTTCCAATACTGACCGTATGAAATGGTACTTGAACTATATGTGTTTAGTCCTAGAAAGAAATGTTGAGTTCTTTGCAAGATGAATGACACTTTGGCTATCATTGTATAACGTGCCCATATCATGCTTCTTACCCAATTCATCTATAAACCTTTGTAACCAAATCATTTCCTTACTAGCCTCTGTAGCAGCAACATATTCTGCTTCTGTTGTTGAAAGTGAAACAACACTGTGGATTTTTGAAACCCAACTAATAGTTGTTCCACCTACAGTAAATACATATCCTGTAGTGCTCCTCCTGTTATCTCTATCACCTGCCATATCTGCATCAACATATCCCTGTAGATCAATGTTTGAACCACCAAAGCATAATGCTTGATTTGTGGTACCTCTCAAATATCTGAGAATCCATTTCACTTCCATCAAATGTTCTTTACCTGGATTTTTCATGTACCTGCTTACAACTCCCACTGCATGTGAAATATCAGGCCTTGTCCAGACCATTGCATACATTAAGCTTCCAAGTGTTGATGCATATGGAACTTTAGACATGTAGTCCATTTCTTCTTGGGTCTTGGGGCACATCTCCTTACTAAGTTTGAAATGACTAGCAAAAGGTGTACTAACTAGTTTTGCATTCTGCATATTAGATATTTTCAACACCTTTTGTATGTACTCATTCCGAGACAGTGTTAATTTGTGATTTTTCTTGTCTCTAGTTATTCTCATACCAAGGATTTGTTTTGCAGCTCCCAAATCCTTCATTGCAAATGAATTTTCCAATTTTATTTTGAGCACATTTATTTCCTACATGTTAGACCCTGCAAAAAGCATGTCATCTACATACAATAATAATATGATATAGCTTCCATCATTTTGCTTTTTCATATAAATACAATGATCAGAGTGACGTCTAGTATAACCTTGTTCAGATATAAACATGTCAAATTTTAGATACCACTGCCTTGGACCCTATTTTAAGCCATACAAGCTCTTCTTTGACCTGCACACTAATTTTTCCTTCCCTTTGACCTCATATCCTTTTGGTTTCTCCATATAGATCTCTTCCTCCAAATCTACATGGAGAAATGTTGTCTTTAAATCTAACTGTTCAAGATGTAAATCTTCCGTTGCTACAAGACTTAAAATATTTCTGATTGAAGTCATCTTTACAACAGGAGAAAATATTTCATCAAAATCAATACCTTTCTTTTGTGCAAACCCCTTCACCACAAGTGTAGCTTTGTACCTCTGTTTTCCTCCATCTTCTTCCTTCAGCTTGTAAACCCATTTATTCTACAATCTAGTTTTACCTGCAGGCAACTTGACCAAGTCCCAAGTCTGGTTATGCATTAAGGAGTCCATCTCTTCTTCCATGGCTAGCTCCCACTTCTTCCTGCTTTCAACCTGCAATGCTTCTTCATAACATTCATGTTCACCAGAATCAGTCAACAATAAATAATATAATGAAGGAGAGCATCATTCAGGGGGTCTACTGATCTTGGTAGATCTTCTAACACCACTTTTAGGTGTTTGAGGTGCTTGTTGTTGTTGTGGTGGTTTTTGTTGTTGTGATGGTTTTTTTTGTTGTGGCTCTTGATTATTATTATTTTCAGGCACCTTTACCTTTTCTGTGATCTCATCAAGAACTATGTATTCTTTGTTTTCTTTTTCCTGTTTCTTTTCCTGCAACTGATTCTTATACAATACCTTTTCACTGAATATTACATCTCTACTCCTAATGATTTTGTGATTTTCATAATCATATAAGCGATAACCAAAATCATTAACACCATATCCAATAAAGGTACATTTCTTTGATTTTTCCTCAAGATTTGTTCTGTTTTCTTTATTAATATGGACAAAGGCCTCACGGCCAAAAGGATTTAAAAAGGAGTAGTTTACCCTTTTTACCTATCCATGATTCCTCTAGAATACCACCATCCAAGGAACTTGAAGGCCCTTTTTTTATTAGATAAACAGCAGTATCTACAGCATCTACCCAAAATTGTAAAGGAAATCCTGCATGCAATATCATGCACCTTGCACGCTCCATGATTGTTCTGTTCATCCTTTCTGACACACCATTTCTTGTGGTGTTCTTGGAACTGTCTTCTCTCTGTGAACTCCATGCTCTGAACAGTATCTATCAAACTCTTTGCTGCAATATTCACCTCCATTGTATAATCTAAGACACTTCAACTTCTTTCTTGTCTCAATCTCAACCAAAGCTTTCCATTTCTTGAAAGTATCAAATACATCATATTTATTTTGAGTACAATAAATCCAAGTTTTTCTAGTTGCATCATAAATAAAAGTAACATAATAACGAGAGCCAACAAGAGATGATACCTGAGCAGGTCCCCATACATCTGTATGCACAAGCTCTAATTTTTCGCTCTTCTTTTCTTTCCCAACTCTGAGAAATATAACTCTATTCTAATTTCCATAAATGCAATTCTCACATAAATCCAAATCAACATTCTTCAAACCATGCAACAAATTTCTTGAGTGAATAATCTTCATCCCCTTCTCACTCATGTGTCTGAGCCTATGATGCCATAATTTTGCATCTGCTCCTTTGGAATTTAAATCATTAACAGATTTAGAAATACCATTGCATAAATAAAAATTACCAACCTTTTCTCCTTTGCTATTACCAGGGCTCCTTTGGTGACCTTCCAAGTTTTATCTATGAAAGTTGTCACACAACCTTCACCGCCTAACTGCCCTATTGAAATCATATTTTTCTTCAGATATGGAACATGCCTTACCTCCTTTAATTTCCATTGGTTTCCATTCTATTGTTTTACAAGAACCTTACCCATTTCAACAATTTTATAGGGTTTATCATCACCCAAGCAAACTTGTCCAAAATCTCCTTGAACATAGTCATGAAAATATTTCTTATCAGGTGTGGCATGGAATGAGGCCCCTGAATCTACAACCCAAGAATCAGTAACATTTTTGAAAGAAGGAATTAAAGCATATTGTAACACATCACCTGTCACATTTGCTTCATGATTGTTTTCTTGTTGTGCATCTCCTTCTTTTCCCTTTCGAGATCTACAATATTTCTTCAGGTGTCCTTTCTTTTTGCATTTCCAACACACTATCCCCGATCAGGACTTAGATCTTCCTTTCCTTGATTTACTACAATATCCTGGGCTCTTTCCTCTTTCCATTATTCTTCCCCTAGACTCTACACTCAAATCATTACTAGATGTCTCACCAGAGTTTTTCCGTCGCATTTCCTCACTAAGGATAGCATCGGCAACATCATCAAACTTTAAAGTACTATATCCAGAGACAGAGTTAATAATTGCCATAACTAAACCATTCAAACTTTCTGGAAATGAGCAAAGAAATAAAAGAGCCCTAACTTCATCATCAAATTTTACCCCTACAGAACTTAACTGAATGGTAACTGTATTAAAATAATTTAAATGGTCTGCAACAGATCCACCTTCCGACATCTTCATATTAAATAAACATTTCATGAGAAATACCTTGTTTGAGGCCGAGAGTTTTTCATATAATTTCGCCAACACCTTAATCAAACCCTCTGTTGTTGTTTCCTTTGAAATATTGAAGGCTACCAATGCCGCGAGGCACAACCGTACTATTCTGAGTGCCTTTTTATCAAGAATATCCCATTCTGCATCTGTCATAGTCGTCGAATTCTTTGTTTTTCTGCTCAATGGTAGGTATATATCTTTCTGATACAGATAATATTCCATCTGCATCTTCCATAGAGGGAAGTTTTGGCCGTTAAATTTCTCGACCCTAAACTTACCATCTTCCGCCACTTCTCCCACTCGAACCAGGAACCCTTTTTTCCTGCGAGTTTATTAGCCAAATAGACCTTCGGCTTTGATACCAGTTGTTAGAAACTTATATATTATAGAGCAATGCGACACATAAAATATGAAGAAAAATACAAGCACACAAAACACATAAAACCAGAGAGACACAGATATGCGTGGTTCACCCAGTTTGGGCTACTTCCACCCCGAACAGCCAGTCCTTCCTTTCTATTATCCATCAAAATGAAGAGACACAACCTACAAAAGATCCACTGTGATATCCTCTGTTCTCTCTCACAGTTTCCCTATTTGTTTCTCACTCTGAGAATACACATACAATACATAGCTGCAATAAAATACCCTCATAAAAGTGAGGGGTTGCCTTTTAGGGCAGAAAACCCTAAACTAAACATAACTTCTACCGTCAAATCATCCGCCTAATGAACGACCCAGATTGACTAGAAATTACTATACTTTTACAAGACAATTTTACATCTATTTTTAGCTTCAGGGGCGCTACCCTCAAAACCCCCTACCAGGGAGGCTCCATAAAGTCGCAGCCCCCCCCCCCCCCACCCTTGACCCCCCAGGTAGCGTTTAATTGTGGGCGGAGTTGCCGCCACATTAAGGTACAGGGGTCCAACGCTGTGATACAAAATAAACAAGATAATCAGGCTCCACACCCAACACGGATTGATGAGTTGATGGATGAGTTGAGGGGATCGAATTTCTTCTCAAATATTGATCTGAGATCAGGTTACCATCAGATTTGCGTGAGGGACCAAGATGTTCCCAAGACCGCTTTCAAATGTTGCTACGACCACTTCGAGTTTCTGGTGATGCCCTTTGGGTTAACTAATGCACCAGCCACCTTCCATTCCTGCATGAACCACATCTTCCATGGTCAACTAAGGAATTTTGTGTTGGTATTTTTCGATGACATCTTGATATACAGCCAGATGTGGGAGGAGCAGCTACAACACATTAAGGTTGTAATGCGCATACTAGAGGAGCAACATTTCTATGCTAAGCTCTCCAAGTGAAAATTTGGGTTGAAGGAGATGCTCTATTTGGGGCATATCATTGGTGTGGAGGGAGTGAGAGTCCACGAGGAGAAGATCCGGGCCATCTAGGATTGGCCAGAGCCGAAGAACGTGACTAAACTTCGGTGATTTGTAGGCATCTGCACCTACTACCTAAAGTTCATCAAATAATTTTCCCATCTTGTTGCACCCCTCACAGATCTTACCAAGAAGGGGGCATTCAGTTGGACGGACACAGCACAAAGCTCTTTTGACAATGTCAAGGAGATGTTGAGCAACTGCCCAGTTTTGGTGTTTTCGGATTTCACGCAGCCTTTTTCCCTTGAGTGTGATGCATCTAGAGAGGGGGTAGGCGCAGTCTTGATGCAGGGGGGCCACCCCATAGCTTTCGAGAGCAGGAAGCTATTGTCGTATGAGAGGTTGTATCCCATATATGACAAGGAAATGCTAGCTATCATGCATGCACTGTCCAATTTTCGGCAGTACTCGGTGGGGAATAGATTCAGGGTGAATATTGACCACAACAACCTTCGATTCTTTTTAGAGAAAGATAAATTGCAGAAGAGGTAGCATAAGTGGGTCAGCAAGATTCAGGTATACGATTTTGACATCGAGTATGTCAAGGGGAAGAACAATGTGGTGGCTGATGCTCTTTCACGTAGACCAGCAACATTGTCTCTGATGAGTTTAGACACGGATTGGAGGGCTAAATTGTTGGTGGAGTACTCCAAAGACCATTTTTTCCTGTGAAATCTTGGATAGACAGGTCACGAATGACAGATATAGGATGATGGATGAGGTGATATATTTCAGGGATCAAATATTCTTGACTGGGACTTCTCAGCTCAAGGAGAAGGTGCTACGTGCCTCACATGACTCACCACCACCAGGCCACCAGGGGTTCACCAAAACCTACTGGGCCATTAGGGAGATCTTCTCTTGGAAGGGCCTCAAAGAGGACGTATGCAAGAATGTTAGGGAGTGCAAAGTATGTCAGCAGAACAAGGGGTAGATGAGTTATCCAACAGGATTACTAAAGCCACTTCCCATTCCAGAGGGGAAATGGAAGAGCATTTCGATGGATTTCATCACAGGGTTGCCCACGTTGTAAGGCAAGGATTGTATCTTTGTAGTTGTTGATAAACTAAAAAAGTACACACACTTCTTCGCTATATCAGCACAGTACATAGCAACACATGGGCAGAGTTATTTTTCAGGGATGTTTTCAGGCTGCATTGTATCCCAAAGACCATTGATAGTAACTGGGACAGTCGTTTCATGGGCAGCTTTTAGTAGGAGCTCTTCTGTTTGGTGGGTACAGAGTTGACTCCGAGCACCAGTTATCACCCTCAGACGGATGGGCAGACACAGATAGTGAAAAAGTGGCTGGAAGGTTACTTGCAGAACTATGTTATAGGGCAGCAGAAGGGATGGTTATGTTGGTTGCACTTGGGAGAGTACTGCTACAAAACTACTTTCCATATGTCCATTGGTATGTCTCCATTCTACGCTTTATATGGATATCATGCGTTGTTTTTTGTTGACATGATGTTTGGTGCTAGTAAGGCCCCCAGGGCCAAAGTATGGATCCAAGAGAGTCAGGATATACTCCGTGCTCTTAAGGAAAAATCAGCTACAGCTCAGAACCAACAAAAATTGTATGCTGGTAGAGGACGGGTTGAGAGGAAGTTTGAGGTAGGGGACTTGGTCTACCTACAGCTCCAACCATACCAGCAGTCTGCATTGAAGCAGAAAGCGGCCGCAAAGCTTAAGCCCCACTTCTATGGACCATACAAGGTGATACGAAGAATTAGGGAGGTTGCATATGAGCTAGAGTTACCTACAAGTAGCAAGATCCATAACATATTCCATGTATCCTGCCTGAAAACGACATTAGGGTAGCAGATGATTGCAACTGAGGAGCTTCCACTAATAGATGATGAGGGGAATTTGGTGTTACAACCCGAAGCCATCATAGATACCAGGGAGAGGCAGCTGCAGAGCAGGACGGTCAAGGAGTATTTGGTGAGGTGGAGGGACTTGCTAGATGAGGATGCCACTTGGGAGAGTGAGAATATTTTGTAGCATCCATCCTTACGGTTGCTTGAGGACAAGCAACATTTTGGCAGGGATGACTGTAATATTACCAATTAGTAGCAGTTAATTGGCAATATTAATTTTTGGTGAGTTTTCTTTTATAAATATAAGCCAATTAATAAAGTGGGTAAGAAGACACTTAGCCTACACGGGAGATTAAACTTTCCTAAAGTCACTTGATCACATTATTATTTGATAGCGTGGGGGAAGTGGCAGCGTGGGAAGTGTGGGCCTATGACAACGCAGAGAGAGAGGGACAACGTGGCCAAGATGGACAATGCAGTTTTGGTGGAGACCTAGGTACAAGCAAAGTTCCCAAGCATAAAGAGAGGAAGATGATCCTCATTCATTCATTCAACTATGCATATTTTGATTTGTGTTCTTCTACATTAGGCACTCTTACACTATTTAATGAAGTCTACAAGTGTTGTTCAGCACACGGGTGTCTCCAAGCGGAGATCCCAACCTCAGCCCCAGGGGACTTCAAGTGTCTGCTCGGGTGAGGAGTTCCATCCTTTGATTTTCAGGTGGGAGTCATAGCATCACAGTCAGGGGTTACACACCTGTTTGACGATGTGGTTCTTAGAGGAGGTAGTGTCGGGGATGGAGATTTAGCAGCAGAACAACCCTAAACAACAGCTCCATGCCAGCAGCAACAACAGTTCTAGTAGTATCGGTCGCATCAGCATG
This sequence comes from Pinus albicaulis, assembly GCA_034641835.2. Taxonomy (NCBI): domain Eukaryota; kingdom Viridiplantae; phylum Streptophyta; class Pinopsida; order Pinales; family Pinaceae; genus Pinus; species Pinus albicaulis. Next base: position 1,121,928,539 of record CM076581.1, on the reverse strand, counting down.
AGGGGAATTCTGAGAGTATTCCCAGCTTACCGAGAGCAAGCCAAGGTGCCATAATTTTGGTCACCTTTGTACCCATTGTTATCTTTTATATTATAATAAAATGGCTCAACATTTCTCCATATTTTCAGTGTTTTCATGATGTCTCTCTATTTTATGTAGTTATGTGTTTATGTTACTTTATATTACTATCTATTTCCCATTCAAAATATTAAAAAATAATTCGTTTTAATGTTAACATGTTCTTGATGAGAACGGTTTTATATATATATATATATATTTATATATATCTATATATATATATATATATATATATATATATATATATATATATAAGTTTAATACTTTAATTTCATAATTGTTAGGAGTTTTACGACAACTGAAATAGGGATATATTACACAGAGTCTGCCAAACCCGAGCTTCAAAGACCAATTCCCCTTCTTACTGCCAAAGAAACCCAACCCCCTCTACTTCTCTAGCTCTAGGCAGGAAGCACTCCTCTGATAATATGAACCAGGTGCATAATTAAGTCAAAATATCGCAACAAAGGGGTGTTGGAGAGGTAAATTCCCTCTGCAGACAGAGGCGATCCCTACTAGCCCAGATCGGGTCTAGCAACAATTAGTCATGCAGTGACACAGGTCTCTAGTTACAAAACAAAAAAAACATAACGAATTTCCTACCTCAGGTCCTACACAATGGTCGTTGGAGAAAAGATGACGCTTCCCATCCTTCGCTTTGGCAGATTACGATCCCTCTGCTTAACACGTCCAAACACCTACACACATGCAAAGAAACACAATGATACACATCATAGATTCTAAATCTTGTAACTATACATCAGTCAGAGAGGGTGTAATTCATTTCATCAAAGAAATAGATACACGAATGAAACCATAATCAAATTCTCTTATCATTAAAATAACAAAAGAAAGATACAACCCAAATCTCTAACGCTGGATCTTCCTTCAGTGGAGCTAACAATGGAGCACGTCTCAACAAATATTGTTGGAAATGGGACAAGGCTTTCTCTCTTCAGCTTGGCTCTCAAAGGTTGTATGGTGATAGTCTCCTTGCTATAAGTTCAGCTCTTCTATTCTCTAGTCCTACCAAGACTAGCTTGCTAAGGGAAAAAGGAAAGCTTATATAGGTGGTGGAAGGGAGTTGGGATCCCTAAAATTGTGGGATTGGCCCTATCCTTAAGAAAGCTTCCATGATAGGTGGAAAACCACCTACCATACATGGAGATTCGGAGCCAAACCACCCAACTCATTTTAGAGACTCGTTCAGGAGTTTGCTGGAATCAAAATTCCGCCATTTATTTTTAAAAAACAATCCTTATTAGGCTTGGCGTGAGTGAGACACTGGGACAGAGCGCCATTTGGCATGCCCTCTATGGTGGATTTTCCCCATTGGCGCGAGGGCTGAACTGGCAAGTCATGCCAAGGATAAAAGATCAGTTTTTAGGGTTTTTCAAGGGAAACTTTCTTCAGAGGAATGATTTTCCTTGAAAAGGGGGATTCCATGAAAGTGGTTTCAGGTTATGTCACTACTCACAAGTCACGGGAAAGGCCCTCCAATATGCGGGACAGGGGATTGCAGGGATGGTGACAAATTACTGTGTAAAATATTCCCCCCTAAAGCATGAGGCCTGAGAGAGAGGGGTGAAATGCTTTATGAGAATATGCCCAACTAAAAACCCTATCGTTGGAAAACCTACATAGACAAGTACAACCGATATCTCAAATACATGATATGTGGTATGGGCGCAACAATCCGTGATAGAGTATACAATAATCAGGATCTAAGGTATGGACACAGCCATCTAGTAAAGATCAACAAGAAGACTCAGGTATGGTCGCATCCATCCAATCAATGAGTCATGTAACTAATCATGATAATCCACAAAAATCCACAGCCTGGATTCCATCAGACAAAACCCAAAGTCTTGCGCTCCATCTTGACCTGAACAGAGTACAAGTCCCAACATGTAATTAAGTGAGCTGAAGTCGAACATGCAAGAACATCGTCTGATTACTAGCCAATAATGAAAGCCATTAAGAGACGTGAGAGGAACCACCAATAATGACGATGGCCCTCAAGGTACTAGAGGTACAATCCACAGAATGTGAACATTGAGCTGACATCTAACACCCACAGAATCATTCGATCGAAGGCCAATGATGAAAACCTAGCATCAAATGCGAATAACCTGCCATTGTGGCATGCAGGCTTCAAGGTACCAGAAGGGAGTCTCTAGATCAACGTCCTGGATAATGAGCTAGAGTCGACAAGAATTGAACTTGATTGAAGGTGGGCCATAGTGTTTCCCACATCATCGACACGAGACAGAGGAACATAATGTTTGTGAATCAGGATCAGTAGAGAATCATAGGGGGTCGAAAATTGCAGAGGTCAAATTTCCTTGAACATATCGGCGACACGACAGTGGATTTGGCAGTATTTGACATCAAAGTTTCTGAGGTCATGATGACGAGACAAAGAGCAGATGAGAGGTCAAAAAGGATTACCCAAGCCCATGGAGGTGAGCAGAAAATGAGATGAGATGTCCACAACATGACACAAATGCAGACAAGTGCCATGTTCAAAAGCAACATACTACTGACACGACAATGATACTGGTTTCATTTTTTCCCCACCATTTCTAGCAAGTACCCCAATTATTTTTGAAAACAAGCTTGAAGGGGATAGCATATTCTTGCGATATAAATTTGTCCTTCGGACAAATCCAACCTAGTAAATTTAACGAGCCCTAAGAAGGAGGAACTCGAGTAACGTCATTACGACGGAGTCTTGTGCCATCAGGTTTTAATGAGTCTGACAAGGGAAGAACTCGACGTCTTTTCGTATTTAGAGAGTTTGAAAAGACAGCAGAAAAGTAAACTCCAACATTCCTTTTCGAAGATAGTTCCTCAGATCCAAAAAGGTAGAAAAATGTGTTTGAGAAAACCTCCTAGTCGCGATAGACTAGGGTATTCCTTTTTCGTAAATAATCTATCCCAGCCCAAAAAAGGGGTAAACGTATATTGGGTAGATGTCGTTTCGAAGCCAATTTTAACAAGATCAAAACGACACGCGACTCGGCAATATTTTCATTTTTAGAGAGTCAGAAAAGAGCTGAAAGATGACTCCAGTAGTGACTTTTTTGTGTTTTTACCGAGTTCGAAAAAAGTATAAAATACAGCTCGTATCGTCATCCTAGTCACGTGAAAACATGTTGCTGCACAAGAAAGCAAGCGTAAAACCCATTTTTCGACAAAATATAATAAAATATTGGAAAAATAAGCTTCAAAACCTAATTTGATTTTTGAAAAGTTATAAATATGAAAAAAATAATAAAAACATATTTACTTTTACTTTTTACCTCTTGTGGAGAGCTACAGTGAGTTTTTCCTGTGCGAACTTGCGGCGACGATTGTTAATGATCCAGTGCATCATTTCAGATCTTGTTTTTTCCAGGTAAGAGGTGCTTCCCTTAGCTATGTTTTAATCTATTTTTTATAGTTTTCCACTATGATTTAGGATCCCTAAGGGGATATTTTCAAATTTAGGGCTCGGGCATGGACCCGCGCCAATTGGGTTATTTTTGCAAAGGGGTCGCACCAATGGCGCAACCTAAATTTCCGCTTAGTTTTTACAAAAAAAAACCAATCAATTGGATTTTTGAATGTTCAAGGGATCTAATTAAGTGTTTGTGACCATTTTGGTGCAGATACATAGTCATAATGGTGATCGAATGGAAAGAAAGGGAGCATAGTGAAGAAGATGAAATGGCAATGGAGAATGAAAAATGCATGAAAACTCTCCGAGATTGCGGCTTAAAAATGTTCTTCTTGACACCATGTCTCAGGGCACAACCTGAATTGTTGCAATACTTAATCAGTATCTGGGACAAGAATGAAGAGAAGTTTAGGCTTTGAGACCAAGTGTTGGAGCTCGAAGTATCCGATGTTTGCTTCATAACTAGATTGTCTCGCAGAGGTCCAGTCCTGATCATGACAGGTACTAGGCCTTCTGGCAAAAAAATTTCAATGGTAATGGAAAGAGTGTGCCCAGGGGCACAAACCGAATCAGGTAGCGAGAAGGTTGATATTCACACTATTCCCGATTTATCACTCAAGGTGGTGCTCCATACCATTACACGAGCTACAGGGTCGTAGGTGCCACATGAGGCCACTAAGACACAGCTCCTCTTAGCATCAGAATGTATGAACCCGAATTTATTTGATTGGGCCACTGCCATAACCATGAACATCAAACAGTAGTTGACAAAGTGTAAGAAGACAAAACTGAAGCAGTTTGGGTACGGATCCATCTTTGTATCATTCATCCTCGAATGGATACCAATCTTCTAGGGCCAAGGGGCGATATTCACCGATCCACCATTGAGAGAGCCACGGATGGCTCGATGGGCAGCACTGATGTCTAGAGCAGGAGGGAGCCAACAAATGTCATGGAGGCAAGAGTTCTTTGTATGGCTTCAGCGATAGTTGATCATCATAGAATACTGGCCCTATGTCGGTACTGACTTCACGGGAGACCCAGATCTTCCACTCCCAGAGGGAGAAGACTGGGATGAGGAGCTGGGTAAGACTCTTTTTGATTTTTTGTATTTTATGATTTTTTTTGGTATACATGCATGTTCTAACAATTGATCCTATGTATATGTAGATGTTGGCCCAGAGAGGCCCGCGGGTATGTTGCCGATCGCACAGAGGACCCCTCTCGCCTATGACCCTCAGGGCGAGGGTTGCGAGGGGAGTGAGCTATTTTTGAACTTGGAGGGAATCACCTGCGGGATCCCTTATTACGCTCGTCTAGAAGATGTCCCTTTGGCTTATCAGAGGCACACCGTGGGGGTGCCTAGTCGCCTTCATCGTTTACTGAGGTGATTGGTGCGGGCAGTAACATGCTACCATGAGCACCATGCTGATTATTCATCTAGGATTTTCATTTTTACATTTTTGAGAGACATGTTGTCTCCGGATATTATTAAAACAGACATGTATATTTTTGAATTTTATGTGATGCACACAAACTGCAAACATTTTGACACACACACACACACATATATATATATATATAGATATAGATATAGATATTTCTGGATGGATATTTTTCACATATGATGATGTTTTTACAAGTTGCGTAAATGTTTATCTAAAACCATGTTAGCTACTGCATCTGTTAACGCATTCATGTGTCTGAGTATATGTTGATATGTAAAGTAGTCAAAATTTCTTTCTAGTAAACGAATACGTAGATACAGTCATAAAATGGATGGGTTCCTAACTGAATAATGACCATTAAGTTTTAACACTACAAGATGTGAGTCCAAATATACAAATAATGCACGAATATCGAGGTTAATAGCCTCATTCAATAATTCCAAAATGACACTATATTTTGCGACATTATTTGTAACAGGCCCTAGACAAACACCTTGCAAATTGACTAACTCATCAGCAGGATTGTAGATTACCCAGGCTGCTGAAGACAGATTCCTAGTACTGTGGGAGGCACCATCCGCGAAACTGATATAAGGATTAATAGACATCTGCAAAATTAGGAAGACCCAATTAGCAGAAAGATTCTTACAAAGCACACCACACTACACATTTTATTTTTATACAAGCTTAAAAGCACAAATGCAAACTATGCTTGAAATTACAATAAAAACTGTGCATGCCCCCAACATGGTGTCTCAATTCGAGGTACATGCCCCCCAAGCTTCAGTGCATATGCAAAGAAAATGCAGTGAAGGTTCAAATCATGAGATTTAGATCACATCAAGGAGTCGAACAGGGTTGTGTTTCATTATTTTAACGAGGTTGACACACTTAAAAGAACTATCCTCAAAGCAGCTTGTTTCATTGTTCTAGGAGCTTGACACAAGAAGAGGAAATATGCTCCGATGAGCTCAAAGGAGTAGGTTCAGGAGGGGGATAACTAGATACAAAATGCTCGAGATAAGCAAACATTTCCCCCAGGCCAGGAATGAATGATGAACGATGATGTCCATCGCTCCATGACAGATCTTCGAGAGACATCGTCTCCATGATAGCTTCGTTAGACAAAAAGACTTCTCTCAGAGGATTAGGTGAATCTGCATCACCGAGCCAAGGGGATTGAGAATAAAAATCTAGAGATATGTTCAAAGGAGCATGTTCAGAAGGAGGAAGATGTGATGCAGTGATGATCTTGCAATAATTGATTTCAACTAGAGTTAAAGGAATCAATCCTCCAAAAGAAGTCACCTGTTCAGGCGAAGGGATGATCCAAGGGTCATCTGACCTAGAGATCATGTTAATTTGGATGGTGTACGGTGGTGGCACGGGAAAAATACCCATAATGACGGGGTCCTTGAAAATACTAGGTCCTACACTTTCGGGGGGATTGGGGATTTGATCCACGTATGGTACGTTGTTCTCGGAGGATGAGGTGAAGAAAGACAACTGAGCGACGGTGATAATCTTGCCCTCGTGAGGAAATTTTAGAAGCTAGAAGAGGGTCGAAAAAATGCATAGCATGGTGTGAGTCTAGCTGTAACCAATAAGAAGATTGTAGTTGAGCTTGGCATCAACCACTTCTACTTCCACGTTGACTGTCTTACCTTGTAATGTGATCAGTAAACTCTCGAGAACACCCAAGGGTTTTCATCCCTACCATCAAATGCCTCAAGGGCATTAGGAGATGAAGTAAGAGCTGGAGAGCCAATGGATTTCTAGCAGGAAGATGACATAACACAGGTGGAATCACCTTCATCCACAACGGCTCTATAGATGTTGAGGCCATTGATACCGACTTGTATAACAAGAGAAATTTGATGTGGAAGTCGGGGAACAAAATTTTCCAGATCGAAGGTGAGAAGACTAGAATCAGGGGATCAATTCCACCGATTGCAGAAAACAGAGCTTTTCGTCGCAATGGGAAAATTTGAAGCACTTCCAACGCAGACATTGTGGAAGGCACCTGTGCTAAATCCTCAATAATGTTGTAATGCTGAGTAGCACGAGCATTAGGATTATAGGAAGATTTTCGAAGAACACATTTGGAAGGTGGCCTTACAAGGGGTTCATCACTGGGCTTCTCAATTTCTAAAGGACCAGAGATAGGTGGGGGAGGTGGGCCATCAACAACTTCCTTCCTAACTTCCTGGCATGATCTAGCATAATACTTTGAATGAGTGGCAATCGAAACAGGTGCAACACCATTCATCATAAAATCTTGGGACCCAAATGGTGCATATGGTGAAGGCTGCTCGACCATCTGGGTCTGCTGAGATGGGAAAGGTTCTTTAAGAACTGTCAGAGTCCCTTTAGAGCATTTTAGAAGTTGACTAACCTCGGATTGTCAGGGACAATATTTGGGGTAGTGGTCTCCATCACAGATCAGGTAGGGGTACTTCAGTTTCCATTGGGAACCATCGTCAGCATGAGGTTTGGAGGATTCTAGTTTTAGGGCATCAGATTTGGATTTTCCTTTACCCTTCTTCTTCCCTTTAGAGGTCTTTTCTGCAGGATTGGCCTGAATGGCATTCACCTCCGCAGTCTTACCAGAATTTGGAGGGGTGGGAAGAGAAGAATTATTGGAAGAATTCAACTTCTGCTTCCCATTAGAGGACTTACGTGGAGTCTGAGAAACAGAACCAATAACACCGTCCACCAATGGGGTAGCTGGTGCATTAGAGGTCCCTAGCCGTGGGGCATCAGTCAAAATATCATATAACGCGCCAGACTGAGAGTACACCAAATCAAGGTACTGGGCACGAGCGATGGGTTGATCTTCGGTTACACATGCCCCCATAGCAATATCTTGAGCGATCTTGTTAACAAAGGAGGTGGTGAACCAATGTGTTAGAAGCCGATCAGGAATATCAAACTTGAACAATTGATGATGATGTCACCACTCATGAATATGATCTAAAATGTGAGTGGCTTTATCTTGCTTCAGAGAAGTTAGGAGATGCGTCCTGGCCTCATAACGAACCGACAACTGGAAATGTGTCAGAAAAGCCATAGCTAGAGTATTAAAGTCTTGAGAGATACCGTGAGGTAGTTATATGTACCACTTAGCAGCAGCACTAGTAAGAGTGCATTGGAAGAGATGTAGACGAATTGAATCATCCACCTAAGAGTTCAAAAAACACCACAGATGGTAGGTCATGACATGAGCTTGGGGGTCCTCTCCAGCTTTACCCTCAAATTTAGGAAAGTCACTAGGCACCTTGGTCAAAACCGGAGGCCAATATGGATTGTGAAGAATTAGATCATTGGTCAATTTAGATACATCCGACAATTCCAACGTGGCAAGGAAAGGTAACTAAGGATTAAATGGCATGCCAGGTCCCTGATAAGGACATGTACCTATACTCCACCCTGGTTGAGCATAAATTTTCCCCCATTGGTTATGTCCTAAAGGATTCTGACCATAGGGGGTATGAGCCGTATAATTAGGTTGATACGGTTGCTGATAACCAGTGTAAGGGGATTGGTAACCAGGGTACTGACCCTAATTATACGCAGGCCCCATTTGAGCAGTATATGGATTCGACTGCTGAGGATAGGTATAGCCTGGTTGTTGAAGGTAATAACCAGAACCTTGGGGTGGGTTTTAAGCCGGTCGAGACTGACCTTGAAGGTAATAACCACCTTGGGGTCGAGTGGGCTGTTGGTAAATGGGGCCCTACTAAGCCTGATAAATTGGGCGCACAGGCGGATTTGGCTGTGGCATAGAATATATCAGCTATTGAGCAGGGTTAACTAGATGTGCAGGTTGTCTTAGTTGAACAGGTTGACCTGGCTGGGCGGGCTGCCCTGGTTGAATAGGTTGACTTGGCTGGTGAAGGACGCCAAGTTTCCCCGAGTGAGCTGGTTGGCCTGATGGCGGGAGAGGGCCAGGTTGTGCCTAATAACCAGGTTGACCTGTAACAGGACCATAAGATGGCCCTGGTTGTGCAACATTTAGACCAATGGGAAACTGAGGTTGTTGAGTTTGCACCAATGGTTGATAATGATGGATTTTCCTCCTAGGACCGTACAACAGTCCGAGTTGATACCCCGATTGGCCCGTGGGTCCTTGAGGTTGCCCTGGTTGGACCACAGGGTGAGGCTGTAGAGGTTGACCTTGAGGGTTGTAGGACTACCCTTGTGGACCATACAAGAACCCCTGTTGGCACGAAGGTTGGCCCTGTAAGGGTTGTCATTGCGGGTCATACAGATAACCAGGCTGGCTCGAAGGTTGACCCTGGAAGGGTTGTCCTTGCAGGTTAGAAGGTTTCCCAGCCTGGACAGACATAAAACCATTAATATACTGATAAGCCTCAGGAGTAGGAAAATGAAGAGGGTTTCCCTGCTCATCGTACTGATATGGAAATACATAGATCGGGGTACCATTCGGTCCATAATGGGAAAAATAAGGATATTTGGGATCTTGAGAGGACTGACCAACCTCGAAGCTCGATGGCCGTAAAGAAAATCGATACTCCTCGGGAGAAATATTCTTCGGAATAGCAAAAGCTATTTAAATGTCTCTAGGAACTGACGAGGTCCTGGTGGACTGAGTAGTGATAGTGGGCGTAGACACAGCTACAAGGACATTAGGCCTAACAGGTACTGATGTGATGAAAGGAGATGACGTGAGAGGTGTCGTTGGCGACATCCCTAACGAAGGAATAACCGGTCTCGTGGATGGAGTCAATATTCCCATAGAGGCCACAGTGGCCACAATCTGACTTAAGGACCTATATCCTGCTGGAAGCGAAGGACCAGGTGAATACATAACAGAAGACTCGGGGTTGTTTTCTGGAAAAATTTAGTAATCTTCACCAGATGTAGGAATTTCCTCACTAGGAGAAGGATTGGGTGAGTCCATATCTAAACCTGCTGCAAGATCTTCCAAGAGACAACGAGGACTAGGAGGTATAACAGCAGCTGAGAAAGTTGATCCTGATGTAAAAGGAGGGAAGTGTTCCCCTACTCCAAATCCAAACCAAGCATTGGACAAGGGCCAATTGAATTCAACTAGTCCACCAAAGGGAAGTTCAGATAGAACTGGTCCCCCGTCGGGAAACTCAGATACAATAGGCTATTGAGGTTTAGTAGAGGACTGAGAGACGTCCGATGAATCATATGTGTAAGGACTACCAGTAGACGAAATTGAGGGTTCTGCCACTGTGACAGTAACGAAAAGAGGAAGAGGTCAAAACAAAGGCACACAGGCTAAAACCAAGGCAAACAATCAAACGGCCAGAAAACAATCTCTAAAAGGGCATGTGATCGTAGGCGATTAATTTTACCACATTGAAACTTGAAAATTTCACCGTTTCATATTTTAAGAGTCTAGAAACGAGTAAAATATGACTCTATATCTTTCAATTTAGAAACAAGCGTGAAACGACAAGCACTTGATGATATTTTCAAATTTAATGAGTCAGAAAAGATCGAAATGACTACTCTGGTAATCTAGGCAGATGGGTGTACCAGATATCCGTGAACTGCCATATACACCTTGGTTAAAAAATAAAAGATAAATCAACCAAAGACTTGACGTACGTGCAGGTAATCTCCCCGAATGTTGTGTCTGGTGTATCATGGGTATAAGGCGGCAGACTCGACTTCCTATGGATAAAGGATCGTAACCTAATGGGGTCTCCCTTTATATACGCGATAATACGGGAAGCACAAGTCCGTACTAGCGCTGTCTAAATCCAAGAGGCGAACGACAGCTACTAGGTTTAACGACGCTGGAACACGTCACTAGCGTAGACCTCTAGATATTTAGTTAATGTTTCAATGTTGCCTTGAGGTAAATTGAATAAATTTTAGAGTTGATCTTCAATTATGTTTCAATTTCAGGCCCTACCAAATGTTATGTCTCAAAAATCCTCTAAATGCACACTACATGCCACAATAAATCACTTTGTTCGATGAAGAGCTAACTACGAGAAGGTTGAGAGCTTTTCAAACAATAACAAAATGAACAGAAAACATCCACTACTATCTCTAAAGCATGCTAACGAAACTAAAAACTTTTCCTTTAGAGTTATATAACACTAATAATGTAGAAAAGGTTTCAATTTTCACTGACTAATTAAAAAACAAAGCGAATTGTTTTTGTATTTTTCAATGTTTTAGAGAAAAATGCACCAAAAAAAATGAAAAACTAATGAAGAGGCCAATCCGAGAAATGATAGTGAAAGAGTAGAAACAAGCAAGTTCACTCAATGCAAAACACATAATCTGAACTCAAACTGATAGAGAAATCCCTCAAATCAAAGAAGAATCTCAAAGACCCATACAAACCGTGCAATATGGGCTCGAAATGAGACAAAGAGAAACTTAAATGAAAAGGAGAGAAATCACTCAAATAATGTAATAATACAATGGAATCCGATGAAACGAATGCAAGGAAGTAAAAACGAAGTTGACTGAATAAGCGAAAACCAAAAACTCGCACAGGAGGCTCAGTGCACAATAGCACCTAGATGCCCTAGGGCTAGAATGTAAAACTGATGGAAAAGGGCAAACAACTGGAGGATAGAGGTCAAACACAGTAAAAAAGGACTTCAAGGCACTCAAACAGTCGGAAAAATAACACCAAAACCAAAAATCAGACTCAGAGGGCTCAAAAACAAGTAAACCCTAGCACCAAACAGGGTTGGCACGACTGTTTGGTTGTATCTTGCACCAAAACAAGGTTGGCACGGGGGCCTAACTAGCAACAAGTGCCACTTGGCGCGACTGTCAGGCTAAAAAGCGCGCCAGTCGAGTTTACTTAGGACAGGAATGAAAAAGAGAAAACAGAGAGTAGATCAGGTATGGTGGAGGTTGGACAGAGGTTTTACACCAGAAGGAGCCAAACTAGAAGAGCAAATCAAGCAGAAAAAATCCAAAAGCAACCGAGAGAGACAAGAAAAACTCCAATTAAGTCCCCAACAGAGTCGCGAGTTTGTTGGAGAGGTAAATCCCCTCTGTGGACAGAGGTGATCCCTACTAGCCCAGATCGGGTCTAGCAACAATTAGTCACACAGTGACGCAGGTCTCTAGTTACAATACGACAAAAACATAACAAATTTCCTACCTTAGGTCCTACGCAATGGTCGTTGGAGAAAAAATGACGATTCCCGTCCTTCTCTTTGGCAGATTACGATCCTATCGCTTAACATGTCCGAACGCCTGCACACATGCAAAGAAACACAACGATACACAGCATAGAGTCTAAATCTTGTAACTATACATCAGTTAGAGAGGATGTAATTCATTGCATCAAAGAAATAGATACACGAATGAAACCATAATCAAAGTCGCTTATCATTAAAATAACAAAAGAAAGATACAACCCAAAGCTCTGATGTTGGATCTTCCTTCGATGGGGCTAACAGTGGAGCACGTCTCAACGAAGCTTGTCGGAAATGGGACAAGGCTTTCTCTCTTCGTCTTGGCTCTCAAAGGTTGTTTGGTGATAGTCTCCTTGCTATAAGTTCAGCTCTTCTGTTCTCTAGTGCTACCAGGACTAGCTTGCTAAGGGAAAAAGACAAGCTTATATATATGGTGGAAGGGGAGTTGGGATCCCTACAATTGTGGGATTGGCCCTATCCTTAAGGAAGCTTCCATGATAGGTGGAAAACCACCTCCCATACATGGAGATCCGGAGCCAAACCACCCAACTCATTTTAGAGACTCGTTCAGGAGTTTGTTGGAATCAAACTTCCGCCATTTATTTTTAAAAAACAATCCTTATTAAGCTTGGCGCGAGTGAAACACTGGGATAGAGCGCTAGTTGGCACGCCCTCTATAGTTGATTTTCCCCATTGGCACGAGGGCTGAACTGGCAAGTCGCGCCAAGGAAAAAAGATTAGTTTTTAGGGTCTTTCAAGGGAAACTTTCTTCAGATGAATGATTGTCCTTGTAAAGGGGGATGCCATGAAAGTGGTTTCAGGTTATGTCACTTCTCACAAGTCACGGGAAAGGCCCTCCAATATGCGGGACAAGGGATTGCAGGGACGGTGACAAATTATTGTGTAATAAGGGGCGAGACGAAGGGACAAGCAACAAGGAGGTCAGCTCCTCGACCTCACGCCTACTAGAACTCTTCACTTTCACCACCAAAATGCAAACATTATTCAACATCCCCAGAGCAAGTCAAGCCAACCCCGTATAATAATCCTCAATTAGGTGAAATGGTCGGCTAGTCCCACATGCCCCCTTTGGGATCTTGTGCACACCCCATCCAAATTATTTTTTTACTTTTTATTATTTTAGTAAAAATTATGCATAAAAATATCCCCATTCAACCTAGACAGGTGAGATGTCAAACTAGATGTGCATAGACAATATAGAATGGAGTTGTCTACAAACTCAAGATAATAGCTTGAACGATACTTGATTTTTTTATTTTTTTTAATTAGGTAGTTGGAGTGTTTGAATTGCATTTTTGATAGTAAAAATAGATTTAGCATTATAAAAAACCTTGAAACACCCAAAATACAAAAGTTAATAACTATAACCCAAATTTTCAAAAATCTTTACCAAAATTTTTCATAATATTACAAAAATTTCTAAATTATGATGTAAGTTTTTTAGACTACCACATATACACCAAAATCAGAATGCACACACGTGCCTCAATGAGTTTGTGTTCTCTTTTAATACGTTCGTTCACTGAGACGATAGATATGTAGATTTATATTCAATTTACTGTAAGTACGAGATATTCAAGTATGACCACCTCATTTAGTTAAACTAATTGGAAATGAAACTTTTTATTCATAATTTTTTCAATGATGACCACCTACCTGACCTAATCGATTTAGAAATTAGTATTTATTCACATTGGTCTCATATTATTTATCCAATCAAATTTCAAATTGAAACAAATACATTTTAAAGTCGTAAAATTTATCCAAACTTGCAAATCGTTATAAACATGTAGAAATTCTGAGGTCGTAGATGTATTCAAATTTCAGCGTTTTTTTCTTCTGAAAAAAAAGAAGATGTTTTCAAATTCGCAATATTTTGTAAACATCTGGAAAGTGTGGAGACAGCGATGTAATGTTGAAGAAATTGGAGATGCATGGAAAAAAAGGCCAAACTCAAGATTACATACATATCCGTTACTCCCAAACTATGGGCGGTGGACACGAGTTACGAGCTGTTTGTTTGTGTATCCTCAAGTTTCCACGTCCACGCAGCCATTTCCATACAAATATGCAGCCACGTGTCTCATGTCATGTCAGTTTCACCGCAATCTTCTGCTCATGAGCACGCTATGTCCCTCTCCCCTACACAACCCGATCGCATATTTATATTCCCCACTCCACTCGATACAATTCATTAATCATTCCTGGCCGGTAGCGTGCGTTTCTCAGTAAACAAACAAATAATTCTGTTTTATTCTCTTCTCGTCACAAAAATGGCACACCCGCTAGCTCATCTCGCTTTCGTTTTCTTCATGAATATAATCTTATTATCCCAAGTTTCGGCATTGGCGTCAGAACATGACGTTCATTTGCCAATTAGCAGCGAGGCTGGCTACAAGCCCGGACCAGTTCCACCTGTGGATGTAGATTCTATTGAGTTTCCTCTAAATTTAGAGTTCTTGGAAGCCGAATTTTTCCTGTGGTCCGCCTTGGGTTATGGCCTGGATCATGTTGCACCGGAACTCGTAAGCGGTGGACCACCTCCCATAGGCGCACAGAAGGCTAACCTCGACCCCTTGGTGCGTCAGATTATAGAGGAATTTGCGTATCAAGAAGTTGGTCACATTAGGTAAAATTTAATGAATAGTAGTTCAATTAGATCAAAACTATTAAATTATTTCTTCAATATCATAGTTGCTGTTAATAATTATTTAAAATTATAATAGTTGCTATTAATTATTTAAAATTATTTCTTCTTCAATATAATAGTTGGTGTTTTTAATTTGATTTATGTACGCAATGCAGGGCCATAAAGAAAACCGTGCCTGGATTTCCTAGACATCAACTCAATCTGACAGCTGCAAATTTTGGCAATATCATGAACGCCGCACTGAATACAACTTTGAAACCTCCTTTTAATCCCTATGCTAACTCTCTCAACTATCTCCTTGCAAGTTACGTTATTCCCTACGTTGGACTTACTGGCTACGTAGGCACCAATCCTCTCCTCCAATCTGCAACTGCTAAACGGGTAAAGAAGATTAAGGCAATTCATTCATTCATTCATTCATTTTGGGTTTGGGGTAAAGAAGATTAAAGCAATTTATTCATTCCTTCATTTTGTTATTACTCATTGATCTATGTATATATATATATATGAATGAGTATTTTATTTGGTGTATATAACGTGTGCAGTTGGTGGCGGGGCTTCTGGGAGTGGAATCAGGTCAAGACGCCGTGATACGTGGTTTGCTGTACGAAAGGTTGTTTGAGAAGGTGGCGCCATACCCATACACAGTGGCAGAATTCACGGACAAGATCTCTCTTCTTAGGAATAATTTGGGGCACACCGGAATTGCTGACGAAGGCCTCTTCGTCCCACGCGCTGTGGGAGCAGAGGGGAAGGTGAAAGGCAACATTCTTGCAGGCGATGAATACTCTCTTTCATATGCGCGCACCCCTGCCCAAATTCTTAGGATTGTCTATTCGTCTGGTAGTGAATCATCTCCTGGCGGGTTCTACCCTCGTGGTGCTGATGGAAGGATTGCGCGCCAATACCTCTCCAAGAAAACGCACATCTAATTTAAAATTATTACTTACCGCCGCCTTTACTGAACCCATTCTATCATTAAGTCATGTACGATCCATCGTCTCTGTGTTCTTCCCTTCGTTGTTTCAAAGGGAGTAGGTCAGTTGGCCGTATCATCTACAAGTAGATTTGATATGAAAATCAATAAGGGAGATGAAGTATATATCTAGATGAATAAGGACTTTTTATCCATACTTTTTTCATAATTTTAATCTCCACATATGTTAAAAGGTTATAGCCATAATAGATACATGTTTACTGGTGCCTCTCTTTAAGGGTGTGGGGCTTTGGCCTTTTTCCATATTATTTTTACTTATTTCAAAATAAACATTAATTATTATAGGAAAGTTTTTACAACAATTTGGATTGAGAGTATATAACAATCTTTCCTCCTCTTCTTTTTTTTTTTTTTTTTTTTTTTTGCCGTTCAATGATTTTTTTTTTATATAGTTTATTTGGTATTAATTTAAGCTAAGTTTAGATTATTTTGGTTGTTTGTTTGTTATGATTGAGTATAAAAAAAATTATTATTAGCAATTGCACCATATGTTGTAAAGGAAACACCCTAAAGAAATAGTATATAACACTAATTAATACTTCTTTGAAAATTGTTGAAAAAAACATTAACTTTGATTGGTATCATATAGTCTTTGAAATTGAATTTTCACAAATCATTATTCCAAACTATCAAACTATCTTATATGTGATATTGACTCAAGATGTGATGTTCTCTCAAGAGGAGATGGAGTATCATGACTAGTATCATTGATTGGGAGGAGCATTCATTTCCCATCGCTGCTAGCATGAATAAGCAAAGGAAGAAAAAAAAAATAGTAAGTATTATAAAAGTTTAATTTTCGTTGCTAGTGAATAATATAGGAACTGTGATCAACTAAAAAACAATAAGTATTATAAAAGTTTATTTTTTGTTTCTGGTGAATAATCTAGGAACTGTGATCAACTATGTTAAGTATAAAATGGTTAAGGAAACTGTCTATTTTGTGTTGAGATAATGTATCCAAAACTGAAACCTGTTGTGGTTGTTTTCTTAATTGAACTGTTGTCTCTTTTTTTCTAGAGTCTATAATTGAAAGAACGAAGAAAAATTAATAACAATGAAAACTGGGTATAACCTTATGAGAGAATTTGGTTAGTTCCTGGGCCAAGTAGACGGAGTCAACAAGCCAGGATCATGTTGGAATGGCAGAAGAGTAAAGGCACAAATTACACAAATATTTCACACAATAACACAAACACGAGCTGTTGCTCTCTATTAATCTTCGATCACTCTCAATCCCAATCTTGCTTACTACAATGAACCCAGTGAAGGGTATTTATCATCAATTGACATGCACACACTCACATAACTCAACTTGACCATCACTCACTTTACTGACTCTCTAACTCACTTACCAAATTCATCTATCACATAACTCGACTAACTCAATGGTTACTTAATTGATTTTCTAACTCGGCATGAAGGGGGTAATTACATATTTTAACACTCCCCTTAATTACGATCGCTAAACTAAAACATAACTCATGACAACTCAAACATGTTTGTTGGTCTATGTCTTAGCTAGGCTTACAACATCCAAGTTTCTTTTGTGAAACTCAAACAAATCTACTTCTAATGGCTTTGTAAATATATCAGCCAATTGATCACTAGATTTACAAGGCTTCAAGTGAAATTCTCCATTGCTTACAAGTTCTCTACTAAAGTGATATCTAGTATCAATATGCTTGCTCTTTTGATAAAACACACTATTCTTGGATAGTGCAATTGCTGAAGTGTTGTCACAATATATTACTGTTGATCCTTGTTGTTTCTGCTTCATTCCATCCAATACTCTTCTCAACCATACGACTTGACATGTTGCTGATGTTGTTGCTACATATTCTGCTTCTGCTGATGATAGTGTCACAATGGGTTGCTTCTTAGATGCTCATTCTATCACCCTTGAACCAAGATAGAACACATAACTAGATATGCTCTTCTGATCATCCAAACTACCTACAAAATCACTGTCTGTGTATCCCATCAAATCTTTCTTTTTTTTACTTGCATATAGTATGCCATAATATCTAGATCCTGATATGTATCTCATAATTCTTTTTCCAACACTCTAATGTGTGTCTTTTGGAGTCTCCATAAACCTGGAAATCAAACTTACTCCTTGCATAATATTTGGTCTTATAGATGTGAGATACATGAGGCTGCCAACCAATCTTTTGAATAGAATTGGATTGACATCTGATCCTTCATCATCCTTACTTAACTTTGTACTTGTTGCAACTGGTCTAGGTACAGTTTTGCAATTATCCATTCTGAATCTTTTCAACAAATTTCTCGCATATTTATTTTGGCAAATAAAAATTCCTTTTTTCAGATTGCTCAACTTCAATGCCAAGAAAATATTTCATGAGACCAAGATCTGTCATCTCCAATTATTTCATCATGGCTGCCTTAAATTCATCTAACTCAATATCACCTGTAAAATCCATATCATTAACATATAGGCAAACAATCAAAATCTGTCCATGCTCATTTACCTTTGTGTACAAGGTAGGCTCAATGTTGCTTCTGCAAAATCCATTCTTAATCATGTAACTGTCAATTCTACTATACTATGCTCTAGGCGTTTGCTTCAGTCCATAGAGCACTTTCTTCAACCTGTAAACTTTATCTTCTTTACCTTCAACTTCATAACCTGGAGGCTACTGCACATAAATTTATTCTTCTAGAACCATTCAAGAAGGCTGATTTGACATCCATCTAATATACTTTCCACTTGTTCTGAGCTACTGTTGCTAGAACTTCTCTTACAGTATCCAATCTGGCTACTGGAGAAAATGTTTCCCCAAAGTCTATTCCCGATTGCTGTGAGAATCCTTTTGCTACAAGTCTTGCTTTAAATCTGTCAATTTCACCTTTCTTATTCACCTTTGTCTTGTACACCCACTTCACACCAATGAGGTTTTTATCATTTGGTAAATCAACCAAATCCCATGTATCATTCTTTTCAATTGAATTCATCTCTTCATCCATGGCTTGCACCCAATTTTCATCTCTGGTTGCTTCTTCAAACGAAGAAGGTTGGAATGCCAACAGTGCAAAATTTTAACTAACATCCAAATCATCATAAATATCTTTCAAGCTTCTCATCTTTTTCTTACCATTTCTTGATTCATTACTTGATTGGCTGCTTGGAGAATTCTGGTTTGTTGATCTATTTGAAGATCCATGTTGCTCTAAAAATATTGGAGTCCTTGCTGGTGTGACTCTGTTTGGTGTCTGTTCTCTTGATTCTTGCTTCTCCTTTTCTGCTACATCATCCTCTTCCATCAATGCAGATTGTGCATCGGTTGGTGTGTCTACAGTCCCATTCCATGACTCTTGTTCTTTGAATAGAACTTCTCTGCTAATTATTGTCTTCTTGGTGATAAGGTGATACAATTTGTAAGCTTTTGACTTCTCACTATAACTAGTAAATATGCATTTTTCACTTTGATCATCTAATTTTCCTCTTATATGCTTAGGCACATGTGCATAGGCTACACATCCAAAAACTTTGAAATGAGATACACTATATGACATACCTAGCCATGCTTCTTATGGAACTCTATTCATCACACTCTTTATAGGAGATCTGTTTATTACATAAACAACACATGCAACTGCTTCTGCCCAATACTCATTAGACAAGTGCATTGCTTTCAACGTGTTCCTTGTCATGTTCATAATTGTTCTATTCTTTCTCTCTGCTACACCATTCTACTGCGGTGTATATCTAGTTGTAAACTGTCTTCTGATTCCATGTTTTTCGCAGTACTCATGGAATGCTTTTGAATCATATTCTCCACCACGATCAGATCTCAATACCTTGATCTGTCGATCACTTTGGTTCTCCACTAAGGCTTTGAAATATTTGAACTTTGTAAAAGTTTCAGACTTCTCCTTCAAGAAGTAAACCCGAGTCTTCATACTATAGTCATCAATAAAAGTGAGGAAGTAAAAAATTCCACTAATTGATTGTGTCCTCATAGGTCCAAAAAATTCTGTATGCACCAACTCAAGTGGTTTCTTTTCTCTTTATGAAACTCTCTTCGGAAAAATTTCACGGTGTTTCTTTCCCAAGATGCAACACTCAAAAGTACTAGTAGGTTCTTTGATGGGAGGTAATCCTCTCACCATCTGTTTCTGTTGCAACAATCTTAAACCGGAAAAATGCAAGTGTTAAAACTGAAAGTGCCATAACCAGCAATCATTAGAACATGCAGATGTAAAACAACTAACCTGATCATTGTAGTTCATAATTAGAGAAAATATTCTATTCCTCGTCATTTTCACCTTTACTATTAGCTTCTTGCTTGGGGGTTTGTCATAAATAACACACTCTTGCCCCTAAAAGATAAATTTGTATCCTTGTTGTGTCAATTGACCAACACTAATCAAATTATGTTTAAGACCGGGAACATAATATACCTCAAAGATTGTCTTTGGCTCTTCCTGCTTGGTCACAATGTTGACCATTCCTTTTCCATCTACATCCATAGTCTTGTCAGTCCCCAACTTTACCTCTGTTTCACAGATTGATCCAAATTTGCAACCAAATTTCTGTTTCCTATCATGTGGTTACTGCAACCACTGTCTAATAGTCACACCTTATCAGACAGTTCATGCATGATATTGCATGCTAGGAACATGGAGTCAGTATTCTCTGTATTTACATTAGCTATCTGATTTCCTTGATCAACTATATTATTCCTACAATCACGAGCATAATGACCAAATTTATTGCAATAATAATATTTCACCTTTATTATTTCAAACCTTTGATTGTTATGAAAGCTTCTACTGTTGCTGCTTCCACTTTGATATTCATGCTCTTCTCAGCCATCTCTCGGACCAACATAGCTTCTTCCTCTTCCTCTTCCTCTAGATCGACCTCTGCCTCGACCTCTTGAAATAGAAACTTGACTTTTGAAAGCAGTTTCTAAACTAGAATCCTTATTTCTGTCTATCCTTGCCTCATGCAATAGAAGTGATCCCATCAACTTATCAACTGTCAGTTTTTCCAAATCCTTTGCTTCTTTTATAGCTGCTACCACAACATCAAA
Organism: Pinus albicaulis; assembly: GCA_034641835.2. Lineage (NCBI taxonomy): Eukaryota > Viridiplantae > Streptophyta > Pinopsida > Pinales > Pinaceae > Pinus > Pinus albicaulis. The sequence continues at coordinate 1,121,907,671 of CM076581.1, read as the reverse complement.
CTTGGTAGACAAAGATCTAAGGAACTTCTCAATCACTATTCGATTTTTAATGTCTTCACCATATATATTTTAACTGATTGACGATGGACATGACCCTATTCATGAAGGACTCAATGTCCTCTGTCTCCTTCATCTGTAGAATTTCGAAATCTCTCCTAATATTCTGCGATTTAACAATATTGACTTTTTCCATACTTTGATAGCTTGTCGCCAAGGTTTCCCATGCCTCCTTTGCTGAAGACATAAGCATTATCTTCTGCAACATTGCTCGTCCACTCCCTGCTGGATAATAAGCAACGCTTGTGAATTCTTCCTCTTTTCTTTCTTCTATTGTTCCCTCTCTGCATTACTAAGGGCTCATTCTTCTGCATCATCCCGAGGTTCTGCAAACCCAAACTTGACATGATCCCAAACTTCATGTGCTTTTAACAAGGTCTCCATCTTAATGGCCTACACATCATAATCCTTCCCTGTGAAAGAAAGAAGTTGTGGCTGTAAGCTGCTTGTAGCCATCTTTTTTCAAACAAAAATTCACTTCTAAAACCCTAAAATTTTCTTTAATATGCTTTGAAAAGCTCCAAAAAAAAAACAACCTTCCAATAAAACCCTAGATTTTTTTTTTAATATATAAAAGAAATTTCTTGTAAAAATAATCTTTATATAAAAAAATATTTTTATAATAAACTCCACTCACAAAATCTCCACTCATAAACAAAAACCTTATTTCAAAAAATCCCTTTTTGAAAATTACCTTTTTTAAAAAATCAATAAAATAATCTTTTAAAATCCCTTTTAAAATTCCTTTTTCAAAAATCACCTCACATCCTTTTAAAAAACTCCTTTTTAAAAGTGCATTACAAAAGACTCGTATAAAATTTTAATACAAATTTTTTAAAACCTTTTAAAATTTTAATATGAATGCTTTGTATTTGTTGACTTTTAAGTCACTAACGCGTGCTTGCTGCGTTAGGTGTGCGTGCTAACGCATCTCCTGACCTACGGTCTCACGTTAGTCTTGTAATGCATAGAAAAGCCAAAATTGCCTGTGTGCTTCTAAAACGCTATAAGTTTTTCACTTTTAATGTGCTTTTATGCTTAGAGTACCAACGTTATGACGCTCTGTATATAAATATCAGATGCGTTATCGCGTTTATCCTAAATTGACATGCACATATTCACATAACTAATCATGACCATCTCTCACTTAACTGACTCTCTAATTCACTTACCAAATTCATCTATCACATAACTCGACTAGCTCAATGCTTACTTAACTGATTTTCTAACTCTGCATGCGTGAGGTAATTACATATTTTTGTTGGAATTTCTGAACAATTCCGAGCACATAGAGGAATAAAAAAAATCCCTCTTTTAAACACAAAGATTTAAATAAAATGCAGACAAAGATGTGCAGAACATATATTTCATTAATAAAAACTGGATTGTTACAAAATGAGGTCTTCATAACTGCAGTGTTCTAGATTTACAAAAAGAATGACTTTGTTGAGTGTACACACACAGTGTTGTTCAAATTCTGCTCTCTATATTTTCTCTTTGCCTTCACTGCTACACACACAGTTTTGCAGTCTAACTGCTCTCGGCAAAAATTACACACACACAGTCTTTCACTTCAGCCTTTGGGCTCTGTCTCTCTGTTTTTGTTTCTTCCTTCAGGAAAAAATTACAATACACAGTCTTGCTGCCTTTTCTCTTCTCGACATACTCTTTATACAATGCACTCGACATATGAATTTGTTTTACATTTCATTACAATAATTATATATATTGTAAATATAATATATTTACAATATATATATTATATAATATTTATAACCAAAGTTTAAAACATACAAAATATTCCGCGGTAAAAAGAACATTAACCCAAAAGTAAAAAAATAAAACATATGCTGCGGCAAATAAAAACAAATACAATAAAACATTTAACAAACATTCCGTGGGGTTCAAAAATTATGCAAGAGCCAATTCCTTTGTCCCCATGGAGCTCTTTTGATTGGTCCGGAGGAAGGTGATGTCACCTCCTCCGGTGGGTTGCCTTTCCCTTTTCTGCTCAAGTTTGGATGCCCCCCGGAATGTTGCTGGCTGCAAACTTAATTCAAATAAAAATGGTTGGTGCAGTGTTTAATGCGGGCAGGTGAAATATTTAAATGTGGGATGGCAAGCTTTGAAATTCTATGACTTCACACAGCAACACAGGCCTACGGCCTTTAACCAAAAAACTGGAAATTTGCAGAGATTTAAAGTCTTGGAGATTGAGTGCACACAACAAAAACAAATTTAACTCATGTTGCAACGTCCTTCTGTCCTTCTACTCAATCTGCACTATTTGAAGTTGAATTTAAAATTCAACACTCCCCCTTAAATTCAACTGTTGCATTCTCTTGCATACCCAAACACTTTCTTAGAAAATTAAAACTCTTTTGCCCCAATGGTTTTTTAAAAATGTCTGCAAACTGCTCCTTTGTTCTGCAATGCTTCAGAACAATTCACCATTGTTCACTAGCTCCCTGATGTAGTGATACTTGGCATCAATGTGTTTCGTTCTCTTGTGAAACAATGAATTCTTTGACAATGCTATTGCTGAGCTATTATCACAATAAATTGTTGTGCCTTTTACCTGTTTATGACACAAAATCCTCAACATTATTCTCATCCAAACTACTTGACATGCTGTTGTTGTAGCTTCCACATACTTTGCCTCTGCTGTAGATAAAGTCACAATTGGATGTTTCTTAGAAGCCCATGAAATGGCTCCTGATCCTATATGGAAAACATATCCAGAGGTGCTTTTCCTATCATCTATACTTCTAGCCCAATCACTGTCAGTATATTCAATTAATTCAAAATTTTTTGAACTGGTATATAAAATTTCATACCTCTTTGCTCCTTTCACATACCTCAGAATTCTTTTTGCTGCTTGCCAATGTGTCTCCTTTGGCCTTTCCATGAATCTGGGAATTAAACTCACAGCATGCATAATATCAGGCCTAGTTGCAGTCAAATACATAAGGCTGCCAACTAGGAACTTGGATCAAAATCCTTGTTGTTGTCTTCTTTGCTTAACTTCAATCCCATCACTGTAGGAGTAATTGCTGCCTTGCAATCCTGCATGTTAAATCTTTCCAAAACTTCATTTACATATTTGGCTTATGAAATAAAAATCTTGTTTTCATTTTTCTCTACTTCTGTTCCTAAGAAGTATCTCAGCAATCCCATATCATTCATCTCAAATTCATCTTTCGTGACTGATTTAAATTTCTCTATGAGGTAAGCATCATTACCTATCAATATAACATCATCAACATACAAAACAACAATCAACATATTACCATATTTCTCCTTGATGTATAATGTGGGTTCTCCTTCACATTTTTCAAACCCATTTTCCAGTAGATAGGCATCTATCCTACTGTACCAGCTCTTGGTGCTTGTTTCAGCCTATAAAGAGCTTTCTTCAATCTACAAACTTTGTGCTCTTGGCCTTCTTTCTCATATCCCAGAGGTTGTTCAACATATACCTCTTCCATCAATACTCCATTTAGGAATGTTGATTTCACATCCATTTCGTAAACTTTCCACTTGTGTTGTGTTGCTATGGAAAACACTGCTCTTACTATTTCCATTCTTGCAACTGGTGCAAAGGTTTCTTCATAGTCTCTTCCTTGTTGCTGCTTGTAGCCTTTGAAAACAAGTATTTCTTTGTGCCTTTTAATCTTGCCTTTAGCATTTCTCTTTGTCTTATAAACCCATTTCACTCCAATGAATTCTTTTTATTTTGGGAGATCAACCAATTCCTATGTATTATTTTTCTCTATGGCATTTATTTCTTCATCCATAGCATTAATCTATTTCTTATCTTTTACTGTTTCTTCAAAATTAATAGGATCATCAACATGACAATACAATGCAAATAAAGAGTTCATACCTTCATTTGTTGCCTCTTGCTCATAAATATCATTCAGACTTCTGTATCTAGTTCTTCTTTCACTTGGTGTACTTGTGCTTGTAGAAGCACTCAAATCTGCTACGGTGTGCTTGGAGAAGCACCGTCATCACTTCTCAAGGATGTTCTCATACCTTCTTGTGATCTCACTTGCTATCCTTGTGTTGGTGGAGGTGGTGTTATTAATGAGAGATGTCTTTCAGCCATCTCTTCCTCATCATCATCATGAGACAAAAAAAAATTTACATTCATTGTTTTCTCAATGCTTCCATCTCAAGCTTCTTCTTCAACGAACTATGCATCTCTGCTAATAATAAACTTCTTGGTGGATGGGTTATACAATTGGTATGCCTTGGATTCTTCACAATATCTAATAAATATGCACTTCTCCCCCTTAATATCCAAATTCTTCCTTAGCTGATCTAGAATGTTTGCATATGCCACACAATTGAATACTCTCATGTGGGTGACATGCTGCTTTATGCCGCTCCACGCTTCTTCAGGAACTCTGTTCATGACAGATTTGGTTGGGCATCTATTTAAAATATATGCTGAACAATGTACAACTTCATCCCAATATTCATTTGGCAAATGTTTTTCCTTCAGCATACTTCTTACCATATCCATGATGGTTCGGTTTTTCCTTTCAGCAACTCCATTTTTTTGCGGTGTATACCTTGCTGTAAATTATTTATTTATCCCATTTCCTCTACAAAAAAGTAGGAAATATTTGGAGATATATTCTCCTCCTCTGTTTGTCCGTAAGAATTTAATACGCTGCCCACTTTGATTCTCTACAAGAGCTTTAAAGTGGCAGAATTTCTCAAACACTTCACTTTTAAATTTCAAAAAATAAACCAATGTTTTTCTTGTGTAATCATCAATAAAAGTTAGCATATAATGGTTGCTTGCTAATTATGGTGTTTGCATTGGTCCACACAAATCTGAATGGACTATTTCCAAGGGTGTTTTTTCCCTTATGCTCTTTCCTGATAGAAAACTTTCTCTGTGTTGTTTGCCCAAGGTGCAGCCTTCACAAAGGTTGTCCGGTTTCTCAATCAATGGTAATCCCTTTACCATTCCTTTCCTATGTAACAAATTCAGACCTCCAAAGTTGAAATGTCAAAATCTCAAATGCCATAACCAATTTTCATCCTTTTCTTCTCTTTGGAATGTCTCTTGTGTCACTGCTGCCATTTCAACTCCTTTGTTCAAATCTTCTCCCATCTTGAGAGGGAACATTATGTTCCTTATCATCTTCACTTGTGCAATGCATTTCTTGATTTGTGGTTTATCCATGATGGTGCATACATCATCTTCAAAGAGAAAATTTTACCCCTTTTGAATGCGTTGTTAAATTCTCAAGAGGTTACACTTCATACCAGCACATAATAAACATTTGATATGGTTTTTCTAACTCCTTTATTTGTCAAAACATTCACTCTATCTTTTCCCATGACAAAGACCTTACTGTCTATCCCCAGTGTTACTTGAGACTTTACATTTTCATCTAACATGGAAAACATGGAAATGTTTCCAGTCATATAGTTGCTACATCCTGAATCTAGGAACCATATATATTCATTCTTCTCTTTAGCCATATTACATGCTAAAAACATCTTCTCTTGACTGATATTTTCTTTAGTAAAATTAGCACTGGGTCTATTACCCATGTCACTATGTTTCTTCCTACATTCATTGGCATAATGGCCATAATTTTTACAGTAATGACATTGGACTTGGGATTTATCATACCTTTGTCCATGTGCTTGATTTTTTCCACCTTGTTGGCTGCTACCTTGGCCTTGGTTCCAATTTTGATTGCTACCTCTTCCATTTGTATTTGTTGGGCTGCTTCTTTGTCCTCAATTCTGGCTTCTGCCTCTACCTTTTCCTCTGTAGTTTCCTCTGCCTTGACCTCTTACTCTTTCTAAGGAAATTTGGGTCCTAAAGGCATGCTTTAAAGATGCGTTTTTTGTTCTACCCAATCTTTGTTCATGTGTCATCAATGATGCATGAAGCTCATCAACTATAAACTTTGAGAGATCCTTTGTCTCTTCAATGGTTGTGACTATCACATCAAACCTTGAGGGTAAGCTCCTCAATGCTTTCACCACTATTCTTCTCTCTTCTACTGTCTCTCCATGATATCTCATTTGGGTAACCAACCCAATCAACAAAGTGAAGAATGAGTCTATTGTAACAGACTCTTTCATGTAAATGACTTCAAAATCCCTTCTCATTAATTGAAGCTTTGTTTTCTTTACCTTATCCATACCTTGGTAGGCTGTATGGAGGGTATCCCATGCATCCTTGGACCTCTTGGCTACTGCAATCCTTGGAAATACACTTTCATTCACTACGTGATAGAGATAGAAGAGGGATTTTGAGTCCTTATTGCTATTTATCTTCTACAAATCCTTCTCTGCCTGTGTTAAGGCATTAAATGCATTTTCATCTGTTGGTTCTTCAAAACCATCTTCAACTAGCTCCCATAAGTCTTGAGAGGCAAACAGGGCTTTCATTGTGATTGCCCAATAGTCATAGTTCTTCCCATTAAACTGTGGGAGTTGATTATTTCCTATACTCGTGCTTGTGCTGGCTCCTGCCATAGCTAGCTCACTGAACTATGCTTTTAAAAAAAATAGTGACTATGTTTTTAAACGAACTATCTCTCTACTGAGAAATAAACTCTGTCTCTAAAACTCTTGAGACTTCTCTTTTATAGCTCTATGGACTGTAATCTTAACAACAAAAAATAAACTATGTTTTTGATAAATACCTAACTTTGCTTTGTTGAACCTTCACTTTGCTGGAGAAACCTTCAACAAAAATGCTTCTTCCTTCAGCTTCTTTGTCAAATGAAAAGAGCCTGGACTAGCTTTGATACCATGTTGGAATTTCTGAAAAATTCCAAACACACAGAGGAATAAAAAAAATTCCTCTTTTAAACATAGATATTTAAATAAAATGTGGACAGAGATGTGCAGAACATATATTTCATTAATAAAAACTGGACTGTTACAAAATGAGGTCTTCAGAACTGCATCGTTCTGGATTTACAAAAAGAATGACTTTGCTGACTGCTACACACGCAGTGCTGTTCAAATTCTGCTCTTTGTCTTTTCTCTTTGCCTTCAATGCTACACACACAGTTTTGCAGTCTAGCTGCTCTCGGCAAAAATTACACACACACAGTCTTTCACTTCAGCCTTTAGGCTCTCTCTCTCTGTTTTTGTTTCTACCTTCGAGCAAAAATTACAAGACACAATCTTGCTGCCTTTCCTCTTCTCGACATACTTTTTGTACAATGCACTTGGCATATTGATTTGTTTTACATTTCATTACAATAAATTGTAAATATAATATATTTACAATATATATATTATATAACATTTATAACCAAATTTTAAAACATACAAAATATTTCGCGGTAAAAAGAACATTAACCCAAAATTAAAAAAATAACAGATCAATCCCTATCTCACTAGAGTTTCTCTCAAGAAAAAATATTACTATCAATTGAGAAGATTAATACAAGAATTAAAAATCACTTATAATTGAAGCAATAGAAATAAACACATTCCATACTTGGACCTTGGAACAAACTTTAAAACCAAATGATAATAGTCTTGAAGCTGTACTGAGAAAAAAATATTCACTAGAGTTTCTCTCAAGAAAAAAGATTAGTATTCATGGAGAAGACTAATACAAGAATTCAAAATCACTGATAACTGAAGCAATAAAAATAAAGACATTGATAATTTACATTGATAATTTCCGAATGTAAATTTAAAGAACAAGATAACATATATGAATCACCAAACTTCACAGTTGTAAACAAGACTTTCGACTGTCAAAAGCAAAAGGAATTTTAATGGATGGTTGAATAAAATCCAATAACAGTATACACCAATGATTAAACAAATTTCAAAAAACAATCTATCCATGGAAATTCATATCGGTTGCATTATACATTTATAGATGATAGACATGACAAGTTTCATAACTAAAAACAACCATCGATACAACTATATCGTTGTGGGTGAAAGAAAGAGAACCATAAGAAATTAAATATTAAGGTCCCAAAAAATAAATAAATGTACCCAACTTGCTATAATTCCCTTGGAAGAAATAAAATATATCATTACAGTAACAACACAACTTTCAGATTTATTTTTGACAGTGGGTAATGGACTTGGGCCTTTTAACTAGAACAACATGAAATAATATATATACAGGTTAAGGTGCAAATGTTAACACCGTAGCAAAGCCATAGAATGTTAAAAAAAATGAATATAGGCTAAATGGATCTCCAGGTGAGAACCTGGTGAGTGTACAAACACTCATACACATCCCTTGACTATTGAGTCAGATGAGCCTTAATTATATAGAATTTCAAACTAACGGTATGGTTTCAACCACTCCCGAGATATTAGGACTTGAGATCTAATCTTAGCATCTCAATCCTATCATCATCATAACAACAATATAATTATGACTTTCTCCATTAATTCCAACACTCCCCCTTAATGGAGAAAAGGTACTGAACAACAACATACGCCTACTGGTCTAGTCTCAGTTAGGCTTACAATAAAAACCATGAAAAGCTTGGTAACAGAGTTTTCATTTTTGTCTTTATGCTTGTGACTCCATACTTGTTCATTCTAAGTCGAGGCTTCATCTTCACTTTCTTCTCCATGAAATAGTGATGTATCTTCCCCTCATTTCTTCCCTGTGAAGGAAAAATTGAATTCTTGTTCTCATCCTTCTCAGAATTATGGCGGGGTGGATAGGAGAATTTTCCTTCCCACTATTTCCAGTGTCAATCATCTGAACATTAGCGATGATATCTTCACCATTGATTACTGCAATTTCTTTGTTAATTTCATAAAGACATGGTGTTTCAAGCCATGCTTCAAGAAACTTCAATTCTTCTTCAAAATTCATTGTTGTTTCTTGCCTACCAATATCTACACAAAAAACAATGTTATATTTATAAAGATGACCACAATTAATTTCATCTTCCTACTCCTTCAGGAGAGCTTTCATTTCACCATCTCTCCCTACTTCATCCCTTTCTACTGACATAATTATGTCTTCATCTAGTTCTGTTGCTGCAAGCATGTTCTGCATTTGATCTGTATGTGAAGATAGGCCTTCCTTCTCACCATATAATAATTCATCAATAAGATGTTTTTCAATCATCAAATTGATCCACTCATCATGAGATATATAATCTCATCAAACTTGATTTCTGCATCAGGAAAACTTTCAGGTTCTATAATAATGGATGTGTTTCCATCATTACAAGTTTCAATTACAGATACACATTCATCACCCATCATTGCATCTTCAGTTTCACAATCAAATATTGGATCATTATCAAGAGCAATATCTTTAGCCTCATTGCCCTCATTCAAACATTATTTCATCTCTAAAACATCCCATAAAAAATTTGTACTATGAATCTCTCCATATTCATATATTATGTTGAGTATCATGTTGTCATCTACTGCAGATTTTATAAGACTTAATACTAATGTATCTCCACTATCTTTAATAACATCTTCAACATAATCCAGTAAATTTACCTTCCATAGTACTGTTTTCATTTCATTTGCCCAAATTTCATAATTCATACCTAAAAAAGATGGTAAATATGGCATTAACCATTTAATAATCTCACCAAATTCCAAATCTGAACCTTGATCAGCAGCTGGTCCATCACCGTCAACCTGAAACAAATCACAAAATTCTGCAACACAATATTTTACACTTCTCCGTTGATGCTTTCTCCTGAATTTTCTTCGAGACTCTTTCATTTTAATTTGACAACCCATTTTCTCCTTCAATTTTCTCCCTTGTAAGAACACTTCCTCCACTACAACATTAGCCCACACAAGCACCACGGTACCTCACACTCCTCCTGGCTGAGGGCTGAGACAACACCAGAGCCTCAATGGTAGTGTTGGCTCTGAGTCTCGGAGCCTCAACACATTCAATCGGTAGTCTTGTTGACACTTCTAGCAATGATAGCATCCAATGCAGGAAATTGTACTCTACATCTCAAGGATGGCACCAATGTCTTGCTCAACAAAGTGATCAAATGAGATCTGATTCGCTCACTCTAAATTCGCAGCTCCTCCTTCCACGACCTCTTCAACCTGGGCAACAATCCACGCACCCAGCTCCCCCGCGATCTGTAACATACTTCACGTGCCTCATGCCATCTCGCACACGATCACCGCGACTCATGCAACACTCTAAGCTCACGGGCTCACGGCTCTTGGTCTCACGTAGCACTCTGCGCTCTGAGCTCATGGTTTTGCTGTGTATCCCACTTGAAAAACTGCGCACAAGCCTCACATGAAGAAGATATAAAGATTTATGCTTCAGCAAATGGCTTCAATTCTCACACACGATCTCCTCTAACAAGTTCCTCAAAATGTTTAGCATGATCGATATGATTTCTTATATAGGTCCGTAAATTTGTAACACCATACAATCTTAAAAATTATCCATAACTTTAAAGACCTAAAGCAACGACCAAGTGGGACTTGCCAATCTTTATAATCAACCACTGTGTTTGATTCGGAAGCCTTGTTCCTCAAAAAAAATATTGGATGCGTAGAGAGAGCTTCAACCAATGCACTGGAATCCTTGAAATTTGTCTTTTATATTCCAGCAATCATACAAGCCTTTTCCAATGAAGAGTGTGTTTGATCTGAATCATATATAACAAGCCTTTCAAGTGATCCGATGCCCATAGCCTTCAATGATAAGAGAAGGCTTGCTAAAAAATTTGCATGCCATGCCGAATTTCTTAGCATTGTGCCGAATTTCTCAGTGATCTCAGATACTAACTATAGATGGCAATGATCTCAGGCACCAACAACAGCATCGGCCTTCACCAATCCACATAGGCATAGCTCCACCAAGTGGCATCGTTCCTACAACCCAGCTTTGCTCCTCTCGGTAGCCATAGCACAACAACGGTGGTAGCACTCCTCCGATCAGGCTACTGCAACGTACTTGGCAGCCCGGATCTGGCCTCCTCTGTGATGGGCTTACTAATTTAAACTCCTAAACCTTCACTTATGGAAAATAATCTCTCGTGTTATGTTGGGAATAGAGTTGCTAGCAAAAATTGGTTGGTAGTGCTCCACGGGTGCTCGTTCAAGTATGCAGGCAGTGGGCAGCAAAGATCTCTTTGCAACTAGATGAGATCTCTTGTCAAGATCGACGGTGGTTTGCTGTTTAGCCAGTGCAGCGCCCATGTGATTCTCAACAATTTTCATCTTTTCGCGCCAGCAATGTCAGTTCAATACTGATGCATAGAAGCTCAAACAAAAAAAACGTAAAAGAGCGGGTTTCTCTGTCTCCCGAAAAAAAAATGTCCAAGAGCGGGTTTCTCTGTCTCCTTCTTGCCAGAATTCAAGAGTCCGCTATGAGCAACCCTTGATGCCACTTTATGACAGGTCACGGATAGAACCTGACGCAAGTGTCCTTGCAGGAGCAATGAGATCTGGAAAAAAAAAGAAAATAGGATGTGATGCCTTCCCACCAGCGGTCAAATTTCGTCTCTCGGCCTTCCTCACGCAGGAAATCAAATGCGCACAGCACACAACATGGGAGTTCTCCCCCTCCGTAGCAAGACTCAACAACAAGTGGAGGATGGAATCCACGCAGCACAGCTCCATGCACGGGCCTCGAGCGATCGGCCTCCAATTTTGAAAACTAACAGGTGATCTCACACGCACGCAGATGATCCTGCACGGGTAGAGCTCTAACACGCAGCTCACAACACACCTATCACCAATTCAGCAGTAGACACGCTGGACAACACAACTCGACTCCCCAATTCAACTATTAAGCTACAACGCTCTATAGCATCCTCTCCCACAGATCTATTTAGCTTCGACTTGAAGCATTGATACCATGTTAAAAAAATTGAATATAAGCTAAATGGCTCTAAAGGTGAGAACCTGGAGAGTGTACAAACACTCATACACACCCCCTGACTCTTGAGTCAGATGAGCCTTAGTTATATAGGCTTTCAAACTAATGGGATGGTTTCAACCACTCCAGAGATATTAGGACTTGAGATCTAATCTTAGCATCTCAATCCCATCATCATCATAACAAAAATCTAATTATGAATTTCTCCATTAATTCCAACATAGAAGGATTTGTAAATTATGAAAATTCATAACCAACATTTTCTTTAAAATATGGATTGCAAATAAATACATTTGTTACCATTAACTGAAAAAAAACTAAAAACCAATGTGTAAATAAGTGCAAAAATCCACGAAAAATAAACAGAGTTCTTTACTGTTGGTGGCCATTCTCTTTTACATATAATTAACCTAGTCTTGCGAAGGGTTCTCAAAGCCATATATTAACCCTAAAGGGCTAGTCGCCTAAATTCCAAAACTCGGAAACAGTGAAGGTTAATATTAAAAAAGAAACATGGAACCTAGGCTGGGTGGATTTCAAATGCACCTAGAAAGATACAAGAGATAAATTGTAAAAGGGGAACATGGAAATGAAATCAATTGAACTCCAAATAAAAGGAACTGAAATATTACCTACATGAAATAGACACAATAAGTAATTTTGGGTCAATGTAAGTGACAAAAAGGTAAAATAATAGTAAGGTATCACTGAAAGGGAATTTTACCTCAATATGATTCTTTCTCAACTTTTGGTAGTGACCTTAAAAGAAAGAAACCTTGGATCGCTTGAATTCATTGCTAAGGGTAACTGAAAATTATTTAAAAAAAAAAATCAATTCCAAATTGCCATTGCAGAAAAAACCTTGTGAGATGGGTTAGTTAAATGTGCAAGCAAGGTAACCTCCAAGAAGAGCTTCAGGGTTCATACATGGAAAAAATTCAACAAAGAAGAGAGAATAACTCAGAAATTTATATATGAAAAGAATACAGTATTCTAAGAAAATTTCCTGTGAAAACAAAAGCTATTTATTCAATATTTGCAAGAACAAGCGAAGGATTATGGAAAGGTGGTTTACCTGCATACAAAATTTGGGTTTTCTCCAAAGTTGCATAACCATTCCCGGAATAGGGAAAGGAAAGAATGAATTGTGTTCGCGGTTCATCTGACTTAGAGATTCTTCTTCTAGAAACCTCAGGATCTCCGCAGGAACAACACTTTTGACTTCTTCAAGAAGTGCGAGCATCTCTTCAGCAGAAGCTACCACTGTTTTTTTACAGGAGGTTGTATAGTTTTTTCAAGTAGTGTAATTACTGAATTTTGAGTAATGTCGGAGTTGTTTGAGTTTCCTCATCACGAATTCCGTAGAAGTTGCCACTTTTTTTTTACAAGAGGGCCTTTATGGCTTCGAGGGACTTAAGAACCTCATGAATTTCAGATACTTGTGATGGATGAAGATCTTTGGGAGGTTCCTCTCGTTCAAAAAAAAAATCCATTGTTCTCCTCTTCTGTCTCTCCTCTTCAATCTTGGGTGGTTCCTCAGGTGTGCATGAGAAACCTTCTTCTACAAAACTTAGAGGGAGAATAAGTCGTTAAGCCATCAAGAAACTTTGTAAACCGTTATGATTAATTTTGAACATCTCTATTAGAATTTTTAATTTCTATATTTCTATTAACTATTAATTTTATCACTTAAAAATCTTTAATCCTCTAACATTCCATCTAATAGTGAGAGTTGTTTTCAAAGAATGATGTCTTATGGTGTAATTTTTTTTTTTAAAATATCATAATATTGCAAAATAAGACATCGTGGTAGCTAGGAGAGTTCTTTCAAACAGTGACGTCTTAAGACGTAATTGTTATTTTTTTAAATATCATAAGTAAAGAAATTAAGTAATTTAAAAAAAATTAATATCATAAAATAAATAAAGAAGTTAAATAATGTTGAAAATTTATTAATATCAGTTAATTTCATTTATGTTATTTTATTATTATTTATGTTTAGATTTTTTAATTGAATTTGTAATATGACAAACATTTATTTGTGTTATTTGACATATGAAAAAATTAGCATATACTTTCAAGGTACCATCTTTTTCTACATAAATAGTATAGGTTCTCTTTAAGGTGAGACACTTTGAGTGTATATGCTATTTTCTCAACCGTGCTTATAAATTTGCAACTTCTTTCATTATAATGTGATTATTCTATATGGAGTCTTTAATAAAAGGAAAAATCTAGGCATTAAATGAATAGATATATCGATATCTCTCTTGACGGTAGACTTGGTATTTCCCCAAACCACCCCAAACACATCCTCAAACTCCTGTAACATTGGAAATGCCTCCAGGATTGGAACTTTGGTCTTGGTTGGATCTTCCATGTGAGTTACATACAATTGGCATCCATTCTTGAAGCATATATTCAACTATAAGGATGAATTCTCCCTTATAGAAATGGGGATTTATTTCACTATTTTTTGTTTTTCTTCTTCATCAAGTCAAGTAAAAGTCCTCTTATGACAATCTAGAACGGCATGATGTGCATCCAACCAATCCATTACAATATGAATGCCATATGATCCAAGTGGTATGATGTTCAAATCTACAATAGTGCTAACTTCATTCATATCCAATGGAAAACCTATAACTATCTCATTAATCTCCATTTTGGTTCTAGTAGCTAATTAAAGGTCAACCATAATTGCTTATGCTTAATTCTCTTCAAATGAAATATTTCAACTAAATTAGGAGCAATGTAATTATGACTTGGTCCTAAATCAATTAAGATGGCAATAGGATGATGTGTAATCTTACTTTCTATATAAATTATGTTTGATTCATGATATACATATTGATCTTCCAAGGATGCATATATTTTTGGAATTTTCAAGCCTACATCTTCCACTATAGTTTCCTCATGGTAGGTTGTGCATAGTCCTCATTATATTTTTCGTATGAGGACAATCTCTGTACATACAATCTCAATTACATCTCCAACACCTAATTGGTTTCCTTGCACTTTTTCCTAGAGATTTCATCATTTGGATTCACTCTAAACTAACTGACCTTGTTAATATGTATTATAAGTTTTTGTGAAGAAACGAGGTTTAAATCCTCTATTACTTTGATCTGATTTTTCCTTCTTCTTATATTTTCAAGACTTTTGGAAATCTACTATGTCTTTGTTTTTCTCATATGAGTATTTGGCCTACCTAATGGCATCTTCTAGTAAAATCAAGAGTTCATCAAATCAGATAATGTCTTTGCAAAATGATGGCATTTCACTTCGGAAAATTTGTATATATCAACTAAATATAAAGATAATCAACTAAAAGAATTAGGCAAATTCACAATGTAAGTCAATTGGTTTGCTCATTGAGTTAACTCACCAAGGGTACTTAACTATTTGCAACTAACTGTTAATTATTTCGAGATATAAATACATGAGATAGTGAATGTAAATGTAGAATTGTATTGGTTTGTTTTTTTTTTTGCTTTTGTATCTAGAGTAATCGACAACTGGTCCAGTCTCATACTCACGTGACACGGGATCAAGTATGATTTCTAACAGTATAACCTGTAGCCACATATGTATGCCCCTTCCACACATGAAGGTGAATCAGGGGGATTTGAACACCAAACCTCCTCACTCATAATATTTCATTCACAATGTCATCGCTAATTTAGCTGCCCCTTGTAGGCTTTATATTGGTTTGGTATTGATCATAATATAAGATACTTAATGTTGATATTATTTTTACTTGTCTCTTTCTTCTCTCCCTCTATGTGTGTATGTGTCTATTACTATATAATTTGTTGTGTATATTATATTATATGAAGATCTAATTTTAACTCTCTTTGTGCTCATAAAAAAGCCATTGATGGTATCTATTTTTTTTACCACACTAGTCAAAGTAGTATCACAATAGATGGAACTTGTTATAATGTAGTCAATAATTGTATCCATTTTTCTGACACATTCAACATTAAATATCCCTAAGTGAACATCTCACTCTGCGAAAAATATGAAGTGGGATAGCCAACAACTTATGATTCCTTGAGAGGAAAATTTTCCCTTTTGATGAGATGGTTAATCTTCTTAAGAAGCTGCTAGCAAGAGGTTGGGAAGAAGAAAGGTCAAAGTGGGATTATAAAAAAAAGGGGGGGGGGGATCAATAAAGAGGTTATTCTTCTTATAACTTTTCAGCCTATTTCATTTTCTCTCTCATACATTCTTTTTCCTCTCACTTATAAATTCGATTGGCAAGAGAATTTATTGTAGAACCCAAGGAGTTCATACCTTATGACTATTTAAGATTTGTGTGTGATAGTTTATGTGACAAGAAGTGAATGTTTTGCATCACTTTTTATTTGGACTAGATGAATCTAAGGACTAGGAATGGTCTTATTTATGTGTGGCACATAGAGCACTAAAGAGGGGAGGGGCGGGGAACTGGAGAGATCATAGAAGGACTCCCTTATGTTGTGCAGAGCTACTGGGTATTTTTGTGAATGTTTATGAGCCTAGTCAAAGATGGAAAGACTAAACACAAAGTTTTTTTTTTTTTTGTGAAGGAGAGTGTCTTTCACTTTTATCTTAAATATGGTCTAAAAATTGTGTGCTAAATCCCTAAGTTCACTTTCTCTTAAGGCATCAAGAATCAAGCTTGGGGGTGGTTGGCTTCAAGAAAGACTATAACACAATCTTTCCTATGGTTGGGTGGAGAGCATCTCACTTTTCTTAAATTCTAGATTCACCTTTTATAATATTAGATAAGTGTTTATGTGCTTGGTAGATGAAATTGATTATTGCAGGAATATATGCATGAGATTGTAATAATTGAAATTGTCTATTCTTAATAAGTTTTTCATTTTTTTTAATGAGATCTATTTATGAAAAATAAACATGTGGAGGATATGATTTTTGTTGCTTGTAAACTTTTTTATTGTCTTATGAATGTTTGAGTAAATCAATTGAATTCATTTGGGAAATCTGTTTTCCCTAGTAGAGATCGTATAAATATTTTTTCATTTCATTGGTCGGTTGTGTGCATGCATGATTTACCTATTAATTACATGGTTTTTTTTCTTTAATTTTCTCTACATGATATAAGTCCCAAAATTTCCCTCTGATTTAAATAGATCTAAAGGTGCGAAAAATAATTAGAGGAAGAGTTTTAGGGTCATTCTTGGAGTTTAAAGGTGGAAGTCAAAATGTGATTTATGGGGCAAAAAAACCATCTTTGAATTTTAACTATCAACCATTTTCTGGGAGGTTTTAGAGGCAGAAACTTGGACCATAGTGAGGGGAATTCTCACTGAACATCTGGTTCAATTTTCAAATCTTAGTTCACTATGTTTTTAGATATATGATATGAAGAATTTGGGCTTTCCGAATGGTTCTTCAAATAGGCCATCATAGAATTTTCACTATAATTTTTCATCCTAGAGGTTTCAAAGATTGAAACCTGGACCATGACGAGGAGAAATCTCTCTACACATTTCATTCAATTTTCAAATATTGTTTCACTATAATTTAAAAGATATTATATAAGGAATTTAGGTACCTTGAATGCTGTTGAAATCAAGATTTTGATAGGTTAGCATGGTATTTTTTATATAATTTTATTTCTTTTAGATTTTAGACTTTGAAACTTGTAGGAGACAAAGAAGATATGTCCCTGAGGAAGTTAGGTCTCATGAATTTTGCTAAAAACATAACTAATTGTTGTGTTAGTAAAGTGAAAAATAAACAAGAAATAAATTGATTATACCATATCCTTAATGAGGGTTTAAGGGATCAGGTTTGAGAAAAAATGTGATGCCCCATAGCCCTAATGAAGGATTATGGGGTTGGGTGTGTGATAAGAAATTCCAACAGATTAAAACGAACAATGAATCACCAACATCATAAATTGATAGAAGAATGGAAGATAAAATTGAAATGTTATAGAAAGCATTAAGAGATATGACTTAATGGAAGAGAAAATTGAAATGTTATAGAAAGCATTAAGAGATATGACTTACTATATAAGTGGCCTATGGTGCATGAACTACATGGATGAATGGTATACAAATATTTCTATGAATACCAATATGCATCCAAAATGGAATATGATATATGACGGGTTTAAATAGAACATTATTGTAAAATTTCTCAAACTTTGACAAAGCATAACACAAGGGATTTCCTACACAATTTGAAAAATAGAAACTTATATGGTGCAATATATACGAGGAAGAAATGCATTCCACACAACAACTCCAACTAATTGCAGAAACAAAACAAAAATATCATACATTTTATCACATGCCATAAATAACCAAAATAAGGATCAAGGAAATAACACAATAGAATTTCAAGATAGGGGAAAGGGATGTCAAGGATGATGAGGTGGATACCAAGGTAGAGGATGCTTCAGAGGTGGCTCTATCAAGATTGTTATGGTGTATGAAGAGGTTTAGATTGAGGCAGAGCATGTTGCTACATTTTCTTAAATGAATACCATATGTACATGGACGATCTAGTCAAGGATAGAGTTGAATTAAAAGGATTTGAACTTATGTTGTGATGGTGATCATTCTCTGGAAGATTTTCTAATCACGATCAAACATTTAAAAAGTAAATTAAGTGTAAATATATTATAGATCATTCCCAAGCATGAAGATCTCAATATAAAAAACATAATACCTACCCAAATCCTAATAAAGAGAAAAATATTATGCAGGCAACATTCGATTTATTTCATGAAGATGAAGAGGAAAAACCCACATACATGGGTGGTTGATATCAAAGGAAAAAAACGAGAATAAAGGATGTTTTCATTGATGAATTTTGAATTTTCTAATAGAAAAATAATTAGTTGAAAGATTACTAATTTTATCAAACGTCCTAAAAGAGTACAAGGGAGATTAGAATACATTAAAAAATAAAATGAGTACGTTTTTTATAGACAAGCCTTATGATGAATAAAATGCATAAATTGACCATTAAATAGAGGGATAAATGCTTCCCCAAGTTGTAGTAAACTTCAATTATCAAGTAAATGTTCTCCCAAAGGAGAAACAGATTAAAATGGGGAAACTTGGGCTATTAAATACAAGAATTGCTTGAAGAAAATATATCATATATTCATGGTGCTTATTAATACACTTAAGAAAAAATAAAATATTGTCATGATGATTCCAACGCTTGTTTAATTTCAAGTCATAAACTCAGTAAAATGCATTACAACATATCTAGCACTAGTTGGTCAACCTTAGAGAAGAACTAAGGAACACTAGGAGAAAATGCTGAAATTAGTGACTAGGTGACTAAAAAATTTAGTCACCGGAATTATTTCAAGTGAATTACTACTAAATTTAAGAAATTTTAAGTGATCGAACTAAAAATGACTAACTTAAATGAATAATTTAGTCTAGAGATAAAATATATGACTAGATAATAAGTGACTAAACTAAAAACGACTAACTTAAATAACTAATTTAGTCTATGACTAAAATATATGACTAGATAATAAGTGACAAAATTAATAATGATTAACATAAATGACTATTATAGTCCAAGAATAAAAATATGACCAAATAACAAGAACAACAAGTATATGAATTAGTCATTTATGTTAGTAATTTTAATTGTGGCGGATAATTGTTTTCAAGCCAACAACTATAAATTGTGGAATACCATTTAGTTTGGAAATTATCTCCTCCCAAGTCTTAATTTTATATTTCCTTCTTATTTTTTTGTCAAAATACATTATCCCACTGAAGGGATGCATTCCCTTTCAACTTTGTGAATATATGCTTCACTCTCTCGGGGTCCTCAATTTCTCAAACTCTAGGGATTTCTCCATATTCCCAATCTAATAAATCATTTAGTCTTATCTCCCATGGGGCCTCTAATTTTCACTCTTCATTACTCACATCATGAATATCTACAACAACCCCTATTTTCTTAGCTTCCTTCATGGAATCCATTATAGTTAACATGGACCTCAACATCTAGGTGATTTTATTTGTAGCTATGTTTCCCTCTACCCTACGCTTGTATTGCTAATTCCTTATGTGCTCTTTTGCAATTCTCCTTATTATAAATCTGCCAAACAAATTATTTTTGATGACATTGTTCTTCAATTTATATGTTGGTCTTAAACCTACTTTGATACCAAAATAATGCAACCTAGATTAATATTTGCATAGGCAACAATAATCTTGGTTACAAGTCGAGTTCAAATAGAACACATGATAAGCAATTAAAAACACACACAAAATTTTGTACTCTAAACAAAATAAAAAATGACTTTACTCTTAGAAAAGTATGGAACCCATATCAAGAAATACTTAATTTTTGTTTTGGTTAAACTAACTTTTTACACTCAACATTTCATTATAATTTACACTCTGAATAAATTATATATATATATATATATATATTACAACATTTTAAATTTCAATAAACCAAATTTTAATCAATCAACCCCTTACAAACTGTAATAATTATAAATAAATAAAATAGTAAAAAACTCTCTGAACTTTATAATAAAAAGAAAACAACCAACCAAAAAATAAATATGATCACAAACACTCTCATATAAATAATTTTCCTCAACAAATTCAAATTTCCCTCTGTCCATTTTCAAATTTCCCTCCATAATCTTAGTCGATGACTTTACATCAATGAAATCATCTAAACCCTCAGGGACTTCGATAAACCAGACCCTAATAGTATGCCTCCATGAAATCCTTTGATGTCCACCATTATTCCACAACGGCCTCGGAAAAGATGATGAAGATAGAGGCCATGAACAACAATGGAAAGGAGGTGGATAGGGATCCGACAGTGGTTTTCCTCTAGCGATCACGATGAATTTCATGAATGATAGTAGAATCGACGAAGAAACCCCCGATGGCATTGCCTTCATCTAGTATGTGGGCACATAGAATCAGCCATGTTTGTGCTCCTTCATTCCCTTTCCTATCTCTCTGGGACGCCCAGAGGAGGCTTCAACCATGGCAGTTGATCCTCTGCCTCGGCTTTTCTAACAAGGCCGTCAATTCCACCGTCACCATGGATTTGAGGTTGCAGCTCCTCCATGTCCACACAACCAGAGCCAAGGAGGTGGTTGATATTGTGATGGCATTGTTGCACACATGCTTGTTGTTGAAACAACGCTTTTCCAGCTCCAGTTGGCTTGTATCGCTCCAACTCTAGTGCCAAGGTACCCATCGCCATGGTCTCATGCTCAAGATCACTGGCTGACCAGCCTCAGCCTATGCTCTTACCACAAAGATCTTGGCATCCAAGATGACAATCCTCTATTAGGATTTCGAAGAGGTATGCGTTATTGATAACTTTTTTTTATTTTTTAGAACACTTTCCTCTGAATAAATAATTTTTCAAGTCAACTCTCTAGTGGAATTTGAGAATTAATGAACCCAAAAAAACATTCTAGAACTTTAACTTTTTTTTTGGCATTTGAATGTTGGATTTGTGTACATTTATGAAAATGCCCTAACAAACATTATCTTTAAATTAACACTAACCAAGGGTAATTTTCAATGACCTTCCATGATTTTTTTTTTCGAAGGACGGGCACTAACCAAACATTTCAAGCCATGGAGTGTTTCTTTGGCTTTAGAATGATGGATCTAGAAACATTGCACTCATAGGAATTATATCGCGACCAACGTCATCTCAATGTGTATAAAATTTACATAATTATTTTCCTATGCTTTGGGACATGAGTGTGATTTTAAACTTCATTTATGTGAAGGGAAAAGTTGTGAGAGGGTGCATATATTTCCCTCCAGCCACCAAATAGATGGATACTTTTAATGGTTTTCTTTAAACAAGTGACCTTGTGTTGCTCCACTGTGCTGTGACAAAAGAAACACTACAGATTCTCAATCTTGAAACTTTCCAACACATAAAGACAGGTAATGGATCTAGATTATTTCAAACTATTTCTATTTGGAACTATTAGTTTATTACATTCTCCAGAACATAGTATTCAAAACCGGAACTAGTGACCGGACTAGTCCACATATCAAACTTGGTTTCAAACTAGAACTGGTCAAACCAGGATTGGTTAGATCTTGTTAATTTTAGGTTAACATGTTATATTCTTAGGGAAGTTACTTCAGGGATCCATATTAGCCTGATTTTCCATTAGAAATCACATAATACATCGTTATAATGACATTAATTGAAGAAAGAACATAGATGAAAGATGCAGTAGACAAGCCAAGACAAGAGTACACAAGGATATGGCACAAGCCAGAGAAAAAACCCCAAGACGTGGAAAACCCTTGGTCAATTCATCTTATTATTAATATCAAATGTTTAGCAGAGAGAGAAAGTACAATAATTTAAAG
Organism: Pinus albicaulis; assembly: GCA_034641835.2. Taxonomy (NCBI): domain Eukaryota; kingdom Viridiplantae; phylum Streptophyta; class Pinopsida; order Pinales; family Pinaceae; genus Pinus; species Pinus albicaulis. The sequence goes on along the minus strand of CM076581.1, from coordinate 1,121,885,375 downwards.
TCAAAATGACTTGCCAATTTGAAGATCTAATATGACTGCCCTTGGACAATTGAATAGCCCAAAACTCCAATTTCATCATTCTGTGAACAGTAGTAAGCTAAGATCTGGTTAGGGTTTCTTACAGTCCACTATTTTTACATTAAATTGATCAAGAAACTCTCCTTTCAACTGCAACTTTCATTGGCAAGCAATAGGTTGTCCATCTCTAGCCCTTAGAATTGATTTTAACCTAAGATAGGATTCTCGACCCCTCTATATAACCTGGTGCATGCATGTGGACCTATCTGGAGTAATGGCTCTAAAGTGCAGACACAGAAAGGGGGAAATTCTTCTTTAATTTACCATAGATAAGCTCAAAGTGAATACCCAAACATAACCTGACTTTCTGGGGTTGAATTCAGACTTGTAATGACAAGATTACCCATACAAGTTGCCCTAAAATTTCATCAAGTCCTGTGGCTGTTTATTTGAGGAATCATAGTCCTAGTTGTTGAAGAAGAAACCCAAAACATACAAACTTTTGTCCTCTTCAAGAGCTTGGCTACCTTAGAAATAATTTGGAGCCCTTTGATGTATCAAATGAAGTTGAAGGCACCTCTATATATACAATTTTTAAGGGAAAAAATACATGACTGTTGGGACTTATGATAATGAGGCTGACCTTGACAATTTGTACATGAGTGGGCATAAATTCAAAAACACACTTCTTCTTGTCCAAATTTGATGATATTTAGGTTGATTTTGGTCCTCTCGAAAAGAGGAGTTCATTCAATAATCACCTCCAACAAATAGGCTATCCAATGGTGGAATTTGGCCCTAGTTTCTAATTTTAACACTCCCTCTCAACTAGGGAGAATTCCACTTGATATTTTATCATGCCATTTAGTCATCATGAAATATCTTGACATCACGTGCCATCTCTGTTTATTATCTATTCTCTACTCTACTGAACATTGATAAGAATAATGAAGAAGAATCGATCGAGAGTGAGTCACAAGACCTTACCACTCTCCAATGACAAAAGTTAGTCTGGACTCCATATAACCAGATGTAAAATTGTAATTAGACTTGATCTCAAGTGATCAAGTTTGTTGAACATCATTCATCCTAGACATAGGGAGTGTGACAGTACATGATGCGTCCATCAGTAGTGTTATGGTCCCAACCACTTTTCCCAACTCATTGGCCAGATGAGAGGTACTTCCCATGTGTCCTAGACTACATGGGTAGGATGATGCAAGAACACTAGCAGGGAAATAATATATCACATCCTTCTCACAACCACGCATAGGGAAAGGAGAATCCACATCCTACAAACACAGTTCACAACCATATGTAGGGAAAGGAGAAACCACGTCCTACAAACACATGTCACAACCATACATAGGGAAAGGAGAAGCTACATCATAAAAACACATGTCAAAACCATACATAGAGAAAGGATCAACCACATCCTACATGCATGCAAACCAAGAGTAGGGAAAGGATAAACCATGTCCTACATACATGCTAATCAATAATCGTAAGAAGGATCCTACATGTGGGGAAAGGGTGAACCACGTCTCACCGACATGTCAACATCAATCATAGGGAATGAGCATCCTACATGTGAGGAAAGGATGAACCACATATTACTGCCATATCGAAAAGAAGATGCTTGAATGCATCTCTCACTAGGTATCCACAGGAGAAGGTGAACCACTTATCCTACTCTTATGCCATAGGAGAAGGTGAACCTCTCATCCTATGCATCTCTCATCAATCATAGGGGAAGGTGAACCACTCACCCTACTCACATGTCAACCATCATGGGGTATCATAGGGGAAGGTGAGCCACTCACCCTGTACATAGTGCACCAATAGGGGAAGGTGAACCACTCACCATGTGGTCGCTCATAGCTCTCAAGAAGTACACTAGGTCCCCAGGAGCTCCCAAAGCTCAATGTTCAACCATGAACTTCCTAGAAAGGTCTATCCACAACTCCCAGCCTCTCTCTGAAGAAATTAATCTGTTAATTCAACAATTATGAATCTAGGTAGCTTTCTAATGTATTGTAAAGCGGTACCCAATTTATGTGGAGTACAGATTCTCTGAAGAATATCATAATATAACATGTGCTCAAGTGGGTCACTGAAGAACTTCTTCAACCAAAATGTATTCATAATAATACATGCTTGTTGCTTTATACAATCAACCTCAATAGTGCTTTCAGAGCAACCAAATCAAGAGATATAGTACTAGATGTACTCTTTCCATTCGTCATACTGCCAACCGATCCAACATTAGAATATTCATGGAATCTTGGATTTCATTTGTGTACCTCAAATTATAAACAATAGAGTCACTGAGATATCTTAGTAAGCAACTATAAATATATAGATAGAGTCTTCATAGCAAGGAATTTATCTAGGACATCGGGGATCCCACAAGATATGCATATGCAGACTCGCAACTTCTTCATTGGATCTTAAGTGCATGAAATAGATTATCAAGGCTAGGTCAGATACCTCTTACTTTGAGAGGGTCATCAATCATATATCATCAATATCTACACCTTTATGGCTCAGTGTAACTTACTCTGGATATACATAGAAAAGTCATGATCATGCAACTTCCATGCAAACTTTCAAATAATAGGGATATATCTGAGTTATTTCCCTTATCAATAAAAATTTGGCAAGAAGAGTCATTAGGTCATACTGCCAAGGATTCTATAGCTCACTCTTAAGACTTGTTTCATGTGATCATCTAGCTTTCAATTACGAGCTACTCAAGCAAGGGATGAGCCTTTTCATGAGGCAACTACAACAATAAACTTCAAGGAAGCTCAAGGTCAAAGAGGAAAATTTTGAAGAATCGTCATGGTTCTTCTTTAATTAGGCAGTAGAAATCCTCCCATGATGTTATTTCAAAATATCTGAATTATCCTCCATCGCTAGGTGACAAATGTCAAAATCAACATCTCATCTGCTTATTGTGCTCATATAGAATTTGTCATGCACTTTCTTCAAGGAACCTCAGTTTTCATGTTGAGAAGCATTGTTATAGAGATATGATCCAAAGTCCGATGCAATTATTCACTTAGTTGTTCTTTTAAAACAAAGGGTTTCAAGAGTGTTGCACCCCTTTTCAAAATCTAAGGTGCTGCAAATTATTTTATGGGAAGATCCCTATAGCTTCTTCAAAAGATAAGCTATCCAATTTTTCCATATATATTATTCACAACTTCGATAGTGAACAAGGCTATAATACAATCATCAATTTACTGGGGCTATAATATATCATTATGGCTACTTGATTGTAGTAATATCATGCATAATACTAGACTTGAAAAGATATCACAGATGATGTCGAGCTGTAGAGAAGTGTCACACATAGTAGAACTATGCCATATATCATTGTGAGGTAACCAACAATATTCACTTTACATGGTTCTATGATAGCTTCAGGTCTTCAAACTTCCAGGAGCATGATTCCTTTCGAATGATCCAGGATCTTAGCTTACAAACATTTCTTCAACAAAAGCTCTTCTCTGCTACTTAAGGCTCAGTATAGAAAAATTGAAAGATGGTTAACTATGTTATAAATATTGAATTCTTTCATCGCTTGATGCCTATAGCTATGTAAGTCAAAAAATCTCCAAAAGTTGGCTCAATTGATATAAGAAGTATAGATCATGTCATTGTAGAGTGTGCAGGACTTGGTTCACATTCATCATTTATCACTGTATGATGTACATATGCATTAATGCTCTAGAGCCTTACTAATGATCCATCAACATAGGGGCCTTGGCTTCTTTTTCTTGATGAGTTGAGTTGTAGTTGTGTCTAGAACAATAGTAAACTAAGGTTCTTCTTTTCTAGGCTATGAGAGGAAGAGAAAATCAGAAGTTCAACAAAGAGATATAAGAAACAAATGTCAAAATACTACCCAAGGCCATGACTGATCATAACTTTGATTAGAATTTTCATACTTTAATATCTTTTTAAAATACCATAATTTTATCAGGGCTTGCAAGAATGCCATGCATATACCAATATTGACTGAATGTATGTATATATGTTGATTGTTGACACCAATATTGCTCTGCCTGCAAATATGATGTGATGCACATATTGCAGCAACCATGTCAATAAATATACGCAATGCCATAATGTCTTCTTATAATTAGAGTATCTATTTTATGCATACAATGTGGATAATTTTACACGGCTAAGATGACATCGATACCATATGCAATAATCATATCTGAAACCATACAATGATTTCTATATGGTTTTTTCATACCAAAACATTTCTTTCTTTTTAAATATATTGCTGGAGACATATTTTATGTGCCAATGTGCTGAGAATGAAAAATTACATATGCGATGAGCCAAAAGAGGTACGGTGGATTCAGAACCATGTGAGGTGCCTAACACTGATAGGTGCCTAATATCAAATGTTCAACAAAGATAGAGAGTACTATAATTTAAAATCAAAATGATTTTCCAATTTGAATATCCAATATGACTTCCCTTGGAAAAATGAATAGTCGAAAACTGCAATATCATCATGTTGTTAACAGTAGTCAGCTAAGATATGGCTAGGGTTTCTTACAATCCACTATCGTTCCATTCAAATGATCATGAAACTCTCCTTTCAACCGCGAATTTCCTTGGAAAGTAAGAGGTTTTCCATCGCTGGCCCTTAGAACTGATATGAACCCAAGATAGGTTTCTTGGCCCCTCTATCTAACATTGTGCATGCCTGCGGACCTACCTGGAGTAATGGATCTAAAGTGTGGACACAAAAAGGGAGAAATTTTTCCTTAAATTGATCATAGGTCGGCTTGAAGTTAGTACCCAAACATGACCTAACTTTCATAGGTTGAGTTCAGACCTGTAATGGCAGGATTACCCATACAAGTTTCCCTAAAATTTCATCAAGTCATGCAGCTGTTTATCTGATGAATCTCGGCCCTAGTTGTTTAAAAAGAAACCCAAATTAGACAACCCTGTGTCCTTCTTAAGAGCTCAACTATCTTAGATATAAATTGGATCCCTTTGATGTAGAAAATGAGGTTGAAGGCCCCTCTATATATACAAATCGTTTAAGGTCAAAAGACGTGACCATTGGGATTTTTTATGATGAGGTCAACCTTGACAATTTGAACATGAGTGGGCATAAATTCAAAAACACACTTCTACTTGTCCAAATTTGATGATCTTTAGGTCGATTTTGGTCCTCTGAAACGAGGAGTTCAATGCAATAATAATCTCCAACAAATGAGCTATCCAATGGTGGAATTTGGCCCTAGTTTCCAATTTTAATAGACCTCAATGAACCAGGCTTTAAAAAAATACATGAAATAATTATTTTTTAATGAAAAAACTATTTTTAAGATTTAAAACCATGATTCCAAACCAATAGAGATAAAATATGCAATTTTTTTTTCATCTATATACCATGAAAAGGTGAATATATCAAAATGGAACCGAGTGCAATACATATCAACAACAAAAAACATAATCAATGAGGTTGTAAATGGACTTTAGAGTCCAAAAACAATGCTACAAGCTATGGGGCTACTTACCTACTACAAGTCTACATATCAGTGATCAACATGATCACTCCCCATCATGATCAAACTCATCACCACTACTATACATGGGAGCATCAAAATGGGCTACATAAATAATCTGGCTTAGAGTTTGAGGACTCATAAGATTCCTTTGCAACCTCAATAGTATTGGTAGTAGTAGCAGGAAAACTAGACATCAAAACTACAAATCATTGATCTACATGACCACTCATGAAACTCATCATTGATTCAATACTACTAGAACTGGAATCATCAAAAAGAGATACATAAACATCATCTAGCTCAAAGTCTTTAGACTTGGATTGCTCAACCTTTTAATATGCCTAACCAATGATTTTGGTTTGAGTGAAGGGTTCATCCCCTCAACCTTATAATGTGGTAGAAAAAGCTTAAAGTTCCTAACCAGTTATTTTCCTTTGAGTGAAGGATACAATTTTGTTAGGGCCATGGTAGACGAGTTCAACAATCATTACCACCAACATCAACAAAGTTCAACAATCAATGGCACCAACATCATCTTGCTAAACCTTGGTGGTTATCTTTATCAAGACATGTTTCTTGAAAATTGAAGTGTGCAATTCTAGTCATGCTCTCATCTCAGCTCATATTTGGTTTGGCATCAAAACTTGAAGATTGGTTCCTTTTTTGCTAGTATATGTCCAGGCTTAGAAAAGTTCCATTGCAGAAAGGATTGGCTGCTTTCTTTTCAACTGTTTGTTGTTATCTTGTACCCTTGTGGGTCTTGAAAAACAACAACATTGCCAAGATTATTCTGTTAGGGGACTCCTCCCTTATCATGGATATTAATAATATGTCCAGTGGTTATATTGAATATTTGAAAATTTTCTTTTTTTCGTATTGAACTCACATTCAAGCTATTCATGCCTTCCTGTACTTAGGAGTAGTCTTTGAAGGCTCAATAGAGATGGATCAGTCTATTGAGGTCTAGAGAGATCTACTTTGATGTGTTTTCTGCTAAAATATCTATAAGACCAAAGTCAAAGAAACATCAATATGTAATTTCAACATTGTCTAGATACATTTTGTTGTTGGATGATAGTTTCATTGAATTTCATATGGTTCTTAGAGCTATGCAGAAGGTTGGTAGGTTTACATTCTTATTCAAGTGAGAAAAGGTATTGTTTCAGTCTATGAGGTGACCAACACATGATTTTCTTGATGTGAGCTGCCATGGCCCCTAGGGTCAAAAAATTTCCATATTACGTCAAAGAGGACAAAACCATCTTGAAAATTTTAACTATACATGTTCAAAAGCCTACATATAAAAAGAAAAAAATATTTACTACATGGTTTCTAGAAGAGCAAAGGATTATTGAGGTCAATTAAAACCAGTTTCTTCTAAATCTCGGGAGTATCAATGAGAGAATAGCGAGATTGGAGATAAAAGTGGTGGAGTTATGATTCTGTGAATACTTGTATAGCTAGAAAACCTCCTCCATCTATTCTACTTTGCTCCTTAAAATAAACTAAAAAAGTAAGTGATTTTGTTACCTCCTTTTAGAGGAAATTGAAATAGTTTAGAAAATTGTACATCTTGAAATCATTACAATGATAAATTATGTTGACCAACTGTCCAAAAGATGAAATATAGCTGGATTTTTTACTAATCATGCAATAACTTATATGGATGACATCTCCTCTTCAATAGAATGACCCAGGACCACTGGCAGCATATCATTGTTCTCCTTCAACAACCAATAAAGGCCATTTCACAATTTGGAAAGAAGGTGTCTCTACTATTTGTATCAATCCAATTACATCAGAAGGGGATTCAGATTTTTCTATGACTTTTGATGGTCTGTAAATATGGTGAAATTGTTTTTTCAAAAGTTGAGACATTTCACCGAGTAGGGAGAAAATCATGGGTGTTTTAATCTAGATCATAAGAATTGTTTGGGTCCATTACTATCTCCTTTCATAGGGACATGTCTTTTAATATGTTTGATCCTCTAATGTGTCCAATTGGTTTTGTAACTCCCATTTAGTAATTAGAGTACTGTCTCTCTAGGTAGTGGGAAGTTACATTATTTGTCAAAAACATGGAAGGTAATTTTTCTCTATTTAAAGAACAAACTTCTATAGGTACACGCCTTTCTGTATGATTTTTCCTCTAATGTGTCTCAGTATTTTTATAACTCTCATTTAGTAATTAGAGTGTTGTCCTTTGAGGTAATGGGAAGTTATTCTAGTAAAAAAATGGAAGTCTTTTTTGAGAGCGAAGACCAGGATATGTGCTCCATGGTCTGATAATATTTCCTAAAGTTTGCTTGCCCCTTTCCTATGAAATGGCCCTTCTCCAACAAATCAGTTATTGAGAGCATTAAAATAATGGAACACTGGTGGTGTCTTAACATTCCATCGACCTCACTAGTGAATTTTCATCCTATTGGCTAGTATCAAATGCTTTTTAAGTGGAAAAAGTATTTCAACCTATGACTATATTCTATCATTTGATATAATTTCAGTTAGAATATGAGTCGTAAAACCATGAAATATGGTGTCATATTTGTGGTACTAGATTGACCTTCTTTATAGAATCAATTGGTGGTACAATATTACTGTAGGGAAATTTGGGTTGGGAAGAATGGATATCTACCATATATACACTTTTAAGGTCCACACTTCACCATACAAACACAATTAAACAAAAAAACATTGCCACTTAATGTGATTCTTGCCACCAGGAATCAAGAAGTGCATATGGTATTGGGAAATGGTACATGTTTAAAAATGTCGTTTACAAATTTGTAGGAAACTGGGAAATGGCATGATGCAATAATTAATGTGTAAATGAAAAGCTACTATAAATGAATTGCAAAGTATTATTGTCTGACATGGGACTGTAGGAATAATAATTTTTTTGAAAACAGTACAAATATAATTTCCCAGCTTTACTACAGGAACAAGTTTTGAATCGAATTTTGTATTACAAAAGCCTCCACATATGTTTTGAGGACTTAGCCAACATGTCATGTTTTGGAGCCACAACCTCTTTTATTGTGGATTTCTAGGACCCTTCTCAGGATTGAGTAGATATAAGCGTTGATACTGTCTTGACTCTTGATTGAAAGTTATTTTTGTATTGTAGCACATGAAAGTTCATCAGGGAATAAATAATCTAGGCTTATTTGATTGAGCATATATATGGATGATCATCATTAACTCCAATTTTTCATTAATTCAGACATGTGCTTTTGGTATCCTGACATTATGTTTGAAATTTTCCTATGTGACATTTTGTTTGACATCTTCCACTTCCTTTGTTGCCACTTTTCTATTTGCTAATACTACAAGGCTGGACTTAATAGGATCCCCCCCTTCATTGTATAATGGTTTTCTGCTGTAAGAAATCTAGACATAACCAGTCCAGGATAGATTAGATTCCTTAGTCTCCAATTTTTTATATATTTACCTTTTGATCACTGGGAAAATAGTGCCATCAACATTCTGTACAAGCAGGCTGTCAATGCTTGCAAGGGTTTCTGAGAGAGAAAAGGCATTATTCCCTATAGAAAATGAGTGATTTCCTTTTTTTATCTCAAGTGAATCCTCTCCAGTGAGCACTGGCCTAGCATACATGTACTGGTGTGAAAATAATGCCAATGAGAGCATGCAGTCCAGCTCCTCAACATACTTTGATGTCATATGCAAATGCATTGAGAAAGGCTAAAGCTGCAAATCCAAATATCTTATTATGGATCTTTCCATATCTAATATTTTATCATAGACGTCTCCAAGAAGAAGATCCAACTATTTTTTCATTGAAGTACAATAAAAGTACAATTCCTGATGATCCATTTCACCTGCAAAAGCAAACTCTGTGTCTTTAAGATTTTCCAATTCACTATTGTCGAGTTTTAGTCCAGAAAGGCATAATTGATAACCAATTTGAGGTAGATACATAATGGACCCGTGTTTGGTATTATTAGCTTTGCATGGGCGGAATTTTAGCTCAAGTGTTGAAATCTCCTCAAACAAGCCCTCGCATATTTCCTTCAATTCATCCAACTCTAGAAAAATCCGAGATGGAATCATCATTCCATATTTATTTCTATTGCTTTAATTAAAGTGAAAGACTCTATTTATCAGTTCAAACTTCATAGATATGGACAATATTAATTGTAATGCATGTAAAATCTTGTCTTACAATATTCAAATTGATCATTCCTGCATGCTCTTTGAAATCCCAATTTCAAAAATTTTCCTTGTATGTAAAATGGAACTCATACTCTTTCAAATTGTTGTCCAATCATCCAATGTTGACAAATAACCTAGACACCGAAATATCAAGTAGATGTGGAATATTTTTGTGCTAGGCTTGCATCATTTCATCACAATGGTGGAGCATTGGTATAGCGTTGAGATGCCCATTCAAAATGTTGAGATCTAATATATGCCTTAAGAACCAAGTCCTTAAATTACATCAGCCCATGGAAATGACACACTTATTAAACATGCCAAATAAAAAAAATCCTTCCTTGGATTTGCCAATGCCCATGCTACTTGGATGCTTATCAACTTGAAAAATTTGCAAGGCATCATAACCTGTAGCATCGATTTTCAGAAATTTTTTTAATGATATTTCCGAAACCCTGTCAAATTTTATTGGTGTGGTGTCATATTCCTTCATTTCAATAGTGTTTACAAGCATCTCTTGTTGCAGCATAGCAAGAAGGTCCCCAACAGCGGGAACTTTCACATCAGTTTTAGTGTTCTTCATGGAAATGAGTTGTTCATGAGCACATGCACAAACCACCAAATGCTCTTGTTCATTCAAAAATTCCAAACACTTGTCCAAAAACTTAACATGCTTCAACCTGTTGTTTGGGACATTTGAGAGTAACAACTTGTGAGCCAGCCAATACTCAAGGCTTCCAACAATTCCTAAAAAGGTAGCTATCAGAGTTATCATTTCCAAAAATGTTGCAGTACATACAAAGCTCAGGTGTAATAAATAAAAATATTTAATTCTTTATGCGATCATCCGAATAAAACTTAAGAACCTGTTCCAAGATTGATAACACTAAAGTGACTGCTCAGATAATTATCTGCAAGATCTCTAGACAAAATTTGCAGGAAAGCATTTCTTTTTCATAAAATTATTGTTTTGAGAGCAACCTGGAGTGTACATTTCTATGGAGATCTTGAACTAGTTTTCCATTTATAATGTAGATGCAGGAGCTGGAGGATGGTAATGATTTTGCATGGTATTTCTCACACAAAATTAGTATTGCAAGGCCCTAAAGAAAACTAAAATCTTGTATTCCCAATTGAGCCATCATGCAACCAGATGTGTCGGTATCCAGTGAATTCATTTCTTTGTTATTTTGGGTGTAAGGGTTTCCATGCCGAAAATTTTTTGGGGTTGCATCCAAAGTACTATATTGAAGAATAATTGGTTCGACTTCCTATAGATATGGTAGCACAACTGATCCAATGGCTATTGATTGAGTTCCATCTTGAAATAGCTTTTAGTACTTTGAGAGCACACATGTATGTAGAAGTGTATGATTTTGGAGAAGCCCAATCCAACATTGTTCAGGGAGGGTTGGGTCATTTGACAAAAAATGTACAAATAACTTATATTCTTTAATGTTAGGCATGCTCTTCATGCAACAATATGCATATTCTTTGACAACTGTGTGAGTTGCAAGAAGTCTGATTTTCACCTTACATCCAATCTGTTTTACAAATGAAGGGTAATAGAGGCCTCTAGATGTTAACAGTGGCGATGCAACAAAATTTTGGGTCTGCCCTCTTTAGCACATAGAGGAAACCAGTCGAGTCTAGGATAGATTAGATTCCTTATTTTCCAATTTCTGATGTATTAACCTTTTGATCATAGGGACAATAATGCCATCAGCATTCTGTATAGGCAGGATGTCAATGCTTGCTTACTTGTTTACTTAAGTTTCTTCTACCTATCTTTGTCCATCCTATCTAATTTAGGAATTTCTATCTTTCTCCATCCCATCTCATTTAGGAATGTCTTTGATATATATATGTCATTTTAAAGTATTTATTTCCTTCTTCTTTTTTTGTCTTGATGGATGTATTTTGGCATTCGAAACTTCTACAGTTGCCTTTTCAATACTGTGGAAAATCCGTTTTTTCAGTACACTCACACAAAACATAGAAATATTAAAACTCTAATAATTTCCCAATATTGAGGGAACAAAATGGGAATAAATCTACTCATTTCAAAAGGAAAGCATTAAAATTCAAAAAAAATAATTGCAGACTTGAATTTTTTTAAAGAAATTTCATGACCTAGACATAATTCCCACATTTTCTAGTAAAATTTTTTGTTATTTTTATTTTATAACCTTCAACACTCCTGGCACGAAACACCCTCTCTACGCACCTCAAGTTAGCATGCACCATCAACATTGGAACACAATAAATGTCATTGCAGGCTTTAAAGCGGAAAAAGGAGTGCGCTTAGAGACAAGGTAGGAACAACGTGAGTAAAGATATCGTCAGATGTTGGTGCAAATTATAGAAATTTCCACAAAGATTTCAAACTACAGAAAACCAGTCCAGTCCAGGATATATTAGATTCCTTAGTTTCCAATTTCTGATGTATTAACCTTTTGATCACAGGGACAATAATTCCATCAACGTTCTATACAGGCATGATGTCAATGCTTGCAAGGGTTTTTGAGAGGGAGAAGGCATTGTTCCCTACATAAAATGAGTGATTTCCTTTTTTTATCTCAAGTGCATACTCTGCAGTGATCACTAGCCTGACATACATGTACTCTTATGCAACTAATTCCAACGAGAGCATGCAGTCTAGCTCCCATATGAACTTTGATGTCATATGCAAATGCATTGAGAAAGGTTAAAGCTGCAATTCCAAATATCTTATTATGGCTCTTTCCATATCTAACATTTTATCATAAACGTATCCTAGAAGAAGATCCAACTCTTTTGTCTTTGAGGTATGATACAAGTACGCTTCCTGATGATCCTTTTCACCTGCAAAAGCAAACCGTGTCTTTAAGATTTTCCAATTCACTATCGTTGAGTCTCAGGAGTACTTAAATTACAAACGTGTGCTGCTTATAAATAAAACAGCAAACACTTTAATTGAAACAGTAAATACATAATCTGTAGTTTTATCAAATTTGAAAAACAAAAATTAATATTACAGCTCCAAACTCTGTTGTATGAACTGCTCTACTGAAGGAAAAAGTGTTGTAGCTGGAGCACTGTCCAAGCAATTCAGGTAAACTAACACCAATTTGCACATTGAAATGTATGCTAAAGGGTGCTAGTACACATGGGTCTGAGAAAAATTCAACGATTTTTTTTTTTGTTAAAAAATTTTTGTTTCCTTTGATTTGATTTTCTAGTTTATTTTTCTTGTAATGATAAAACCTATTATCATTTATGTTTCTAATCTTAGTCTTAGCTGTAACTTTTTTGGTGAATGAGTTGATTCAGAATCAATGTTCATCAATTTCACCTTGAAATTTACACGGGATCCACCATGTCAAAACTAAACCTTCGCTCAGGCTAGTCCATTCAATGAAACTAAAGGAGGAATTTGATCTAGTTTGGACTATGGAGTGATAAAAAATGGAAAAACAGAAATGAAAAATGGAATATTTTTCATTACTTAAAGTTCATTTCTTGTGACATTATGCTTCTGAGACCATCTGTCTTTTGTTTCTCCTTACTATCCATTGTTTATAATTCTTAATCTTCTGTAGCTCTGCATCTTTTGCAACTTGCCAAATCGTTAGGTTTAGTCAAATAGCTTGTGATGGGTATATGGTTAGATCCTTTGTAATTCTCTGAAAACAAACCCTAGATATTGGTGATGTAACAAGCATGCTAACCCTTTAGGCCTTCAGTCAAATAGCTGTAGGGCTTGAAGGGGTTGGAGATTTACTGTATACATCAATTTGTGATGCATAGATTATATATCTTGGTTCAAGTTTTCCAACTTTTTCAGGTCCAAGTTTATGCTTGCTGATATTTTCCAATATTTTCCCTGGTGTTCGAGTGTTTCTGAGAAGTTTGTTTCCAAACCTTTTGATATTTTTCCAAAAAGATATTTGTAACATTGTAAATATTTTCTTAGGTTGGAGGCTTTTGGGGGATCTTTAGTATTTTGCTTTGTGTAGGGTGTGGAAATGTTCAAGTGCAAAAATTTTCATCTCTAAAATGTTAAATATCTAGATTTTTTTCAGTTGTTGGAATGTCCATGTAAGGGGGAATATATTTCATAGTGTTGTGCAGGGCTGGTTATAGGCATTAAGAACCAAGTACTTAAAAGACGCCAGCCCATGACAATGACACACTTGTTAAACTTGCCAAATAAAAAAAAAAAATCCTTTGCTTTGCCAATGCCCATGTTGCTTGGATGCTTATCAACTTGAAAAAACTACAAGACATCATAACCTGTAGCATCAATTTTCAGAAATTTTTTTAATGACAACTCTGAAACCCTGTCAAATTTTAATGGTGCAGTGTCATATTCCTTCATTGCAATAGTGTTTACAAGCATCTCTTGTTGTAGCATAGCAAGAAGGTCCCCAACAACACGAACTTGCACATCACTTTCAATGTTCATCATGGAATTGAGCTATTCATGAGCACATGAAAAAACTAACAAATGTTCTTGTTCATTGAAAAATTCCAAACACTTGTTCAAAAGATTAGCATGCTTCAACCTATTGTTTGGGACCTTTAAAAGTAACAACCTGTGAGCCAGCCAATACTCAAGGCTTCCAGCAAATCCTAAAATGGCAGCTATTAGATCACCATGATTAGGAATATCAGAGTTATCTGGATGATCGCATAAACAATGAAATCTTTTTATTTATAAGACTAAAGTTACTACCCATATAAGCATCTTCAAGAGCTCTAGACAAAATTTGCAAGAAAGAATCTCTTTGTCATAAAAGTCTTGTTTTGAGAGCAACCTGGAGTCTACATTTGTATGGATGTCTTGAGCTAGTTTTCCATTTATAATGTAGATGCAGGAGCTGGAGGATGGTAATGGTTTTTCATGGTATTTCTCACACAAAATCTGTATTGCAAGGCCCCAAATAAAACTAAAATCTTATATTCCCAGTTGAACCATGATGCAACCATATGTGTTGGTATCCATTTAATTCATTTCTTTGGTATTTTGGGTGTAAGGGTTGAGATATCAGCACCTTGTTATGGATATAATTGTGCACATATTGCACATGTTATGGATAGACTTGTGCACATCTTGCACCTTTAATTCACTTTGCTGAGCATACTGATTATACGTTGCACTTAGTACAGTCCTGTAATCTTCCCATAATCATGCAACTTCACACTAAACATAGTTATGCAATTTCGCTCTTTAACACAGTCATACATCTTCGTATATATATAAGATACTTTGTCTCCCTCCTTCATATATACACAGTCCTAAACTTGCATTTATTGCAGAACTAAAGTTCCGCACTAGATCACAGAGTCTTTATATCCAAACCATAATCCTTTTCATTGCTGATATAACGTTCTATTCTTCAATCCACAGTTCTGTTCTCTCTTTATTGCACTTATATTTCAGTCCTGAAGCTTGTACTAAATCTCAGAACTCTTGACCTAAAATTTGTGTCAAACTGAAATCCACATGCTCTTTTAAATAATTGATTCTAAATGTAAATAAGCCGACCTGTACTTATGTTATGAGGCCAACTTGATTAGGGGTATGTGAGCTGAATTTTCCACTGCTCATAGGCTTTTTTGAGGAGATATTCAATGCTGATCTTGAGCATCATATTGAGCCATGTCTTCAAGGCTTATATGAAAAGGTATTGAGGCATACTTCATTGACGTGGCTCTTCATATACATGACTCTTAATTAGTACATTTATGAAAAGATGAAAAATCCCTAAAAGACATCAAGAAGAAGTATTTTTTCTATAATAAAAACCTTGGTCATGAAAACCAACCTAGTTAGTTCTACAAAATTATTTGCCGATGTGCTGATGGATCTTGCATATGCTGCCTAGGGTGTTCCTTTGGCATCGTGGAGGAT
Source organism: Pinus albicaulis (assembly GCA_034641835.2). Taxonomy (NCBI): domain Eukaryota; kingdom Viridiplantae; phylum Streptophyta; class Pinopsida; order Pinales; family Pinaceae; genus Pinus; species Pinus albicaulis. Next base: position 1,121,869,736 of record CM076581.1, on the reverse strand, counting down.
GCTTCCATATCTTGCCTGGCCGGGTTTACCCTTGGAGGCTTCATCAAAATTGAGTTGAAGATAGCCCAAAGGGGGGGAGGGGGGAGGGCATCCCTGAGTCAGGCGAGGGTGGACCAAGTTGGAGGAGAGATTCAAAAGATGCAGGATGGCTAGATCCGATGGACCTGCATCCGAGTCCGCAGGGTCCCAGGGGTTCGTGAGAATGGATTCCCTAATGTTGGAGAGGGTCAAAGACCAGATGAGATGGGTAGAAGGGGTTTTATTCTCAAAGATAGCACGATTTCTCCCCTTCCAAGTGTTCCAGAGTAGGAGAATAGGGAGGAGCCACAATGCTCTGGCCGAGACCACCGGGTTGGAGAATCTGTGGGTCATCCAATCTTCAAGCAGGGCTCTGGTGGTAGTAGGGCTGTCATCAACGAGGCCAAAAATATCAAAGGTTTGCGACTAGACCTGTTGGATTAAGGGGCAATCCATGAAGATGTGATGTTGGGTTTCTTCGGCCTACCGACAAAGGAAGCACATGGACATCTCGATGAAGCCCCTTTTAAGGAGACTATCCCATGTCAGGATATGTTTGTGAATCTTTAACTAGAGGAAGTGGGCCACTTTCGGCCAAAGATGACTCGTCCATATTCTCTTCTAGACTTGAGTGTTGGGGATGACCGAGACTGCTGCACGAAGGAGATAAGCTTCCTTGACTGAAAAGACCCCGGAGGTTGAGAGGTCCCATCTTAATTTGTCTGAGCTTTGGGAGGCATGGATTTTCTGTTGGGCGAGATACTAGGCAAGCCGATATGACCCTTGGTGGGGTAGGTCTATAGGCCAATATTCTACAGTTTTCCATTGGTGCCAACCATGCTTGTTTGTTTGGTTGTGCAAATAATATTTTATTGTCGTGGCTCCGTAAGAATGGAAGAAGGGCATGAGATCCGCCAAATAATGGTCCTAAGAGAGGCGAGGGGATTGCTTCCAAGATTCCTCCCAAAAGAATCCAGTTTCCCCGTCGTTCACCTCCCAGAAGAAGTGCGTGCAAATCAGGTCGCTATTATTGTTGGCGAGGTTCCAGATGGCAGACCCTTGAATATGGAGGGGTGTGTGAAGGATTTCACGCTGATTTTTCCCTCGGACATACTTATGAGACCAAATAGTCTTCCATAGTTTCAGTCCCCCTCTCATCCAACACCACCAGAGTTGCATTAAGAAAAGGTAGGTCCCTCAAGCTCAAACCCCCCATTAGTTTTGGGAGACACAACTTATGCCAGGTCACTAGAGGCCACTTTCTATCATCTGCAGTACCTCCCTAGAGGAATCACCAAAATAAGGCAATGAGTTCTGAGTACATTTAGTTTGGGATTGGAAGAGCGGACCACTGGTTGAGGGGCATTACTTGTAGGACATATTTGAGGAGGGTGGCCTGTCTCGCAAGGTTAAGGACCCAAAAAGTCCAGTTAGAGAGCTTACTAGAAAATTTCTCACAAAGGTCTTTCCAAGGGGCAATGCACAGAGGATTGAACAAGAGGGGAACTCCCAGGTACTTGGAGGGGAGAGAGCCAACATTGAAACCCAACGTTATAGCTAAGCAAGCTTGAACTGGGCACGGAGTGTTGAAGAAATACATATCAGACTTAAGCTTATTGAGGAGCATACCTAAGGCTTCTTAGAAGTCCTCCAAGATGATGTTGAGCTGGGAGGCTTCTTTCAAAGTCGTAGCACTGAAGAGGAGGTTATCGTCCATGAACTATTGGTGAGTCATGTCAATGTTTGATCCAGGCAGAAAGCATCCCAACCCTTTGACAGTAATAATAAATAGGAAGGGGCAGAGTGAGTCCCCTTGAAGAATACCCCTTGAGGACTGGAAAGTTTCTGATGGTGTGCCATTTATGAGAATGGAGAAAAACATAGTGGATATCATGGATTTAATCCATTGAATCCATTCAGCTGCAAAACCAAATGCTCGCAGGGTTTCTAGAAGGTAATCCTAGCTGAGGCGATCGTATGCTTTCGAGAGATCCAGTTTCAGCAACATTCCGCGAAGCTTATGTGTTTTGATAGAGTGGATGGTCTCATGTGCGGAGGCAATGCCATCCAGGATTTGACGTCCCTCCACAAACCCTGACTACTCATGACTAATGATGCAGTGAAGCAGTGGCTTGAGCCTACAGACCATGATGGTGAAAAGTATCTTATAAATCACATTAGATAGGGAGATAGGCCTGAAGTAACTTGGTCTTGTTGCCTCCTTCGATTTGGGGATGAGGGAAATGAAGGTGGCATTAAGGTCGGACCATACTTGTCTGAGCTGTCGTGATTCCTCCACAAACTCCCATATGTCGTGACTAAGGAAGGACCATCTAGCCTTGAAAAATTCTGCATTAAAGCCGTCTGGTCCTGGGGTCGTATTTGAAGGTAGGGCCTTCACAACTTCCTCTACTTCCGAAAGGGAGATTGGGCTTAGAAGAGCTTCATTTTGGTTTTGTGATATCAAAGAGGGGATATTCTAGGTAACTTTACACAGAGTCTCTGATTTTTCATAACCTTCATCGTGCAGCAGGGAAGAGAAGAATGCTTGTAGTTATGTCGCAATGTCTTCATGGAGGTCTAGGCAGGAGTTGTCGGTCGCCTGCAGGTGGGTGATTCTATTGCTTCACCAATGATGGATCATGGATTGGTGGAAGGATTTTGTGCTTCGTTCCCCTTCTCTCCACCACTGAAATTTGGATTTCTGCTGCCACAATATTGCCTCCTGTTGCTTTTGTTCCTCCAGGTCCTTGATCAAGAGATCTTCTTTTTTGGCCAGCTCTTCTGTGTGGCCGTCCTGGATAATTCGTTGTTCTACTTCCTCCAGGTTGGCTTCCAAATTCCTCTTTTACTCAAGAATATCCCCGAAATTTTCCCAGTTCCATGCTTTGATATGGCCTTTGAGGCCTTGCAGCTTCTTCTGGAAAGATTGCATTTTGTTACAAGGTGGTGTACCCAGGATTGTCCACCACGAAGCTAATTGATCCATGAATCTCAAGTATCGCAACCAAAAACTCTCGAATTAGAACGAACGTCTCTATGGGGGGGGGGGGTAGACGAGGATAGATCCACACTGATAGGCCAGTGATCCAAGCCGATGGAGTGGAGGATCTCAGAGGAGAGTCGAGGGTTGGTCATGATAAGGTGCTCCAAGAAGAGGAACTTATCTAGCCTGTAGGCAATTTGGTTCTCTCCCCCTCGTCAATTGTTATAGGTATGAAGCCCTTGGCAGGGGATGACATCAACGAGGTGGAGATCCTTAATACTGTCATTGAAGGCATGCGAGGATGGGTCTAATCGACAGACTCCCCCACGCTTTTCTTCAAGGTTTCGAATCAAGTTGAAATCCCCTCCCAGGATCCAATCTTCCTTAGCCCATAACCTGCTAAGGCTTTTCAGATGCATGAGGAAAATCAATTTGTCATGAGGCGTAGCTAGCTCGTAGACCATAGTTACGATCCTCCGCCAGTGTTCACCTGTCAAGCGAATCGAGGCCGTCAATGTGAATTTGTTGCTGACCTAGTATTCCAAGATAACACGTCCTAGGTCCCAAAGAATTGCTATGCCCTCGGCAGCTCCGATGGCTTCTATCGTCATGGCTTGGCTATTCCTCCAACATCTCTGGCCTTTTTCCTTAACTTTGTCGGCAGTCACCTTCGTCTCCTGTAGAATAACTATCTAAGGTTTGTAATTTCCTATTTTTTCCTGAAGGGTTCGGATCTTCCCCGGGCTGCTTAAGCCCCTGATATTCCATGACATGAACTTCATGAGGAAGGAGCGATAGATCTGTGAAAGAAATCCGTCAATTGTCCCATCTGCCCTGAGTTTAAAAAAATTTCCTTGGCTTCACGAATAAGCTCTTTGGTAGATTTGCGAACCTTCTTGATCTTATCATATCCCTTAGGGTCTTGGAGTGTTATGCTAAGGGGGTTTCCCTCTGTACCCATATTGTGGAGACCTAAGTCTGCTCGTCTAGGACAAGCCGTCCATTGGTTGAAAAGGGTGCCAAAATGGTTTAGTTGATTACCTGGGATATCTTTGATGCTTGTCTTGCTTGAGCTTTTGAATATTTCCAAAAAAAATTTCTCCTTTGCTCTGAGCCTGTTGTGTTGCTCCTTAGCTTTTAGGATCCTACTCATTTGCCTCAGGACCTCCTGGATGCGTCGATCTGATTCAGTGTGCTCAGGGATCTTTCTCTTGGAGGAGAGTTTGTCTCCGAGGGTGGAGAGTAGCTTGTCGATGTCCATTGATTGAGGAGCTCCATGGGATGAAGAGAGGGATTGGGAAGGGGGGGAATGGACGAGGGCCAGGGATTCGTCAGCTAGGGCCGCGAAGGATTTTTTAGATTCATGAGGCATCGACTTAGGGGAGGAGGACGAGGCCTGGGGCAGGCATGCGATTGGGGCTCGAACGATCAAGAGGATTGGACTGCTGATTTGAATGTTGTGGCCAAGTGGCCCTGAATCGACGCCCTTGAACTGATTGAAAGCCATCACCATCCTTAGCTAACGTAGCTGCACGAGCCTCTTATACTACTGTTAACAGGCAGTCGCAGAAGAGATGATCATACTCATGGCACCTGTGGCATTTGAAAGGAACATGTTCATAATCCAGTGGTTGTGTCCATGTAGAGTCATAGATCAGATTGATAGATTTCAGCAGAAGTTGGGATATATTCATACGGACACAGATCCGGGCATAGGTTGCATGCCATCGGCGTTTGGTGATCTTTGAGATCTTAACAAATGCGCGTATTGAGTTTCCAATTCCTCCAGGATATCAGGCTCCCAGAAGTCATCGGGGAGGGAGTAGAGACGAAATTAGACAAGAGTCGCAGTGAATTCCTCTTTGTCCGGGTTGTAGCATTCCTCCCAATAGCGAATGAAGAGGCTTGCACTTCCCATAAAATATGGTCCATTCTCAAATATCTACTTGCAGTCTTCTAGATCTTCAAAGATCATATTAAAGAACCCTTTGGCCCTGATTCGAAGCTCAATATTTCCCTTTGGGGACCACTTTTGATCCAAGCCAAAATATCTTTCTCTCTAGGCCAGATCCCCAAAAACTTACAGATCATTGCATGATATTTCATTTATTGTTGAGCTTTATCTAGCTGGTTGTTAGGAATGACAAATTTGGGGTTGATTGTTTCCTTAGGAAGGAAACAACTTCTACCACCCTTTGCTTGCCACTGCGCCCCCATAACTGGGTTTTCCACGAATGAGGAGGAGCCATTCGATCCATTGAGAGGCTGGCCTTGCACGAAGGGGGTCTGGTTTGCTGCTTCGCGGTAGGACTATGGTCCCTCCTGCTGTGGTGGGGGGGCTAACATGGGGGCTTCCACCTAGGCTTGGAAGGGTTCAGAACCTTGCAGAAGCAGTGCATGATGGGGGCAGAGTAGAGGATTGACGACGCAGAAGGTTACGACTGAGCTAACGAAACCCTAGCAGAGCTCACTAAGGATACTTGCTGAATATATCAATGAATATTTATTTTTCACCTTTAGTTAATGTTATGGAGTTTGGACTGTAAGAACTATTTGGAATTGGCTTTGTTGATTAGGTAATCAACATGGAATGCGGAAATTTTTGGTCTAGTCATCTGCCACAGACTTGTTATGACAATTATTTAGATGCAGATAGCTTGAATCCAGGTGATCAGGAAAATTCCTAATTTCTAGCATGAAACTTTTCATTGCTCAACTTTGTAGGGTTATTGAGTACCTGAAATATAATTTGAAGAACTTATAATGGTTCTTTGTAGCTTTCTTCAGGGTTTTGAGAAACTGGTTTCGAGAATGTATCTTGGTGACATTGTGAGAAGGGTGATTCCTAGGATGGCAGAGGAGTCAAATATTTTTTGATATGTGACTCCTTCAAGCCTCTTTGATTCGTTCATCCTTATGTTTGTATCCAAAGATTTTTGTGTACAACCGTTTCACTACATTGATTAGAATTTTGTTTCAATACAATTTTTCTAAGTCAGTGGTTGCACTTATTAGAAGGAATAGTGGGATGGTTGTCCGATTGATTGGCAAGGAAATTGTTTCATGCGCATCTGCTAAGAAAACATTCATGTCCGTTGGGGTGTCTCCCTATTTTAGGAATACCCCATGCAACAAAATATAGTTCATTGTGATAATGTTTCTCTTCTAAACATGTTTTTTCTATCTGAAATATACAAGTTCTCCTTTTAACATGAAGACTTATAAGAAATATTGTACACAATTTTTTACATGCTTGAATTGTCTATCACATGGCCAAACTATTTATTTTTAGTACCATAATAATTTTATGAAAATAAATGAAATTCACTATTTCATTTGGCAAGGCCTTTGGGTAGCTCCAGAAACCTAAAATATTGAATGTGAATTCTGTTTTAAGGATATAGAAAAACTTCATGGATAGAGCAAAAAATTTGGAAGATGAGTTCTCTAGGTAGTATTTCTCTTTGAACGACACCACTAGTTGTAGTGTTATAGTTGTTTATCAAGCTTTAGTAAAAAGCTTGTCCTTTTTTATTTGATTATTAATTGATTGAATTTTTATTTATACTTGTTGTTCTTTCTTGAAGTTTTTGTGCTAACTATTTTGAACTAATGGAGGATCAAACATTGATGGTATTGTTGTAATATGTTAAATTATTGTTTTTATTGGATCAATTATTTGCTGTAAAAGATCAATCAATGTGTTATATATTGGAAGTTATATTGGAAAACTATTGGTGCTTTGCATGTAAATCTGCAAAACATATCAAAACTACTCTTATTTTATTTTTTTATTATAATGATCAATGATGTTTTGAGTTTGAGTGATTGAGGATGGCCACAGGTGTACCCTCAAATTAGAAGTTTGGTGTCGGAATTCGGTGTGGATTTTCCATCCAAGAATCATTTAGAAATTGGAATATGAAAGTTAGATTTCAAAATAATCATTTTTGGGGGATTACTAGTGGTGATTGCTACATATTTTCGATGTTGGAAATTTTCACCAAATCACAGCTAATATATTGTACCAAAAGTGAGGAAAACAATGGGAACAAAATTGTATCTGCAATTTATCCACTTATATTGTAGTGATACATAAACATAATAAAAACATTAATAATTTGATATAGACTAGTTGGCTTATTCATATGTGATAATGGACCCAAATAGTAGTATTTATTTGAAGAAATGCTCATCATACTTGGGCATTCTTGACATCATCGACATCTAGCCCTGCATTTATTCACTTAGCCTTCTAAATTATCTAGTTATATACATGTATACGAGGCTATCCTATTAGTGTATACTTTTTACTTCATTTCATTTTATTTTAGACTTAGCTTTGACAATTTCTAGGAGTTTTTTTTGCACTCCCACATTGTATAAGTAATCCACAACTTGATATATTTATCATGTAACTTAGTTGGCATGATTGTGCATAATCTTTCCTTCAATGTTGAATACTAATTTTACTAAGGTGTTATTTTCTATGGTGACATTTTATTTTCTTTTTTTATACACATCATTTGGCCACATATAACCCACTATTGCCCAACTGAAGAAAACTTATTCGATTTTCTTGTTTTTATGGAGAAAAATGACATTGACAATATTGCTGATGTTGAGGTATATATTGTATAAATCCTTTATAGTATACTTTAGTTTATATTCCAGTGTTCATCGTCTTTCATGTCTTATACTCTGCATTGTATCTTCTTTCTTTTTCAAGAAATGAACTCAGTATTAATGGTAAGAAGCATGAATTAAAAAAAGAGGAGAACAATAACAATGGAGCGACAAAATGCAAATTAAAGAGAGAGAGAAGAGAACTGGTTTAGTGGTACTTTTAGAGTCAATACCTTGCAGAAGACACACATGGAGATTGATGGTCAAGTCTTCAGAGTTGGTGAATTCACCTGCAATGCCTTGGAAACACAATGATAATGTTTTGAAGTGATGAAACAATATTTCATGTGTAAATTGTACTCCAACCAATATTAAGTTGGAAACTCATATTGTGATACTTGGTATTTTATATAATATAATTTATGTGGTTGAAATTATTTATAGTTTCACTTGATATTACTTACTATTGTATTTAACATATGTAACTTTGTGTTTTCATATTATGTGAACAAGTAAATTGTATGCCAATTTTTTTTTTTAATTTAGTTGCAAAATCGTACTAATTAATTTATGTTGATTAATAATGAACACATAAAAGCAATATAAAACTACTAAATTAGTGGTTTATGTTTATTAATGATGAACACAAATAAAATGAATATATGAATAAATTAGGTTCTTATAATAATTGTTAATGAAAGTAAATGAAATGAATATAAACTACTAAGTGGTCATTTATATAATGAATATGAAACTACCAAAAATAAATAAATGAATACTACAAATGATAAATTTGTGACTACAAATGAGGACTAAATTTTGCATATATACGACTATTAGTAGCTAATTTACAATATCTTATAACACGAAAAAAATTTATTCATATTTCTTTGGTCAATAATTAGTTTCAAATAATGACTAAAAATTACATATATATGACTATTAGTAGCTAATTTACAGTATCTTATAACACGACCAAAATTTAGTCATATTTATTTGGTCATTAATTTGTTTCAAACGATGACTAAAATTTGTATATATATGACTATTAGTAGCTAATTTACAGTATCTTATAACATGACCAACATTTTGGTCATATTTCTTTGGTCATTAATTGGTTTTATCGAATAATCATTTAGTTATATATTTTTTTGTATATTTGGTCGTTAATTGTGGGAATTAATGACTAAATCAATGACTAAATCAATGACCAAATTTATGACTAAATATACTACTAGATAATAAATTTGACACAACCAATTAATGACTAAGCTAAAAGTGGCTAAAAGTTGGTCACGTTACAAGACACTGTAAATTAGCTACTATTGGTCACCGACTGAAAAATAGTCATTTATATGCATATTTTAGTCATTTTTTTAGTAACTAATTAGCCATTTTTTACTAGTGTCGAAGCAACAGTATATCTAAAAAGATAAAAGATAAAATTAAAAGGAAACAAAAAGAAAATTAGTATACCCCTTAACCCTCCTATTGACGGTGCTAGAAATCTGTCAACCAAGGGATCTCCTCGATGTGAAATTCCAATTAGACCTCAGGTTGTTTGGAATACGAGCCCCATCCGGAGTATCGACCTTCTTTCCATGTATTCTTATATATTTTCCTTGTCTCTATCTGTTAGCAAGAGAGAGGAATGTGTGTGTGCTTTCGAAAAGAAAGTAAGTTTTCCTAGTGAATGTTTAATTGTAGGTGTTTCAAGATTCCTCTACTGTGGGGGAGAGAGAAAAGTGAGCCTCTAGGAGAGAGGTAATAGTACCACCATAGTAGAGACACACAAAATGCAGAATAATATGTATAACATCCAAAGGAACAGTCCACAAAATATGTGATAGCCATTACAACCAATCAACAAGAAAGATGTGTATGGTATCCAACCAAATATTCCACAAGGACGTGACAGTAATAACAATGATTACAACACATTATTAATAAGATAACTTCTAAAATAATCAAAATAGTCCAACTACTTTAGCACAGATGAAAGAAAAAATGAAATATAAAAAGCCACATAATATTCTTACAAATATTCATAATCCATGCATGAAGAACGTGTTGGCCATGAGGCTTCTGATATTAAGTAAAATTATCGAGACAAATGTATATAATGAACACCACTAGCTCCAATAGTGTATTGTTGGAGCCACTCCTTTCTCCTCTAAATAATTAGCGTATCTCTCTAATGCCTTGCGGGACGAGCCAAGGTGAAAATTCCTTTGTGCATACAATGAGGATGTATATATTAAAAAGAGGTGATGCTTCACTTTCCTTGTGACTGTTTGAATATCCTCATGATTGTTTGACTTCCTATGACTTTTTGAATTTACATGACTCGTCATATTATGAATGTGTCCTTTGGACTTCCACTTTACAATAAATTTTGAATATTTAATTAAATAATCCATAATAATGATGTGGCATATGATGACTTGTGACAGGACATGACATCATTGATGACATGGACTGCATAATGATGTGACAGTGCCAAGATGTCCTTCTTGATGCTTCTTTCTTTGTGTCTTCTTGAAAATATGGTACATGTTATTCTTCCTCCTCCTCCTTATGACTTGAATAAGAGGAGTCTTCCATGTGATCTTAATCTTGATATTATGTTATATTTTGATGTTCCTTTATCTTCTTTCCTGATGGTCATCTTATCTCTTCATCTCCATATGTGTCTTCTAGCATGTCCTCCTTCTCCATCTCCTTATTCATCATCTTGCCATAACATGATAGATTATCTGCATTTGCAATCCAATCATGACAAGATGACATCATTATGATAAATCCCTAGTCTAAGATGGTGCATATTGATCCATTGACTTAGTCGAAACCAGGTGACATGCTAGGAAATAGGTTCAATAATTATGCAATTATGTAGCTCAAGCAGTCAAGGGTGAAGCTTGAGCCTTAAGACTATACAATGTGCAGTTCAGGATGGACTGAGGAATAAAATTGTGCAATGTGGGAGCTCAATGTGACAGGCTGAGGGCTTTACAATGCTTAATCCAACTGCGCAGTTCTAGAAGGCATAACAGACATGGTGATTGAATGGTTGCATAGCTCAGGAGCTCAAGGGTTAGGCCTGAGGTCTGAGACCACGCAATGTGTAATGAAAGCCTAGTTGGAGTGAATTATCACATAGTTTTGGAGGCCAAGGCCTCGGCTTGAGCACTGAAATTGTGAAATGTGCAATATTGGGAGGACAAGAGGCCAAGTGATTGCATAGTTACATAATTAAAGAGCTTAATAGTTAGGCTTGAGGACTGATATTATGTAGTTCTAGGACTCAGGGGATGAGATTAGGCACTGAATTTGAAAAATGTGTTGTTTTGGGAGGAATAGATTGTGCATTGCATTATGCCAAGATACAAGGTTATTTCTTGAGGGCTAAGACTACGCAATGCACAGTTCAGGAGGGCTAGATGAGGCTAGGTTGTCCGATCGATAATTTTTCCATATTTGGTTAAGTGTGGGATTCATGTAGCTGATGTGAACATTGACAAGACTTAAATGTGATCACACACTTAGAACACTTGACAATACAACATAGATCACCTAGAACACATGAATAACATACTTCCCTCAGTGTGATAGCTTACGACAAGTGTGACACCAAAGATACACTTTGCAACCACCAATAAAATTTGTGCAACAATGTGTGAAAAATTTGGAAATGAGCGCAAACATGCCTACATGATAAGAACAACTCATTATCATGAATATTTTCCCTTTAAACAAACCAAAATTCTGCTTTACATGATAAGCGGAAATTTCCACACCAAAGACGACACTTTCTATAGGAAAATAAAAGTGTGAGAAACACTTGTGATATGTGAACGAAAGTGAAAAAAAAAACATGCCATGGAGAAGATAACATGGATGAGACACTAATTAAAGGGAAATAAAGAAAAATTGGAAGTCTTAAACATGAAAAAAACCCTTGCAAATATGAGAGTGCACAAAAGCAAAAGATGGAGAAACTCATCAAAAAAAAAAGTATGATAGAAAACAAAGTGAGGGCCCATTGATGTCGGTGTGCACTAACTATCAACATGGATTGGACATGGTACATTCGTAGTCTTGATGGACCATGCTATGATTGTTCAAGCTTGCATAAAATAATGTGCTCATGGACCTGTTACAGATTGAGCATTTGTGAGAAAGTGAATTTGACACTTTTAATCCAAGAAAGGAGCTCAAAAGCATCAGTTGACCAAGAAGTGAATATGGAATGACTGATCTCAGGATCCATAGTAGGATCCAAAACTCGAGTGTAGGAAAAATTTTGGAGGGTGTTTGTTGCAGCGAAAACTCCTGGAGACACACTGGAAGAACTCCAGCTTCTCTGCCCTGGTCAATTCTTTCGTGCAGGGTCTAGTTATTCAGGAAGTATTGATTCATCATTGAGATTAGCATGGATTCTCCACTAACCCCATGCTTAAACATAGTCCCCTTCATTCCTTTACTTGGTTAAACACAAACATTTGATCAACGATCACACAATGTTTCAAATCGGGATATGGTAATGAAGTTTGCGAGCTTTATATTTTTAGAGTATAGGTGTTCATCTTTGGTGTTTCTTTGCTGCTAGCAGGTCTAGAAAGTATCCCGATGGAGTTGCTTTCTTCACCTGTCTACGTAGGAATCCTTTCTCTTCTTTCACCTTTACTTATTTATTTTATATATGACTGTGCATCGACACTTATTTATTTCATGGGCGGAAGAGGGATCTTGAATTATTGAAAGCATGAGAGGTTTTCCCTTCAGAGAAGAATATGTAAGATATCTAATATTGGTTTTCTCATTTTAGATTTTCCCCTTGTACTTCTCTACTTGATTGGATCAGCGTAAAAATACTGAAACATAAAACTTGAGTGTAAGCATGAGGTTTCTGAAATAGACATAGAGATCATGATTGACAAAAGGATTTTTTGACACAAAGATCGTATTTTTTGTCGGAACATCATCGACCAAAATACGTAAACAGGACAAGGAATAAGGATGGAGAGTTATCCAAATGTTGCAGTTTCAAAAAGTCCTTTTCTATTTCACCACATTCCCTTTTGATCCAACAGTGCATCTTCATGGAAGTTCTTACTGATAAAACAAAAGGAAAAGCCACAACAAAACAAGAAATAAAAACCAAAGAAAAAGCAAAAGAGGTTGAACCAAAGCATAATGCAAGACAAAAATAAGAAAATAAAAGATATACTAAAGAGAATAAGTGTGGGATAAGTGCAAGAGATGGGAAAACTAGAATGCAACTAGTCCTACTCCTAACCTAACAACTAGAACGTCAAGGTCACGTATAATGAAATTTCCAATGTATCCATTGTAGTTGTTCCTGACCTACCTCCACAAAGGTACGAAAAATTAAAACAGGTATAAAGTGATGTGAAACAAAAAATTCCCGGATGTGGGTGAAGAGGGATGCGTTTAAAGTGATGGGACTTGGGTGCGGCACAGCGTGGAGACACCTACCCACCCAAGTCACAGTTGATGAATGGCATTTAAGATCTGCTGCCAAAGGATCGACGGCATTTACTCCCGGAGCTGTTCGTAATCCCACCTCCATTCTGCTGTACGATTTTGCATGCGACTCAATGCATCGGCCTTCGGCTCTCATCAATGTGGGTTTAATGCCAGGCATTTTTCGATGCAGGCTCATTTGGATTGATAAGATGGCGAATTTCTCAGGTTTCTTAGAAGCGCCTCAGCTGTTGAGTTGCAGGTTCTCCTCGGATGTTGGGCTCCCCAGTGTGCGCACTGTGACTAGCAAAAGAAGCCTGCTGAGCTACTGCTTGGACCTTGGTGATAATCTCCACTTCTCGCATTCTTGTCTTTGTCTTTTCACTTCGGTCTCTTTGAATTATCGCATTCCTTAGGCCTTCGTCACTTCTTCTCTTCCACCTCTTCTTGTGCACTCTGCAGAGTCTGTGCCAATGCCTCGCCTTCGCCAAAGGATGAGGTGTCGCAGGGGCAGCACCAGAAGCCAACCCCGACGCACTCCATCCAGCTCAACCTTTGATTATTCTTCACATTCGGGCAGTTATCCCAACACCAGAAGCAGGAGTGGTCATGTTCATAGCTCTGGCCACCGCTTGGGCTCCCCAGCACCTCCAATTCCCACCAGTCTGTCTTTTCCCACGCCTCATATGGTGCATTTTTATTTCAATTTCTCTCTAAACTGCCCTCGAGTCACTGACTCAATTACGATGGTCTTCCACGAAGAGCCCCAGGCAGTTGATCAACGCTCTGGCCTGACGGATCTGTGTAATGTAGCTGCCCAGACCTCGGACCTTAAGGCGGGTTCGATGCACACGCAGGGCAAGGAGGCGCATGAAGATCCTGGGCAAGCGAGCGGGATTCGTGACATGGAAATGGCGCAAGAAGATCCAACACCTTCCCGACAGGTTGTCACTTCCATCACGGACCTATTCAACAAATATGGAGACATGGATGCACTCTGGTGCAGAGTCATGGAAGAACCGCCTGATGTGTAGCTGCTCTTTCTTTGTTTGGTTTTTGTGCTCACTATTGGCCCATTCAATCGGGCTTGTTTTTGAATATTTTTTTTATGTCGGATCATAGTTCTGTTTTTGTTTTTTGTACTCGTAGAAGCATCATCCGATGGTACCCCTGTGCGGGCAATGCAATAGTTCAAAATTTGTTCAAGGCTGGTTTCCCTCTATGAGGGCAGTCTTATTCTCTGCATGTTTTGTCAAGATTACCACAGGTTTGGGCAAAGACTAGGCTACGACCCTGATGTAAATTACTTCCTCTGTTAATAGATTAACTTAACTTAGAAAAAAAAATGTGCAACAAAAAATATAAAAACTTAAATAACTTGC
>CM076581.1:1120833119-1121209409 GCA_034641835.2 Pinus albicaulis | reverse complement strand
AGGCAGCGACGCGTTCGCTCCAGCGCACAAACCCTAGCGATACCTCTTTACTCCCGTTAGTTTTCATTGTTAGTTTGCCACCCTCCAACTATGTTACTATATCCCTCCCTCTCTCATTCTCCCCCCATTCCCTCCATTTATCCTTATTTTTCTCTTTATCTCACCCCCAAACATACACATACTCCTTTATTTCACCCTTGTCACTCCCTCTCTCTCCCCACTTCTCAATCCCTATGTAAATACATTACTCTGGATCCAGAGTTTGATATTATCTGTATTTATACTGAAATCAATGCATCTATTGCAAGTAAGAAAATAAGATTAGAAACCAACATCTACACTGATATCAATGCATTTAGTGCAAGCAATCAAATAGGATTAGAAATCACCATATCAAAATTTTACATTACTCTTGATCTATCAAAATTTACATTAGAAATCACTGTCCACACTGAAATAAATGCATCAAGTGCAAGAAATCATCTTCCCTCTCTCCCCCCTGCAACTCCATCTCTCTTTCCCTCCCTCTCCACTCTCTCACATCCTCACTCTCTTCCTTCCCCTCTATCCCTTTCTCTTCCACATCTATCTCTCTCTCCATCTCTCTCTCTCTCCCTCTCTTCACCCTCCAACTATGTTACTATATCCCTGCTCCTCTCCTTCTCCCCCCATTACCTCCATATCTCCTTATTTTTCTCTTTATCTCACCCCCAAACATACACATACTCTCTCTATTTCTTGCTTGTCACTTTCTCTCTCTCTCCACTTCTCGCTCTCTCTATGTATTTCTTCTTCCCTCCCTCTCTCACCCTCCAACTCCATCTCTATATCCCTCCCTCTCTCCTCCTCTCTCTCTTCCTTCCTCTCTTTCCCTTCATCTCCTACCTCCCTCTCTCTTCCCCCACCTCTCTTCTCTGTCTCTCTCTCTCTCTTTTCCCTCCAATATAAAATGCAAGAGAAACATAAAAATATGGTATTTGGCCCACTGTGTTAAATTTATATATGTAGGGAGAGAAGTGATTTTTCATTAGAGCCGACATTAGATTAATTAGATTAAATTTTAAATGCTAAATATTAAACATTATTTTTACATTTACGTTTACATGTTTATTGTTACTTGAGATAGGCAATGCATATAGTGTATTTTAAGTTGGCCCATGGTATTTAGCTGAGGATTCACCTAAATAAAACCACTTTTTGAGTGTTCCTAAATATAGATAGGATTATGGAGTAAATATAAAAAGACGTTTTATTTATTTACCATACCTATGGTTTATTTATATTCTATTTATTTACCATACCTCTTTTATAAATATGGTATTTGGCCCATGGTATTAAAGTGGTACATCTCTATACATTCCGACATATCAAAAGTTTACATTAATTAAATTTAATAATATTAATATTATAATATAATAATGTGAATATTAGAATTAATAATATTATTAATATTAATATTAGGGTTAATAATGTTTTTTGGCATGGTATTAATAATAATTTGGCCTGTGGTATTTAGCTCAGGATTCACCTAAATAAAACCACTTTTTGAGTGTTCCTAAATATAAATAGGATTATGGAGTAAATATAAAAAGACATTTTATTTATTTACCATATCTATGGTTTATTTATATTTTATTTATTTACCATACCTCTTTTATAAATATGGTATTCAGCCCATGGTATTAAAATAGTAAATATATCAAAAGTTTACATTACTCACACGTTACATCTACACATCACTCCGACATATCAAAAGTTTACATTACTCACATTACATCTACACATCTCTATATATTAAACCCGACATATCAAAAGTTTACATTACACACATTACATCTATACATCTCTATATATTGGGCCGACATATCAAAAGTTTACATGACACACGTTACATCTACACATCTTGTAGAGCGCCTCTCGGCGCAATAAAAAACATACCCACTTCTCTAGCATCATCTAGGATTGGGTAAATCGATTTTAACTTTGGATCCACCAAGCCTCAAAAGGGTTCAAATTTATTTTCACTGGGTTAAAAGAGGTTTTTATCACAAGTTATTTGATATCTCTCCCTGCGCTTTATAGATATTGAGTTAAGATGGATTTAGGTTGGTTTAATTTTACCCTTTAAATATGCTATGTTCTACATGAATACCATGGGTAAAAACCATGGATTCTCATACCAAGTGTCAATACCATGGGTGAATACCATGAATTTATTTTGTTTTTAATGTTATTTTTTAATTTTTTTGATTAAGTAAAAATGTTTTCAGATATTGTGATTTTTATTTTCTAAGATAAACAACACATTAAGTTACATTACAACCAACCTAGATCCATCTTAAATCGAAAGCTATCAAGGGGATCAAATCTATTGATATGCAGACCTCTTTGGAGTGAATGGAGATTTGATCTCATACATTCCCAGTTAAGATGGATATAAGTTGTTTTAATTCTCCCCTTTAAATATGTGACATCTTCATTTAGTATTAGCTAGTTGTTAACTAGTTAAATGACATTTTATTATTTCTTAAAAAAAAGAAGAACTTAGACAATTATTATTGTTGGAAAATTTATTTATTTTGTTATTTAGAAATAAAATTGGTTATGGAATTAGTTCCATAAAAAGTAAAAAGCTGATGGTAAAATTATTCCAAGAACTAAAGGTTGGTTAGGGATAGTTTGAAAAATTACCTGTTCTTTTCAGGATATGAGGTGATCCACGTGAGCAATAGGGGTTCTATTCAGAGATTAAGGAGGAGAGTGAAAAATTTTCTTGAGGTGGTAAAGACCAATGGAAACATCTTTGTGACAACTGCATTTAATGATAACTAGTTGTTAACTTGTTAAAAGACATTTTAAACTATTTTTTTAAGAAAATACTGGAACTATTAATGTTTGCTGAAAATTTATTTTCATTAGTAATTAATTATGAATAATAAATCAGTTATGGAAAGTGAACCCACTAAGAGTAAAAGCTGATGGTAAAATGTTTCCCCAAGAACTCGAAGGTGGTTGGGGATAATTGGAAACAGTTACCTGCTCCTCTGGGGATAAGAGACTGATCCTAGTGAGGAGTAGGGGTTCTGTTCATGGAGATAGGGAGAGTATTGAATTTCCAGAGCTGGTAGTGACTAGTGGAAAACACTCAGTAATCCCAAAATTGTTTCTGGTACTGACTGGACTAGGTGTATAGAGGTCACAGTAGAAATATTCACTGTCAACCGGTACCTTTCATGAAGGGAGCAAGTTGGCAAGAGGAGGACATAATCACCTCTCTTGATGGTTGGGAGGACCACAACTATAAACTGTGTGTTCAGATAAGTAATCTATGTAACTTTATGTGATTTAAGTACTGTTATACTTCCATTATACATGTGCATAGATATTTATTTTTCTTTTATTGACAGAGATAGTAAATATCTTATAGACTTGTGTTGTAAATGAATGAAGTTAACTGTCTACTTTATTTTTTTAACTCTTTATAATTTTTTCTAGAATCTGAATGGGTACTGTGAAAAATAACAGTAATTTGAGAAATAAAAGCATATTAAACTTTGTATTACAGTTCAAGTTTTTCTTTCAAATAAGATTATATATATTTTACAGTGAATTCATATACGGAAAATAAAGCAGATTAAACTTTGTATTACAGTTCAAGTTTTTCTTTCAAATAAGATTATATATATTTTACAGTGAATTCATATACGGAAAATAGCCATTGTCTGAACTATAATAATGTGAAAAGAAAGAAGATGCATTTACATAAAATAGTAAGTGGCATGACTTTATTTTATGTCTAAGGAAAAAAACAGAGAGGACTGTCAATCGAGGGTTCGGGGTGAAACCTGAACCGAGACACATCATCCCTCAAATCCTAATTATACACTGACATTAGAATAGGTGGTCCGGTCACCAAACAAAAAATTATACAATCATAAAGTTAAGAATATGGATAAAGATTATCAAGAAACTGTAACTGTTGTATATGTGCATATATCATTATTGAATAAATACTGAAGTATTTTTAGAGTAAACTCAGAACTACGTATCACTGTACCGAGCAATACCATAATGAAAGGTAGAGAATGCTGAGAACTTCAACTGAAAACAAGAATCATGCAATGAATATTTATAACCTAGGAAGCCTGAGGTTTCTCGTTATAATTACAACTTTTCTTGCTATTAAAGAGATAATGCTTATCCTAAAAAAGAATAAATCCAGTGATGATTTCTTGAGATATAAAACTCAACACTTGATCTTAAAGCGATAGCGTAAGAAGAAAAATTAACTTATTCTGTAGAGAACGCTGAAAAGAAAAATAAATAACACTATGTCAAAATCCTGTCTTCCAAATCAAAACCCAAGAACCAGGAAGAAAAATGTATGAAGAATTGGTATCGAAAATTTTCTAAATATTAAGCATGAAGTAAATTTCGAGACAATCGTAAACTAAGAAGTTCATTGCACAAATATAATAGACATAATAACAGAAAAATAATGTATATATACAACTTGTATTTCAAGTAAAAAAAGAAGGGAAATGAAGTTAAACATCCCAGAAAGCTTGGATTTAGGAGAATCCAAAGTTTGTATCATGCGGGAGTATCCTACCTAATTTTCATTATTTATTTGTGTGATTTAGGGGGTGATGTTTTTTGAAATTATTTTATAAATTATGTACATTTAAAAAAAATAAATTGAGAGAAAAATATGAGTGTGAGGATTATTGTAAATATTCTCTTAATTAATTGAGAATATGAGTGGAATTGAGTTGGATAGATATTTTAGGGATTAGAAATTTCTTAAATGGAACTTAGTTGTTTCAAAAAAGGGATAAATCTATTTTAGAGTTTGGTTGAGATACTTGTGGAAGAAATCATGGATTGGAATTAATCCATAATTATGTATAAATGTGAAGCTTTGTGTGAGGATAGAGAGACACAGAGAATGGAATGGGATAGAGAGTGATATAGAGAAATGGTGTCAGAGTTCATGTAAAGGGCCAGAGCCGAGAGGCCCACAAATGTAATATTCGGGCAAATGGTTTGAATTTGAATTTTCTTGTTATTATTATAACCAATTATTTTGTTTATTGTTCGGCTCTCTATTTATGGATATTTTGAGTTGAATTTAATGTGGTTTTAATGAATATTTTGTTGGGAATTTTCATGAAAACGAGAATACATACCCTTCTATGAGCCCTACTCTGATTTATGTAGATTCTCTGCATCATTTTTGGTATCAGAGTGTAACTTTCCTGCGGATGATGAAGACTGAAAAAATCATTGTGTTAATGATTGCAGTTGCATTAATGGTGGAAATGCGAAGAGTATGTTCTTCTAACGTTATATTTCATTGAGAATCTTATCACATTGGTCATTGTGAATCTTTGACCGAGGGTTGATGCTCATCTCTAATGGAGTGTCATTTCTTGGCCTCGTGACAGAGGGTCGTTTCTCTTGCTTGACGTAGCTCTGCTAATTTACAAATTTAAGGACCGCGTCATGTGAATTTATATTGTTGCCGATGAAGATCCCTGCGTAAATAGAATCACTAGAGATCATCCTGTTAAATTTTGTGGAAAGTAGATTGGCAGCCATTTCAAGTGGAGAAGATAGGCAAAGATATTTTTCTATGTGAAAACGATATAAGATTTGTGAGGATTGGTTGTGAAGAATTCATATTTATCTGTGTCAGGTGTTCTGCGTGCATATATCTATATTTTAGGAGCCAATAGGTTGAAAGCATTGTTTAAGTTGGAAAAGGAAATTGTATCTAGTTGTAGAAGGGATTTCACTTATATTACTTGTGTCCCATCCATACAAGAGTTGTAAACATCATTAAATTCTTTTCAATGTGGGACGTTGACTAGTACACTTTTCTGTGGAGTTCTCTCCAAGATTCACCATATTCTTATGATCTCCGATAAATTATTTTGGAGCGGAGGAGGAACTGAGCTAAATATCTTTGCAACAAAGAGAAGAGAAGATTGTAGGTGAGTTCTAGCTTCAGGTTCTAGGCAACCTTCTTCATTTTGAATCAATCACTACTTTTAACCTGTGCCCAAAGAAAAAGAGCATCTAGTAATATGGGATGAATGTAACAAAAGCCATATATTTGTGGCTCCCTCTTGAAAATTCCATACCAAGAATATAAGAAAGCGTGGAAGACCCCTATTGAAGACTCGAGATCTATGAAGCGTTGTTGAGTTTGTGGCATTGCGTAAGTGTTGAAGGAGAACATCCGGTGGAGGCGACATTGGGATTGTGGAAAAAGATATCTTGCGTTGGAGACGTAAGGGAGTTGGATTGCATGGTTTTCGAGTGGATGAAGTTATTGAAGATTCATGTGCACAAGATGGTGATTTCATTGAAAATTATGATTATAACTTCTTGCGAGCTGCAAGAAAGAAAACTGAGGTCGGCATAGAAAAGGCTCTCACATGGGTACAGTCTATGATTCAATATCCAGAAGCACAACATCAATATCGGTAGATGTTAGCTTTCAAACTAGCCAAGGTTGACATCAAAGAAAATTTTGATGGGAAGTTCCCAATGCTAAGGGAGTGCAAAAAAAATGAGGAAGATGTCCTCATGTCCACTACAGAGTAATGGCTAATATTTCGGTTTTATTTCATGTCATGTAAGAGAGCTTATTGCATGTGTATTAATCATCCAATCTTACGTCTTGGGTCAATTAATATCTTCTATCTGCGTTCATCCATGTTGCGGAGGATGATGAAATTTCACACGAGTGAATGTGTTTTTTCCAGCATTTACTTGCTTTTTAAACTCTCGGCAGATTCATTATAGAGCAGATTGTCATCATGATCAAGTCCGGAGGGTGAAACATGGATTGATTGGAGAAATCACTGGCATAGGTTGCGCTAGTAAGGCTGTGGGCTAATATATTATTATGTCAGCATTTGATTCTTGTATCCAAGGTTACAGACTTGAAGGTAAACCTTTCCTTTAAATAGAGATGATATACATGTCGAAATATTGTTCAACCCATAATCAAATATAAAGTGAAAATGTTTTAATTAAACAGATGTATATGGGTTCATAACCATAAAATAAAAAGAATTCCACTTAAAGAGTTTTAATACATGGAGGAGCATTTATGATTTCCATGAGTTAAAGATCATAATTGATCATTGCTTGTGGTGCATGTGAAAGTGTTCACATTGTTTTTTTAAGAAGATAGTGCAGTTTGTGTTTGTTGCTGCCAGAGAAATATGTTGATGCCACCATGTTAAAATAAATTTTTGGAAAATTCTTGTGAATGAATTGTTTTGTGCACTGAGAAGAGACGGTGTTGCATGAGAACCGTCACTGCAAAGAATGAGCTACATAGAAGTGCAGGAAAAATGTCTGCACTAAGATGATGAGCATGTCGAAGAGGTTATGGTATGAAGGGCATGCTAATATTCATAGTGATAAGAACGACACAGAAGAGTGAAATCCGGAGAGTTGAAATTGTGAAGAAGAGGTTTATTAAATAACCTTGAAGGGAGCATAAGGTATGATCATTCATTTCAAAGCGGTATTTTTAAATGTTGAAAATTAAATGGTTTATTTATTTTCATCATAAAATAAATCTTGGGAAAAGTGGATTGCATTTCAATTTAAAGGCTAAAGTATCATGATGTAATTAGTAAGAATGGAATATGAAAGAGAATTGGTAGAGTGAAGGTTTTACATCATGAGAATGTATTAAGGGTGGATGTTCATTGGTATACTGTATAACTTGAATTAGAGTCAAAATATCCCCTATTGTAATTATTGGGTCAAGCTTTGAAATCACATAAGATGTTAAGGTCAAATGAAGGAATTTGGATAGCTTGAGTCAAGTTAAACCATTGAGTTATTATACAAGAGGGTGTATTTTTCATCCAAGGTGAAGAGTTGATGTAAATTATGGAGTCAAAGAGTCGTAAGCCAAGTCAAAGGTTTGAATGTAATTGGGTGCATGATCGGCAGAGCCTGACACCCAAAGAGTTTGGTCATTATAACACATGAAATATTGCAGTTGTTGTTTGCAGCAAAGAGGAGCAAGATAATTGCCCAGAGATGATTCCAAGACATAAAACCGAAAGATACCAAGCGCCGGAAGAGAGCTTGCATTGTTGGATGGCAAGTAGGAAGGTTTGCTAAAAAGAAGATTGAATGAAATCCACAAGTGAATAGATGAAGTTCACAAACACTATTACATTTGGCGGAAATTCCGACACTTGGTTTCGACACTTTTGACCAAATGTCAGAAATTTCCCCAATTTTTTTCAACTTTTTCAAATTCCGCCCGAAACTGTCGCTATACCGACGTTTAGAGGCAAGTGTCGCAATACCGACACTTAGAGGCAAGTGTCGGTCTTGTGAAAATTTCAAAATAGCATCGTAATTGCGACGAATTTCTGAAGTATGTCATTATTGCGACGTTATAGAGACAATGTGTCACTATTGCGATGTTTAGAGGAAGGGGTCGCTATTGCGACATTTAGAAGAATGCATCACTATTGCGACGGTTGGCGGAAAAGTGTCACTCTTGTGACAGTTGGTGGCAAAGTGTCGCTCTTGTGACGGTTAGGTGATGTGTCACGGTTGGTGGCAGAGTGTCACTCTTGCGACGGTTGGTGAGGTTTTTTCACCTCTGCATAAGTCCTCAACAAGTGGGCCCTGGTGTTTTTGTCAAAATAAAAGATGGAGAGGGGGGCCATGCCCTGATAGTTATCTTCGATTGATTAGCCTTCGACGTAGCCCTCGATGAATGAACCTTGGATGGGTATTAGCCTCCTTTAGCCAAATATATATATATATATATATATATATATATATATATATATGGCACTGGGTAAATACAAATACTTGCATTAAAATAAGATTCCCGTAGGGGAAGGTGGACCATAGTGATTCCAGGAGGCGGGGAACCATTGCGAAATTCTCTATCCTATCTTCATTCCATCGCTTGGAACGTCATGCATGCTTGAAGTTTGAATCATTGGTCTCCAAATAAATCACTGGCATCCGAATCGACTCCGAGCCACCAAAATAAAGTTCTAATATAGATATGGTACCTACAACATTTGAATCTACGACATTCGAGTCTCCTGCATCTGATGAATCTGTCACAGCCGAGCGAGCCATAGCATCATCTCCAACTTCTCCAGCTGTTAATGCTGCTGAGAATTACATCGATGCTGTTCCAGTCGGTGGTCGTGCCCCTATCTCTGGTGGTTCTGGTGCTGATGGAAATAGTGATTATTACAATGCTGGTTATGCTGTTAATGCCAGTGAATGCCGGTATAGTGCTGGTGTCCGGTGGGATAATCCCACATTCACCGGGTGTATAAGTGATATTGGTGTTTGTATACGAGTTGAGGTTTTACATGTTTCGATTACGAGCCCAAGGCTATGCACACTCAATCAATTGGGACTTAGCGCATGCGCTCAGCCCCTCCCCTCATGACTTGTATTTGGTTGTGGTTTAGCTTGTGGTTCTTCGCCTCGGTCCTGTGGTGATTAGTGTAGGTGTTGAGCCAGGCACTCGACGGAGTAAAAAGCCCAAAATTTTATTAAAAATATAAAAAATTTGTAAAAATCCCACAATTTTATTAAAAATATAAGCAATTTGTAAAAAGCCCACAATTTTATTAAAAATATAAACAATTTTATATTAAATATAAAATTGATATACACTTTTTTATTGGGAGTAAAAAGCCCACAATTTTATTAAAAATATAAACAATTTGTAAAAAGCCCACTTTTATTTTCTTTTTGATTATTGAGCTCCCATTGATTTCAACACATCTTGGGTTTTCTACACCATTGAGAGAGATAATTGCTAAATATAATTATTATTTTCTTTATAGGATAATTTGCATCAATGGAAGAAAACATTAGAGGTGGAAAAAAAATTCAAAAGGGTGAAAGGGGTGATGGTAGAGTTTATTGCCCTTGCAAAAATGTTGTATGAGAAATAATGTTAGAGTTTTAATAGCAACAACAACAATGCATTGTAGGAAATATGGGCACATTGATGGTGGATCGAATGACTATTGTCCCGTGGTAATTAATTATCTATCTTCATTTTGATTATATCGTAAAATTTTATATTATTTTAATATTTTTTATATGCGCACTAATGTTTAATGATTAATGTTTGTAATTTTCATAAAGGCACAGTTGCCCCCTAAATTTTTGCAGATGATCAAACAGCTTCCACAGCTAAATAGTAGTAGATTAGATGATGTTGCACCAATACAAGAGAATATTGTAGCAAATATTAGTATTGGAAATGATGTTGTACAAGGTGAAGAACATGAAGCGAATGATGAAGGTAATTTTAATGATCCCATGGAGGTAGATCATGATGAAAATAATGAGACAGTTCACATTAATGATGGGACAAATCAAATGCTCCAAGACTTGTATAGTGAGTCAGATGATGATGGTGGAGATAGAGACGGTATTTATGATATACCTCTGATTAAAAGGTCAAGTGAACAACTTTTTGAACACTTAAATGCAACTCTTCTCTCTGCTACATTGTTGCTGGTGAACTTAAAGGTTATGAATAATTTTTCGAATAGATGTATGACACAACTCCTAAGGTATGCAATATGTATATATGATCACATATATGTAAATGTTGATTATTTTCCATTTTTTTAGTTGTAATAAATGTGTAAAATAATAATTCAATACTTATATATATATATGATTAATAATCTTTACATTAACTAGTTTTTGTTTATGCTGTAGATTGTTGGGTGAATATTTGTTACCATCGCCAAATACTTTACCTTGAACATATCGAGATCTACGTGCCATTATGAAACACTTTGGAATGGAATATAACACTATAGATGCATGTCCTAAAGATCATATTATATATTACGGAGAACATGTGTCGAAAACAGAATGTCCGAAATGTGGTACCAGTAGATATCGAACAGATCAACTAACCAAAAAGTTGCCTCAAAAGGTTCTTCGTCATATTCCCATAATTCCACGTTTGCAGCGAATGTTCAGGTGTGAGAGCATAACATAGTTTATGGATTACCATTCAAAGAATAGAAGTGGAGATGGTGTTCTTTGAATTCCTGCAGATGGTTCTACATTTAGAGAAATCGAGGAAAAATATGTAGATTTTAAAAATGAACCTCATAATGTCAGGCTTTCATTGGCAACTAATGGTGTTAATCCATTTGGAGAGCTTAGATCTACTTACTCAGTGTGGCCTATTTTCGTTATCAAAAATAACATTCCTCCTTGGATGTCAATAAAGAGGGAGCACATAATGTTGATTATGATTATTCCAGGTATTTTATACATTATTTTTTTGAATGTAACATTTTCATTTCTCTCGTTGTTTGCATAAATATATATTTTATCTATTTACTTACTTATATATACATATATCATGGTAGTAATTATTATGTACCGTAATTTTGAATAAATAGGTAAGTACCAGGTCAAAGATATGAATGTATATATTGAGCCTCTTATTGATGAGCTAATACAGTTATGGCATGGCATCACTATGTATGACATCACTAAACCAATCAAGCAAAAGATATTTCAATGTCGTGGAATGCTTGTATGGACAATTCATGATGCCCCAGGACTAACACATGTTTGTGGTATGTAATATTTCGTTTCACTTTAATATAATACATAATTATCTAAATTAGATATACCATATTGCATGTTTTAAAAATGATCTCATAGTATAATTGTTATTGATCCATCTATTGCAGGTCTTCAAACAAAGGGTAGATTTGCATGTCCAGTTTGTGGCCCTAAGATGAAGTATCATCATTCGCCAGACTTAAGAAAGATGGTGTTTGATGAGTTTAGGCACTTCCTCTCTAGGAACCATAAGTATCGTACTACTAAAAAACATCTTTTCAATGATAAAGAAGAAACTGGATTAAAACCACGAAGAATGACACCTCATTTGTGGAATTTGGAATATAACATAATTAATAATCGTCAAGCAGCTGGTACGTAATTTGTGTGTGTGTGTGTGTGTGTATATATATATATATATATATATATATATTGTTTATGTAATGTTTGGAATTTTTGTTTTAACTAATGAATTTATTTTATTGTATTTTATAATTATTGTTCTGATTTATTTTATTCTTTGATATCAAGGTCATCGTCACGGTGAAGGTACTAATATTGTACTTCCACCTGGAATGAAATGTTATCCTTCTCAATTTGTGAGGTTGCCCTACTATGAGGACCTAAAAATAGCTAATTTTTTTTATACAATGCATGTCAGGAAGAATGTGACAGAAACTTTATGGCGAACCATAGATGGTGCACATGATAGAGATAAAATTGACAAAATTTGTGCTGACATTGAGAAATCGAATCATGCAATGAAAAGTGTGATCGACAGATCAAATAACAATGGAGGTCAAAATTATAATAATATTCCATGGTTATTAACAGAACAACAAAGAAATGATGTAAAAGAGGTCGTTAGAAGAATTAAATTTCCAACAGGTTTTGCTTCAAACATAAATAATATCTTAATGAAGAAAGGTGACTTCAGTGGGGTGAAAACACATGATTGGAATACCTTTGTTAAGGTAATTTTTTTGGTATACGTTTTTGTATGTTATTGCTTGAATACATATTTTAAATTTTCCTTTTTTTCTGTTTAATTTGGAAACCAATAACGATTCATTTTTTATTGTTATAGTATGTTCTACCTGTATCTCTCCCAAAGGACTTCGACAACAATGTCAAACAAGTTATATATGGTCTTAGTAAATACATGAGGTAAGTAGTTTTGATTTATACGCAAAATATAATTGCTACAATTTCTTTTCGTACTTAATGAGATGATGTATTAATTTACTTGTAATGAAACATATATTATGTTTCAATGAAATAACCTTGCGTAATGATTTGTAGATGGTTGTCATTGAAAGAAATCCATCAAGATGAAATAAAGTATTGGAAGATAGAAATTCCTCGGATAATGTGTGAAATGAAAAAGTATCTACCTCCAACATTTTTCAATGCACAAGAACACTACTTGATACACCAAGTTGAGGAGATTGAAATGTGTGGACCAGTACACACAAGGTCAATGTGGATGGTCAAGAGGCACCTGAAATCCTTGAAGGCTTTGGTTAGACAAAGAGCATGACCTGAGAGTTCTATGGTGGAGGGGTATGTGGTATATGAATCCATGGTGTATATTAGTCATTATCTTCCTATATTAGCTACGCTAGCTATGAAGGTGGTGGATTGCATTTGAGATGTGAACTCCATCAAAAAATTTGAAGTGGAGCACCTATTGGTAGAAGGTAGAATGAAGAAAGTGAGAGGTAAAAGATTTATTATGTATAATACATATAATGTTTCATTTTTTACATCATTTATATGATCATTATATTCATTCAAGTCTCATTCTTTCATAGTTTATTAATTAATATAATTTACCATGGTTATAAGTAATATTTATTAATATTGGTGAATTATTGTTTTTTTATTGAGGTGCTCAAGATTATGAGGCACTACTTTTATACATTGCAAACAATCTTGAGTGGATGATTGAATGGATTGAAACATGTAAAGCATGTAACTACGGTAGGTTATCATGGAAACTACTGTTTGAATTGATTAGAGAAGCATATCACAGTGGAGATGGAAACGTTACAGACAGGGAAATCGATTTAGCATATGGTTTGAAAGATAGAAAGGTAAGCAATTAATTCACCTATTTTATTCATTATTTATTTTATACTATATTTATAATGTGACAACAAGTTTGATTTTCCAGATAATTTTCATGCTGTGTAAATTATATGATTAATTATTAATTGAGAATGCATATTTTTCATGTTTGGCATATTGTAGTTGAAACACCACAAGGCTATGTGGTGCAATGGTCGTAAATTTCGCGTTAAACAATTGGATGATAATAGGAAAAATTCTGATAGTGGGATAACTGCAGTATTCCAGGTCACTAATGTTTCCTCCAAGAGTGATAAACATCCTCGAGAATCTGAAAATAGATATTATGGGGTTTTAGATGATATATTTGAGTGTGACTTTAATTCCTTCAAAATAGTTTTGTTCAACGTCAAATGGTATAGGCTACGAATGAATGTACATGATGATGATAGAACACTTATTCAACATGAAAATGGATTTCCAATGGTTAAAACATCGCAGTTTGAAGCAGGAAAAGTTCGCTATGTTTTTCCAAGACAATGCGAACAAGTCTTTTACTCAGAGGTTCCAGGTGAGAACGAATGGTCATTTGCTATTAGATATGATCCAAGAGGAAGGCTAGTAGAGTATATTGTAGAAGAAGAAGATGATATTGATCAAGAAGAAGATGATGCAGTGGCAGATGAGCAGGAAGATGCATTGACAAATGAAGAAGATATATTAGAAGATGAACCAGGCATAGGAGATGAGGCAACAATTATTGATGATGATGTCGATGAGGATATTACTGAAAATGACATAATTGATGATGATGATGACATGGTTGATCATTTCAACACCGTTTCTGAATCAGATGTTGGTATAGATGTCGATCAGTTGGATGAAGATCAAGAAGATACAGAAGAAGAATATTGATACAGATGTTATGTTCGAGTATGAGCTGGTATATTATAACTTTATATTTTAATATGTAAGAATTATTGTCTTTAAATAATTTACTAATTATGTGGGTTTGTTGCATGTTGTTTATTATTTCAAACCAATAAATAATGGCCTTACTATTGTACAAGCTAAACTAAAATTATATGCCATTTTTAAATCAAACCTAAGTTGGCATTTGAAAGGTTTTAATACCTATTTATATGGTGGAGCATTACCACCATAAACTATGGTTTTAATAGGAATTTCAAACAAATTACAAAGGTTTCGGATTAATCATGGTGGGACTTTCAAAATTTTACATTAATCACTATAGCTACCCTACATATAATCAGTACTACAGCTCCTTTCCTTTTCTAATCGACTCAAACCCTACCAGATATATGCCTTTGTAGATCAGTACTACATCTCCTTACCTTTTCTAATCGACTCAAACCCTACTAGATATATGCCTCCTACTACAAAGAACTGCTTGTCGTGCAAGAAACTCCAGAAAGCAGGCCCTTGCTACAAATAACCGCTCGTCATGCAAGAAACTCCAGAAAGCAGGCCCTTCCTCCATCAGCAGGAAAAATGGTATGGCCAAACAGAATTTTGCCAGATTTTGAAAAGTGATTTTACCATTTAGAATGCCCAGGATTTGAAACAGAGCAATAAATTGGGCTGCTCATTTTCCTTGAATAGGGCATGCCTGTAGATTTAGTTTTGTTTTTAATAAAATTCAATGTAAGACATAACGAACTCCCCAAACCTTAGTCTCCAGCATAATTTCCATAAAATTTGGTAGTTGATTTCCATCATCACAAATTGGTTTTTACAAGAAGAAAAATTGATCACCATTTCCTACCATTTTCCTTCAACAGTTGTCATTTATGCTAGACTCGCCAAACAATTCTTCAATAATAGCAGGTGAAAAGTCTGCCTCCTCTTCTTTATGTTCCTGTTGATTAATACCTATTTTCTTGGCAGAAATCCCAGTACTAGTATCATCCCTAACTTTTGTCCATGCCTTTTTATTTCCACTATATTCACTTGGTGAGTGACTAGTGCTACTCTCCTAACCAGTGCTACTCTCCTCCTCATCAGAACTCAAAAGATCATCTAAGTCTGCAGTGTTTTCATGTAGATGAGTCTGAGAATCTCCAAAGTTTCCTTTTCTTAATACATCACAGCTCACACAAATTGCATCTTCATTTTCAAGCACAGGACAATCAATGAACTCACCCCCATAGCTGTCCAGGGCTATCATGCACAATTGACTCAATCCCATATTTGGCATGGTTGTAAAAGATGAGGGAATATTTTCCTTGTACCATGGCAAATTAACATCCTAGAGGCCTGATTTTCCTGCAGCCAGTACTTCAGAAATTGTTTTTTTCTCCATGGCCATGTTTTCAGGGTTGGTCTCTTTCTTTGCCTTGCCATTACTAG
Source organism: Pinus albicaulis (assembly GCA_034641835.2). Classification (NCBI taxonomy): domain Eukaryota; kingdom Viridiplantae; phylum Streptophyta; class Pinopsida; order Pinales; family Pinaceae; genus Pinus; species Pinus albicaulis. Next base: position 1,121,193,338 of record CM076581.1, on the reverse strand, counting down.
GAAAAATATCTGAAAAGCTCTGTACTAGTGCAGGGTGAAAATTAAACCCACATCTATTCATATTATAGTCACACATGAACATAATCTTGTAATAATCAGGTGCTTGTAATTGGAAAGTATCAAGAAATCTAATTTGTGATAATTTATCAGCGCAATCACCACCCCAAACATTGGCACAATTTCCACGTGGCATGGATGATACATCTCCCTTGACATGAGTTATAAATTCAGCATAAGGGCCAGATAAGTTAGCCATGTGGATATAATTATAGCTAGTGCTAAACCTCCATCTCCAGCTTGCTTAAAACTAGGATCAAATCAAAATCTGGCTACAACTATCATTGAATGTAGACAAGTATGTGAGAACCTCTGGTTCATGCATAACACATTGCATTCATGCAAATAGCTACTTCGTGAAATCGTGCAAGAGCAGACACCTAGACCATGACCTTCAAGGTCTGACACATCCTATTGAGATGAAAAAAATGGAAAGTCTACCCATGACATGGTCAACATGTCAAATTTGAAAAGGATTTTTTCAAAATGCTTGTGTTGTGAAAATGGAGAGTATATTTTATGAATTTCAAAGTTTCAATTAATTTAAATTGGTTAGATGTGATAGGCTAGAATCACTACAAGGAAAAGAACCTCTAGCAGATGTTTTTGAGGAACCCCTTATAAAAATACCCCATATATCTGTTTCTAGTGTAGGTTACAAGAGGAGGTTGGCGGGTGGATGGTTTTGTGGATAACTACACATCTGTGGTTGTATCTTGTGTTCATTTCCACTATTTGTATGGTACTAATGAAACTAGTATAAAGTCTACTTTAGAGGTCAGATCACTACTATAGTAGAATGTGATTATGTTGTTGCTTTTCTAGTGTTTTGTTTCAATTTTTTTGTGATTTATACACAACAGACTCAATAATACTGAAATTATGAAGTTGATTTGTTTCGATAATTAATATACCTTTTTAGACTACAAATAACCCAGTTTAGTCTTATTGTCAACTCGTCTCTTGTTTGGGTGCCTTAATGTGCAATGACATGTTTTGAGGACTTAATTCAATGGAAGGAATATTTGAAACTCTAACTCTGTCTTCCGGTGTCTTATTAGAAATTATTTCAGTTTTCATTTTGTGTTTTCAAGTTTTTACATTTATAATTTTATTGCAATGTGGTAGACTGATCAGGGCAGTACAGGAACAACACTGAGACATGATAATCATGGAAAGGGACCAACAAAAGAACATGTAAAGTGCCAGCATTGCTCTATCTTCAGGTATTTTAGTTATTTACATAATTGAAATAATATTAATTTTGTTCAAATATGCAAACACCTGGCCATGGTATGCTTGATGATTCCCTCTATGAGGAAGAGCTTTCTTCATCCCTATCTCCATTGCTCTTGCTGCGAGAAAAGGCGCGAAAAACAAGGTCGAAATTTGATACTTTGATAGACGCGCCTCAAACACCTGAAACAGAAGAGAGGATAATTCAACTAATGACCCAACTAGAAACATATCAGGTAATAATAAAAAATCAAAAGGATATTTTTTTGTTCTGCATGAGATGAATTGTGATAGTTTGATTTTTAATTTTTACATTGACTAAACTAACAAAAAGTTCTTTTGTATGTAGCATTATCTGACACTTGCTGAACCCGGTGTTGGTGGTAGTGGGACACAAGGGCAAGAGATTTCCCAGAAACCCTCTCATACACCTTCTACTCCTTTAGGTGCCAGCCAAGAAACACACCCTGCCCAAGCATACACCCAGCCAACTGCTGAACGTGTTGGCTGTGATGAGGCTAATATGGCCAACTACATTATTGTGTTTCCTGGAGCTACATGTGTCAGCTCCACGGGGACCATTAATGGCACGTTGTTAGTGAATGATGAAGGTGTCCCTATAAAGCACGTACAACTCCCAAGTAAGTTTTAATATTTTAACTATTTCATGTACTCTATCTAAAACATATTTTATCATGATTTTCATTTTTAAATTAATGATAATATATTTTTTTCTGTATAGGAAACAATGAGTTCTACAGGTTTTTGGAGAGGCATGCATTGGTAATTTTTGGCCCAACCATATGCACAAGGTGGAATTCCTAGAATTCCAACCTGAAAAAAGAACTTCTAGATTATCTAGAAGCCCCTTTTGGGGTGGGCACATTTGACAGAACAACGGTGGCTCGGGTAGCTAGAAAATATTTGAAATATACCAGGGAAACCTATAAGACACAATTTCAATATAACCCTAGATATGAGCATCCTCTTATAGTTCCATAGAGTGAGTGGTGAGCACTCATCCATGACGGAAAAGAGAAAAGGGCAAAGAAAGAAGGAAAAATGCCAACTGGACCCGCAAGGTAAATTACAACTTTAATTCAATAGCTTTAATTTTCTCTATGTATTAAATAAAAGTGTGCTACATCATATCTGACTTCAATCTTTTGATGATAGGTTGCCTGAAACCTCGAAGGCAACCAAAGATAGGATTGAAAAAAAGGGCCATCACAAGCTAGGCTAGGGTGGCTACTTGAAATTAGCTGCAATAATTGTAAGTAGCTAAATATATTATAATTAATTTTATCGCCTTCCAACATTTTTGTAATCCTATCAAATAACATTAAAAATAAACAATCATATGTAATGTAGCGTGATGACTTCAGAACAGAAACTATAGAGGAAGATAAAAATATTGCTTTCCATTTCAGCTATCAAGCCGTAGTTGAACGTCACAGAAGCTTGGGGCAGGTCCCAAGATCCAAAATGCCTGATAAGGTAAAATGTTAATCTTTCAATATGTTTATTTTCGTCCATAAATTTAATGTCTAATTTTTTTTTTTAAATCAGGAGAGCAGCACTACCGATGAGGCAAATAACCCAGTTGTAGAGCCAGATGTAGATGCTCCTCACGTGCAACCTGATCATTGTAGTGGGGACCAAGCCGACAATGCTACTATCAGTGAGGGCCATGACGGTAATTAATTTCCACTTATAATTTTTTCTAATTATACCTTGATGGTTGTCCTTATAACTTTTTTTGTTTAAATGACAGAGAATGTTTCCCTTGAGGATCTTACCACTAGAGAGGAAGACAGGGCAACAGTCCCAAAGGCAACAACTGGTGCACCAGGTAAATAATCTCATTGCAATTTTTTTTATTAATATTACCGAACTAGTTCAATGATATTTAAAAACTGACAATTAAAATTTAATATTATCTGTTTTTGTAGGCGATGCCCCGTCACTGGATGAGACCAAACATCGTGACTATGCAACTAGGTCAGCAGTGCGGGTCGAAAGGCACGAAACAGGAGCAGAGCATGATGATATTGATGATGTAATTAGGAGCTTTAGAAATAGGAAGAAGAAAAAGAAAATTTGATAATGTAAAATATTGTATTATTATAAGACAAACGTTACCATACTTAGAACGTTTTTTGTGTTATATAAAAAACTCATTTATCATACTATTTTTATGTCAAGCATTAATTTCAATGTTTCCTTGCATACTTTTTGTTGAATTGTTTTTTATTAGTTATTGAATATTTTTTTTTATGCTCATGAAAGTAAAAAATGAAATATAGATTGGGTATTGGGGAATTGAGAGTGATGTGAGGGGGGGGAGGGGCCATAAGAGCTTCCACCTTCATGTGGTTGGCCCTGTTTAGTAGAGAATAATTTATTGGAGCGATTTAATCTTGGAACAAACCTCCCTCGATCCAGCGTAGCAACAAAAAAGTCACTGTTGACTTAGTTGCTACTCTTTCAGATCGTGGGAGGCTTGTTCCAAGTTCATGCGACTCCAATAAATTGTTCTTGAAATAAAGAGGAGCTTATTCAGGTATGTTTTGACATTTTCAACATATGTTCTAACATTATCATAAGAATGCATCTTAGAGTAAAAAATACTACATCAATTACTTGTATTTATTGTATAGATAATGATGGATTTTGATTGACTTGGCAATGCAGGTACAAATCCTCTTGCATCATGAGCAATACAACTTGTCAACCAGGGTCATGTCCAGGATATTTTTGCTTGTGCGCTTGACCAGGTTTGTAATGTCACATTTTGTAAGTTCCTTTATAGTTCATAATTCAATGTTAAGCTTGTTCATGATTATTATCTAGGTTTTATATATGTGTTTTTTCATCTATTTGATTGTAAGCAACTCTGCATGTTTCCTATTCTTCACTATGATTTCTCCAATTACCACTCCCAGGATGAATTCGACTTTATTGTTACATAGGTTACTTTATTGTTACTATGATTTCTCCATTTACTATTTCATAGGTGACATCATGTAAAGTTGTCAATCTTAGGTTGGTGATGAGCTTTAGTTCTCCAGATTTGGGGCTTTTTTGATCTTTTCTCCCTCATGTCGTTCCCGCATCACCTCGTTGTTTGAGCATGCCAGTTGTCTACCACTTGTACCAATTGGCACATGTCAATCTCTGAGTGGTGCCACATTTCACCTATTTTCGGCCCACTTGACCACCTAAGAAACTCAAATCCACACATCATGTGTCTTTATCATGGAGTGCCACATGTCCTAGATATTTTAGATGCTAACATCATGCTTCTAATGTGTTATGTCAACCAATCATAGTGGTCCATGTGGCCTTGTGCCATGTCACCAATCTGGAAGAGAGATTTGAGCCTTTTCTTTTCATGATTTTTCTATTATAATTTTTTTCTTCAGGACGAGAAATCCCTTTTGCAATAGATGGGGATTTTCCCATTTCCCTGGATTCATCTCCTAGGACACCCTTCAAGCCATCATCTAAGAGGCAATCTGCAACTCTCTGTTGTTGCCCTCTTGCCCTTGAATTATACGCTTCTAGAAGACTAGTTAGGGAACTATTCTAGCCCTTATTCCATTGCTTCATCATTGTATCAACTTCTCCCACAAGCTGCTTCTATTTTTCGTCCACTTAAAGGAAGAAAACACTACCCTAGGGTGAGGTTGCTCCTCAACTATCCCTACCGCACTTATGGACCAACCAGCAATATGAACGTTTCCCTTACTTGTGGAGACACCCCCTATGCTACTGCACATTCAATTCCAGGAGCTACTTGCTAAGGAACACTCCTACACTATGCCTAATGACTCCAAACAATCCCTCTAAATATTGTTGTATCAACCTCCCTTTTTGGTATTTTAGACAAAGGTGATCCTCACACCATCAAGCACATAATGCTATCACAAGACTCAAACCAAATCCTACATCTGTTCTCCACAAACTTCTCTTCCAATTCCTTAAAATGTGATTTGTATTTTTTGAAGAACTCGGCCCTGGTTAGGGCACCTATCCTTGCTCAAATCCACCCTTCCTCCCACCTGTAAGCCTTCTTCTTTATGTGTTCTTGTTGGAGACAGTTGTGGCCTTATTGTGGCTTGTAAGTACCTCTAATGGCCTTGCTACAAGACAGTAGCGCATTTATATTTGTAAATGAAAATGAGCAGAAATAACATGGACCTACTTTTCCCCAAGGAATAAGGTTTAGACTTGGACTTCTCCTCCTAGCCATGATAGTCCATGGTGAGTAGAATGGAATGGTTAGAGATGCTTTTCTGTTGCGCAACAATTCAGGACCTTGCCTAGTCTTGAAATTTCAATGACACTAGGGCTATGGCAGCCTCCTAATCTGTCTCTTGGGATTTGGTACTGATGAATACGGTAAAATTGATCATATAAACTAACCAAGCCCTCTACAACCATATTTACAATCTCTTTTGTTCTTGGGAAAAATATACCTCTGGCAGAAACTAAATTATTTATAAGGCTAATTTCTGGTCCTAGAAACATTTTATTCATTTTAGTCCCAAAGTTTCAATCTTAACTGAGTTTGAGCAACCAGATAATATAATTAATCATGCAGTCTATAATCACACAGAAAATTGATACTTTTAATGTCTCAGCTACACTATATAATACAACTATCTAAAACGTTAAAAATCAGATTGTGTTCTAAAATGCTAAAAATCAGATCCTCTAGATATTGCTGGCATCTTGTGCAAGATCACCATTCAGTTCTGCTTTAGGGACAACTCCATTGGCATGCTGCACTTCTTGGTGACTCAAGTCTTTGAGTTTAGCGCAGGTATAATTACTTCACTCTGGCCTCTACAATGTAGCTTGTCCCACAGTGTACCCTTCAAGACTCTATGTTCCGCTTCAGGACCTTCCTCTTATAGTGAGAATGCTAGGGCTTCGTCCTGAGGTGTGTTAGATTTATGCGAGGGTCATCCATTTGAATCTTCCAAACTCTCTGATTTTCACTCATGAAATCTGACACAACTTCATAATTTCTTTCATGCATATGTGTTCGAGTTTAGAATTATAGATTAGCACATGGTTAATTGCTGCAAATTGTTGATTGTGGTACTGTACAGTTACAGTAGCAATGCCTTTTTTTTTTGAAAGGAAATCGTTGTATAATCCCCTCTCCTTCCTTGACACATCTGGATAGAGGGTAGCTATTTTGAGTTAGTTAATTTGATTTGAACCCATGATTAATGCGCTGATGTTTGCCATAAAATTGTATTGTCCTGACAGGTCTATGTGAGATGGCTTGTCAACGTGCCTTTATTTCTCATCTTGCAGGTCCAAGCTAGGCATTGAGTCCAGTTTTTATTCCTTTATTTATTATCTATTCATTTTTACTACTATTTATATGTACCAAAAGTGCCATTGCCAATGAAGGTAGGTGTTACTGAGAATTTTAGGTGCAATTTATTTAAATTTCTCAAGTTTTTTCCCTGAAAGTTTAACTCTTGAGCATGCATTTCATCCTTGCCTCAGCTCTGTGATGCTCATGCTACCTCACTTAACCCACACTCTCACTCTATGCATATAAAAACAAGGAACTTCAATGTTTTTCCCCAATTAATTTTAAATCTGGCCCAACTCTAACAATATATATGAGGACCATTACCTTTCCCAAACCTATGATTAAATCACAGTCCAACCCACTTCATGAATTCATCAAAAGGACACGCACCCGGTCCTATACTTAAATGTGGAAGCTCTCCCTCTTTTCCACTTCCTACCGAACCCTTATTATAACCCAAACAACTCTGAAATTCAATTCTCAGCACGGAAGCTTGTATATGTAAACAATGGTTATCAAACCATTGGAATACCCCACCTTATGATATTTAAGTCAACTCTCCGACTTTTGAATAAACTTCAAAATTGAGCTCCCCTTTCAAATCACACCTGAGCTTTATAACTCAATCGAAAATAAGCCTATGGCTTACCCTTCTCACATAACAATAATATACCTCAGCATACGAATTCATTCATACGAGGTTCGAGTTATCACCTACATAATATATATCCACATATATCGCGTACCCCTTGGGGTATTGCATGCCAACTATAATATATGAACACATATTACATCCTCCTGCCAAAGGTAAATACCTTATAACAAACCACGCCTTTGGAGTTAACTCCAAGCGATACATATATAAATGTCTTTAGGGCCCATAGCAATGTCCCCATTAACCTTCACACATCATCATGATGCGAACATCGTCTGATATGTGTATCAAGAGATCTGATAGACATCACAATTCTTGCACCCCTGCATATTAACCTTTGGCCCACATAAACACACAACTTACCCTTACATTATCTTCCATGCATCTCCAGGATGTGACCACCATCCGATCATTTGATCGACAAATTCGACGGTAATCGAAAAAAATTTCGAACAAGACCTTAATGCCCAGAAAAATTGCGAAATTCGCAGTTTTCAAAAACCGCCCAAGCCATGTGTCAGCCAGCAACCAATATCGCACTTTTTTTCTAAATTCCGTTTACCGCTTTTGATTTTTGCGAAAACCACATATGGTTTTGGAAGCCCGCTTTCACTGTTACAGGTCATGGTTCCATTCCCTCAATCATTCGTGGTTCCACCTTAGCTCCTTTGACTTCGCATCCTTAATAAAATCCCCACAGAGGTTTAAAAAATCTTTGCGTCCATCATTGTTATGCATTATATCTGACACCACAACCATAGATTAAAGCAATTCTTTCAACTGCACCAAGAAGTTTCTTTTGATTTTAACTTCTCACCCATGGGTTCACTTAATCGCTCCCAGCATCATCAAATTATGTTCGATTCCATGTCCATACAGTCACACATTCCTAGGATCTCAACCCAGCCTCATTTCACTGCTTACACAGTAGAACCAAACGTCGAGTTAAGCCCCCAGAACTTCACGGTTCCATAATTACATAATAGAAATTGTAAGTTCTCTCAGAACGTCTTATTCAATACTTATTCAGTCAAGCAATTCTACTCCTTGACCTAAAATGTCCACGGAATTCAATTCAATAGCATTGATCTAAGTTTCTTGTTCATTCCAAAATCAAATCATTACAACATAAATCCTCAGCATATTCGAATTGCTTATGAATCAAAACATAGGCATTAACCCTTAAGACAGAGTTTGTCACACATTACTCATACAACTCTCATCGAAGCTCAAGCTTACCACACAGAACTAAATCAATTAATAATAGAACAATAATTTCAATTATATACATGACTTTACTTATAGAACTTCTGGTCTTCGGCCATATATTCAATTACAATGGCCTTCTACAACCTACTCTGCCTCCTCTGAACCGCTCCTGAACTCTACTACACTCTACCTCTAAACATGGCTGATCTCCTACGCTATCATTCATACTTACATTTGTACATAATGGTGACCTGAATTGATTTAGGTCCCTTACAGCTCGACAAAGACTCTTGGACTTCCTAAATTTGGACTCAAACCCTCAAAAAACTGAAACTGACTATTCACCTAACTAACTCAATCAGCTTCCCTCGTGTCCTCTAGTGGGCTAGAGGACATTTACAAATCCTCACTTATTTTACTCAAAACATTAACAACTACATGAGAATTCAAAGGCATGAGATCCCTCTAGAATTAAGAAAATACAAAGTATTTCTAGAGCCTAATGCCCCTGCATCACTCTGTCTGGTAGAGCAGACTAAAAATGTAATGGTAGACATGTTTGTTAAAGTGAAACCTGGCCATATAGAACTACCACCTTTATGGAATCTACAAGAGGATTGCCTTTTTTTTTGGTTGCAATTAAAGTTGCATTTTGTTCATCAGGCAATACAAACTCTTATCAAATTGCAAGGTGTAATTCCAATCTAACTAAGATGGGGTGGAAAACATGCCATGAACATCCAATTCAAAAGTTCTTGTTAGGGTTTAAGTAGCTTACAGTTCTTGTTCCTAACATTAGTTTTTGAAATATAAATTTTCTAAACTGTTTTAACCCAATTTTCTCTTGATTTTATGGAAATTGGGTGTTTGGATCTAGAAAATTTAATCTCTATTATTTTGGCTTCTCTTAGTATGAATACAATTTTAATATGTAAAACCCATTATAGTAAGTAATCAAGTGTTCACTGGAGAAGCAATACCCAGTTTCAATACTCATTCTCTCCTCCTTAGTATGGTAGTTCACTCAAGTCCTCCACCTCCTGCATACATCCTGAGCTCTGAATCAATTAATTGCGAGACTATCATGCTAGGATACACCATGTTCAAACTCTTTTCCAGAAGAGCAGAGAAATTCATCTCCATATGGGCAGAGAGGAAGAAATTGCAGGTTTAAGGTTTAGTCATTGCAAATGGAATCACCGCACTTTTGACTAATTTTGAATCCTCCCAAATGCTATTGAGGAAGCAAAAGTAAGTATATTGTTGATCCATGGACACCTGTTAAGCCTTTGAGATAGTTGGAAGAAACCTACTATTTGAGAGGTTGTAGGTATACCTCTCCTATGCTTGGAAATATCTATAATTAAGACCCTATATGAGATTCAAATGATCATCTCTGGGGTCTATTATATACATTAACATAGTATTCAAGCAAGGGTGTCGACTGCCTCACATTATTTGGACTTCATATTTATGGATGAGAGTTTCTCATTTCAAAATCCATGGGTGGTAAAGGTGGAGGCCCTCTATGGGATCTCCATTTCACTATTTTTTGACAACACTGTCCTTCTATTTCACGAATCCAAAAACAAAAGTACATTTTGAGCTCATTCTGGGATGAACATGGTCTTCAAGTCCACCTTGCAAACACAAAAGAATGTAAGTTAGCTCTCCTTCTTTTCAAGGATAGCAGGTAGAAATGGTGACATCCTAGTATTTCCTTTGAATGCTATTATTTGGTTCATCTTTTAACTTGTTTTCGACATTTGTACAAATGTTGAACAGAGGATTGCAACATTAACAACCTTGGAGAGATGATGTTTCCAACTTCAGTTTTAGGATATTTAGGCTAAGTTCTGGTTTCTTGAAGTCTTTTCATAATACTTTGTTAGACATGACTTTCATTTTCTTCTTGCAGAATTTTTAGAAATGAATGGATATCTTGTGGACAGTTGTAAACAAATTTAGTTCTATTACCATGCTCAAGAGAATTTAATGTTTGTCATTATTGGAGGACAAAGATAGACCATAAGAGCTCGGTTCTGTGTTCTAGATTTTTATTAATACTTGAATCAGTTAAACCCTCAGACCTACTACAACCCTATATTGAAGCTTGGTTCTATTGAAGCCATCATACTTTGGACCCCTTCATTGCAGTCTCAGGCCAAGGATATAGCTACAGGATTTTGACATATTTTATGCGGTGAACATCTATTAAAATCTCAGATTATCTCCTATTTACTGATTCTTGGATAGAACTTTCAAATTAGCTAAGTCACCTATTTACTTAAAACTAGAACATTTGGCGGAATTTTTTTTTTTAATATTTTTAACCAAGATTGAATGTTATGTACTACATATAGAAATCTGGAGGGGAATGGAGTGTTCAGGTTGTACAATGTATTACTTCAGTCTTATGATTTATCAATGTTCTGTTGGAAACTAATTTGATTGCTGGTAGAGTTTTTTGCATTATTCTGTTGTAAATTAAGCATGTATTTCATCCCATTTGGTTATTTTGTCATTTCTGAATCCTGAACTCATCAACCCTTTCTGTCAAACTGATAAACCCTACATAAAAAATTGATAACCCTTTCCTCATAAAAAACTGATAACCCTTTCCTCATTGTATTGTTTGTATAATTCTGAATCGTTAAATTTTGATCTTCAAGCCTATTTGTTACAATAGCTAGCATTCATATATTAAGAATTACTTACACAGGTAAGAATTACTTACTTAGCTAGAATTACTTACACAGGTAAGAATGAAATCTAGGAAGGGATATAATTGTAGGAAAGAAGCAAGAGGTTCCTTAGCTTCTCATATGCAAACCAACCATAAAGATGTTCATCCCAGGACTTAAGAATAAGGTCAAAAAAGGAACCTTATTTGGCACAAAACTGACACAGAATCTCGAAAACCTTCTCTAGCTCCCCAAATCAATCATGGTATTGTGGATAAACTATAACCATATCCTTTTCCCTTGCTTTGTCTTATAGTTCATGGATCCTTCTTGAAGCTTATCAATGAGTCTTTTACCCTGTTCTTGACATGCAGCTTATGAAAATTCAACCTGAAGATCAGGCCAGGAACAGGGAAGGTTATGTAATTTTAATTTATTATAAGAATGGATTCATAATTTTGTATGATTTGATTGACTGAAATTTGTGTGAATAGACTCTGTAATTTGGGGATTTTGACAGTAGAAGATTAAGTCGAGAGATTTTTCTCTCTTTGTTCAATAAAACTGTGGACTTATTGATATCTGGGTATGTTATTGAAAATCTCCCGAAGGACTCATTCCTTCGATTAGGAAACCTCTGTGTATGATTAGGAAGAATAAACTATGTGTATTATTCTCGGTCTGCCTTTGAATTTCATATTCTCTATGAGTGAATCGAATGTGATTGCCCTGTATGAAAGTTTGTATAAGGGAATAGTGGCTCTGTTGGGAGGGCGAAATCACATCCTCAGTGTGTAATTTGAACGAATATACCCTGTGTGAAAGAGTCGATTCTGTTCCATGAGCGTAGCAGGATATGCTCTCTCTATTCAAAGAATAGTGATAGAACCCCTGTCTATTGAAGCTGTTATCACCCTAGTAATTCTTAGGTTGTGGGATGAGGATTTTTGTAGTTAAGAAAACCAGGGGTAACCAAGAACCTCTTTTAGAATTCAGGATCTAGCCTTCCTAAGTTCTGGAGAGGGATCTCTCCTAAAGATTTAACTTTGTTTTATAATTGGGTTTTAGGCTAGATATGAGTGGACAGTGGGACTTGTTTTGAAAGAGTGGTGGGAATAAAAAGTGTTTCAAGGTAAACCAGAGGGATCTACCAGAACATTGGGCTATGGAGTCAACTTTCTAGGCAAGAAGAGCTAGGAAATAAGACTTAAAGATGCAAATGTACTAAGGCCAGGGTAGATGACCTTCTAAGGCTTTGAATATGCTTTGTTTATGGAATGGGTGAAATCTGAACAAAAGGGCACTTAAGAATCTTTAAGTTACAGAAAAATAAGATTGAAGGAGGGTGTTACACCAATTTTTTGGTCATTTAACCTATTATTATTAGATGAACCCAAGTACACCATGTAAGACCAATTTTACCCTAAGTAAAATTTCTTTCACCATATAAAATAACTTATTTTTTTATATTTCTGGTCATATTTAACCCAAAACAAGGAAATTAATTAAATAAACCCTTATTTATTTAATTATTTCCTAAGAATAAGTTATTTAAATCATTATTTAAATAATATTCTTAGTTAAATTTGACTAAATCATCCATAAATAATTAAATAAACCATTATTTATGTAATTATATTCCCATCATTTCCTAAAATGATAAATAAACCATTTATTTATTTATTATTTATAAATAAAGGAATTGACCCAAGTCAAGAATCATTTTCCCTCCAACAAATATAATAAAATATTCCTAAAGGGTGCTTCTAGAATTCGATTAATAATATTTTATTCATGCACCGAGTTCTAGACAACCCTAATATTTTGTTATAAATAGGAGGGTTTTCCCCATTCATTAGTCACCTCCATTGCATTAGCTCACTCTGGATCTACTCTTGGTCACCATTTTCCATTTTTGCTTTGTGAACTCCCATTGAGTTCTATGTTTGTTTTTCTACACCATTAAGAGAGAGAAATGTTAGATTTGAAACATTGAGGACTTCCAAGAACCCATCCCACTGAGGAGAACCGGAAAAAACCTTTCTTGTTTTCCTCTCAGGTGCCCCATTCTTTGATATAATACAAAATTCTTGTAAAATACATTATTCTTGTCTTGTCTATTGGATTTATGGAGCCATATTATATTTTATCTGCCTAATATCTTTTGTGCTTAGATCTGAATTTATGTAGCAAAATTAAAGATATTTTGCAGCCATAATCGATGTTAGGGCTATTTTTTATGCGTAGCTAAAGTGATATTTTACACGAAATATTCATACTAACAATTGGCGACTCCACACGGGTTTTCTTTTGCGACCGTTGTCGTTTTATATCTTCCTGCATATCCAGTTGTTTCAGACCCTAGGGTTTCTCTTCCATTTTCTGTTTTCCTATTTTCATGGTGCTTTCCACCTCTAAAACCTTCAAACAGTCAAATTTTTAACTTCTGTGTGTTTCTGGCCTTATTGCACAAGTGATAGACATCAGCCGCAGCTGAGACGACAATTTTTTCTAAAATCTGCCGCCGAGAGAGCCGGATCTGTAGGTCGCACTTATCGGCCCAGAAAGTGTGACCTGAGCTTGAGGACTCACTTTTCTACCCAAAAACTGCGACTTGGACCGAAAACAGGTCAGAACCTGTGACCTGCACTTTTTTTGCACATTTTCCCGCACTTTTTTTGGGTTTGTCTGAAGCTCCTGTCAGGGTTTTCTAGCCTTTGTCTCTACCTGTTTAGACCTGTTTCTGATCTGCTTCACTCAAATAAGAGGGAATCTTGCCCCTCAGGGCTCTAGTACCCTCCACTTTTTGTGGGAGAGTCTTTGCTGTTTCAAAAGTTTGAATTTTCTGAGTTTCAGCCTTCATTTTCTCAGATCTGATACCTCCTTTTCAGATCCCTTTAGATCAGCTCTTCTCCCTCTCAAATCACCTCATATCATTTTGTTTGGGTTCATTTCTAAGGCCACTGCCTTGTCTCTCCTATTTTTAGCTGATCTCCTCCTTTTTAGCAGCAACCTTGCCTCTGCCTCTTTGTTGTTCTCTGCACCACTTTTCAGAAGATTTCTCCTTTAGATCCCAGTCCCTCCCGACATTTGATCTATTGGCCTCTTTTTGCGTTCTTTGCCTAGTTTTTCCCTCTTTTAGACTAGTTTTGAGAGACCCTCCTTCTTGGGTTAGATCGATGCATTGGTAGCTATTAATTTTCTGTTCTTTTAGCTTTATTTACTGCAGATTTATTTTCAGTTACGCAACACACTTCTTCTTTTACTCTCAAAACGTCTGGGTTTAGACAATTAAAATTAAAGCACGCCACACACTGACCCTAAGTGAAGAAGCGCCTGGTTAACACCACCTGGAAAAGACTTTAAAATCAATTGTCATTGCACCTCTCTACCCTTGACCTCACTTGATTTTTTCCCTCCCTACCCTTGTCAGTTTTTCTTCTTCCCGTCATCATTGCGCCCCCAAGGCACCTCTCCCGAAGACTTCTTGGCCTTCACCCTCAGTTTCTACTTGGTCGACTTCCTCCTTCCCGTCGTCATCAAGTAATTCCTCCCCTGATTCCGCACTCCGACTCTTCTTCTGATTGTTCGGGTTCTCCCCCTACCCCCGTTTCTCCCCCTATTACTCCCACCATGTATAGTTCAGGGCCTACCGCCAGCAGCAACCCCAGTACTACTGCTGGGTCCATTACCAGTGGAACCACTACGGGACCTACCTCGACTTCCCCATTACTCCCTTATATGGCCTGCCTCAGTCTCCCTGACTTCAATCAGCTGATTAATGACCCCATCCGCCACAATGTCAGTTGGCCTGCTATGCCAACCAAGCTTTTCTCTGACATTCCCAAGTTTGAAGGCCTTGCTAGTGAAGATCCCTCTAACCATATCCGATCTTTCCACATGTGGTGTTCCTCCAATTCTATCACCGATGACTCCAATCGTCTTCGTTTGTTTCAACGCACGCTTACCGGCGAAGCTTCTAAATGGTATGTTGAACAGACCACCTCCTCCCATACCACTTTTGTGACCATTGCCTAAGCCTTCTTATCTTATTTCCAGCTCCCCCTCTGATACGACACAGGTACCGAGTTTTTAACCTCCTTCCGTCAATCCTCTTCGACCTGCCTTTCCGTTCATGTCCAAAAATGGCGGCGAAGAAGAAGCTTATGTCGAGCTCCTCCCTTTGAAGATCGAGTTTATATGGACTGGTTCCTTCGCTCTCTCTTACCTCCTATTGGCAAAGATGTCGCCTCCCATTTCCCTCAAACCGAAGGAGCTGCCCTCCAAATAGCCTTGAGATATGACCTTATTTATGCTCAATCTGGTTATGTTTATACCGTCCTTCCTGACCTCCCCAAGCCCGGCGGCACTAACACCCCGGGGGCATCTCACTCTGCCGATGGTATCGTTGGAGCTCTTTCCCATACCTCTTCCCAACCTGCTATGGGCTATGGTTTCTCTTTAGGAGGGAACAGCACCTCTAGCACCTTTCCCCTTCCAGGTAGCATGTATCCAGGATACAGCATACCTCCTCCTTTTGCCCCTACTCCTACTTACCTCACTACTTCCCATCCTAACCCTTATCCTTACCCACAACCTGGTGTCCCAGCTCCTCCAGAATTTGGACCTCTCACCCCCTTGCCTTCTCAAACCCTGCCGCAGCACTTACTACCCCCTCCAGGACACGTATTTGCGCAGCAGGACGCGAGCAATTCTCTTCCTTCTCAAAGAAAGAGAAAAGTAAATCAATCTGCCCCTGGTAATCGTGGACCCAATCCTTCAAGTATTGATCCTCACACTGCCAACCAGCCATAGGGTTCTCAGCCCAAGCCGAATAGGCCACTTCGCACCAATAAGCCTTGTTCGTGTTGTGGTGTTTATGGTAATTACAATCACGATTGTCCCTTATTACCACAAATGTGGTAGATGTGGGATTCTCAAGCCACTGTGCAGGGACAACACTCCTCCCCTATTGTCTCTCCCACCCCAGCTACTTCTCAACCCGCTGTGTTTACCGATCCTTTCCCTCACCAAGGATTTGTGACCACTCAACCCCCTCATGCCCCGGTAACCACTCAGCCTTCCCCTTCTGGTTCCTCTGATTACCATATTCTCATGATGGCCCCTGACCCACCTCTCACCGTCGACCTCAACCTTCAAACTCAGTCCCGTCAGTATTCCACACCTCCCATTCCATCTGTCTCCGAGTCTCCATCGTCAGGTCCTACAGAGCCTCTATCGACACCCAATGGTCCCTTGCAACTCCCTCCGCCCCAAGCCGCGGTTCATCCCAAAACTCCTAAGGGACCATTATGCTGAAATGCTGCCTCTAATTAGGCTTCCCATTCATACAGCATAGTAGATGATCTGGCACAATCTCCTGCTGCCATTTCAACACTAGAACTCCTCCAGTCGTGTCCTTCTCAAAAGAGGGCTCTACTCTCTGTCGTGGGCGTTGTAGATCCTACTGATGACCAATTGATTATTTTTTATGCCCGTCAGTTATACCATCCCCCTATTCCTCCTTCGGTTGCTTTCCAAATCCCAGTCAAAATCCGCAATGCCAATGTTGCTCAGTGTATTATTGATGAGGGGGCATCTACCTACGTAATGTCTGCTTCGGTTTGGAAACAACTCGGATCCCGTGAACTAGCCCCTTCCAAAATCACCCTTCGTGCGTGGGATGGCCATGCCTCCCAGCACATTGACCTATTCCATAACTGTCCTATCACCCTTGTCGGTAAGACTGTTTGTGTCGACGTTGAAGTTATCAACGCCCCTCTTGACTACAACATCCTTTTGGGGCATAGTTACACCTATGCCATGTCTGCCGTCCCATCCGCAGTCCACCGCAAGATGTTCTTTCCGCATAATGGCAAGATCGTCACCATTGACCAGTTGACCTACCACGAACCTAAATCTTAGACCTCCCTTGAGTCCACCATCTCTACTGTCACCAATAAACCAATTGTTGATTCTTTGACCAGTGTTTCCCCTGGCATCTACAAAGACTCCTCTTTGCTTGGAACTTTTCCTGGTCCTCCCCCTCCTCCTGCCTCTGATCCTCACTTGGCAAACATTTGCATGATGTAATCATCTTGGGCTGACCTCACGGAGCCCACTTTGGGTATTCAGCAACCTCAACCTCAACTAGCTCCAAGCCCTTCACCCCCACTAGCTAGCCTTCTTCCTTCGGAACCTTCTTCTACACATAGTCCCCCCACGCCTCGTTATCCTCCTGGGTTGATTCCACCTGATATCAACCCCCTTGGCACCATTCCTCCTGGCCATTTCCATACTAGTCAGATACCTTTCCTTGCTCCCCCTCCTAGAGCTTATTTGGTCCCTATTTTGGCCACCTTATCCCTCCCCAATTTGACCTTGGGTATACTCGTCTAGTATCTTGACCCTCTAACCACTACTCCGCCAGGTCAACCTAAACCATATTTTACTTTGACCCTGGTTCAACCAATCCCCACAACTTCTCTTGCTACGATGGTACCTTAGTCACCTCAACAAGCACCACCTCCTGTCGCAACCACTTCGAGTAAAAATGGAAAAGCTCGCAGGGGGGCATCAAAGGGCAAGCCTACCCCGACCAACCCTGCTCCTTTTCGGCTTCCCAAGAATCCCATCCAATGTTCTCTATGTGATGTTGTTGGTCACGCCACTCATGCCTATCCTGAATTACCGCCTCTCAAGACCATGGTTAATGAAACATTTCCAGACTCAGACATCCCAGAAGTCCATGTCACTATACCGGATTCTACCCCGAAACTTAAGAACTTTCGCACCAATCACCCTTGTTCTTTGTGAAATTTCTACGGACACTATACCCATCTTTGCCCTCGCCTTGACGAGTATCATGCTTCTTTAACCACATACCGCCAATTCGAAGCCACACTCACCCATAACCCTTCTTTCCTAACGCCAGACCACCTGTCTACCCCGATTACCATTTCTCCTCCTGATAATAAAATGACCGAAACTTCAGCCACTATTTCCTACCTTTCCTCTTCACCATGGTTCTCGGCTACCGACCCCTTAGTACCTTCCCCTGACGCTTCGCCTGATCATTCAATTGCTCACTCTGTCACCTCACATGACATCGTACCTATGAGCCCTTCCCATCACAATCCAGAATCTCATTATTGTCCCCACCTCACGAATTACCGAGCCTCTTTAGAGGTCATTCGCGAGTATGAGATTGAACAAAACCAATCTGCCTCTCCTATCCTCGCACAGTACGCGTCAAACCACCTTGAGGGCCCCCCTGCTACCATTGAAATTCCTCCTCCTAATGTTGATATGTCAAAACTTGCTGCCCCCCTCCTATACCTATCATCATCCTCAGAGTACATTCCCTCTGAATCCACTCCATCTGTTTTGCTTGATTCTCCTTCAGCAACATCCTTGGGCTCTACATGATTTGATCATCTTTTTACTTGTTCCTCTGTCATCCCCCATGACGATCCATATGTGCGCCTTTCTTCCCATGCTAATGATTTAGGTAGCTTTGCGGCCTCATGTGGTTTCCCTGACCTTTTCCCTCCCACCCATAACCACGATGATACCATTCGTATCTATGATATTCTCTGCAGCCTGAGCTCCACCCCCAATCCATCGCCCTCTAGTCGGTCTGCTCGTCATAGCCACCCTATCCAAACTACTAGCTCCCGTAGTTGTCATTTGCTATCTACCCTTCCCTCGCGCTGCCATATTTGTTCTTACTCCTCCCATGTCCTGTCTTGTGACACTATTGTGCAGGACCTTCCGTCCACGCATTATTTTGGCCATGCCAATGGGGCCAGTCGCTATTACCAGAATCTAGCCTCACCATCTTGGGCCATTCTTACCCCTTGTGACGATGCGCATGCGGCCCTCTCTTTTTTTTCTAATGAGTCAGGAAGCTTCGCCGCATCAGGTGGTATTTCTCCCACGAATCAGCCCATCTCCTATCACGATGATGACATTATGGAAGAAATCACCACACCTGACTTTATCTATTCCCCCTTACATCGAACCCATGCGTTTACACCACATACACCTTGTGGCCATTACATTGAAACCCAATGTTTGAGTAAGGGGGGACCCATATTTGAGAGACCAAGAGAAGCCATGCTTCACGACTCTCCTAGTGTATCCCGTCATGTCGACTCTAGTACCATTATTCTTCCACATTTAGAAGAACCTCTAGAGTCCCATTCCACTTCAGATCACTCTCGAGATGATACCCCCCATCGTTCCTTAATTTTTACATCAGTAACCCAGTCTCTTAGACATTGTTATTGACCAACCTATAGGTTTTCTACGAGAGCATCAGTTCATTATCTCCGAATCCTCTCTTTGGGATAGTGACACCAAGTATGCCAACCTAGAAACTTAAAGTCCATTTGATTCATATACGCACTACTAACAAGAGATTGGTAATCCTCCATTTCCTTTCTCAAACTGCATAACCATAACAAAAGAAAATAAGCGCACCAAATCATTAAAGTGTGTTTAGATTCCCCTTTTTCTAAATACATTTTGGCATGACCACAACATGCTTGGGGGCACCTATGCCCCTCAACCATACAAAGCCCAGATCTCAGCCAAAAACAACATTGAAACCCCCTTTCTCTAACAGGTCGCACTTTTCAGGTCATTTCCTAGGACAGGTCGCAGTTTTCTTCCCAGTACTTGCTACCTAGGCCATAGAACCGAACCCAAAAAAGTACGACCTGGCCTGTTCATGAGCCCTGGGTACCTGTTACTTTTTAATTACTTGATACTTCACCAGGACACATTTTGTCCAAAAAAGGGTCTCTTCACCTCTCCTCCAAATCGGATTTCCTCCCTTACAACACGTGTACTTGGGGCACCACCTTGACTCCATGCTTGTCCTTGTTCGTGTTGATCTCCGTCATGAGATACCATCTTGTACTCATGTTTTTACGATCCCCCATTGGACCTTTACTGTGTGGAATCACCATCAAGTTGCCCTTGTTTAGAGCATCCGAGTTGAGCCATCCTCGCATGTATAGAGTCTATCATGAGCCCCTTTGTATCCTGCTATGGTCCTCCACCCTTCATTGCTTGGTCCCTCTCTCATGTCGCACATTATGGCCTTGAGTCCCATTGTCCCCTATCCCACATGATATCATGTCAGTCGCTGCCAAGCCATTCATTCCCTTTATGCTCTAACAAGGAAAGTCGTCCAACCTCTCCTCTGTATCCTTCATCCTATCATCATCATTAGTGTCTATCTGTTCGTCGCTCTACTATTTTCCCTCGTGCCTTAGTTTGGGTTCCCTTATTACCTCACCTATGGCGGACCTACTTCTGTCAACATCAGCTCATTTACTCCAGATACCAGGTCTAGGGGGGCAGTGTACCTCAGTTCGAGCTCTTTTCAGCATGATCATGATCTATACACTTGACGGTCCAGTGATGCAGCAACAGCTATTGGTGATTCCCAGACATGTGTGAGATGTCTCAACCCTCATGAGGGGGTGGCCCTACAGGTAGCCCCCCACATTCCCGGGTGACTTCTTCATTCCTTCCCTTGATGCAGCTCCTCTCATTTGACGATATCGGCCTCAACTGCTTACATCGCCTCTTCGATTTGAATGTATCAGTCAGATTTTGCGAGCCCTTCCCCATGTGTAGGGGGCATTTGGGTGTATTTGTATCTCATGTACTAAAATATTATTATATAAGTCCTGATGGTTATTCCAGGCATCGCATGTATGTGGGATTCATCATGTTCTTTATCTGGCCCATGTTTAGGCCAGCACATGCTTCATTATTGTGTTCCGTGGTTTTCTGGGCGCCTTATTCTTTTTAATTTGTCTCGGCGGGCATAGGTATGCCTCCCCTGCCACCTGTAGCACAGGTACCACTTCATAAAAATAGAGACTTGTTGCACCTGTAAGTCTCGTCTCCTCAGGTTCTAGTCCTCTAGTACATCAGACAACATTACATTTCTCTCTCTCACTTCCCTTTTGATGTCTAGTGATTGAGTTCTTACAACGTACTTCGGTCATACGATTTGCTCCTAACACTCGTACATTGGGGGGCAATCTATTACACCAATTTTTTTGTCATTTAACCTATTATTATTAGATGAACCCAAGTACACCATGTAAGACCAATTTTACCCTAAGTAAAATTGCTTTCACCATATAAAATAACTTATTTGTTTATATTTCTGGTCATATTTAACCCAAAACAAGGAAATTAATTAAATAAACCCTTATTTATTTCATTATTTCCTAAGAATAACTTATTTAAATCATTATTTAAATAATATTCTTAGTTAAATTTGACTAAATCATCCATAAATAATTAAATAAACCATTATTTATTTAATTATATTCCCATCACTTCCCTAAAATGATAAATAAACCATTTATTTATTTATTATTTATAAATAAAGGAATTGACCCAAGTCACGAACCCTTTTCCCTCCAACAAATATAATAAAATATTCCTAAAGGGTGCTTCTAGAATTCGATTAATAATATTTTATTCATGCACCGAGTTCTAGACAACCCTAATATTTTGTTATAAATAGGAGGGTTTTCCCCATTCATTAGTCACCTCCATTGCATTAGATCACTCTGGATCTACTCTTGGTCACCATTTTCCATTTTTTCTTTGTGAACTCCCATTGAGTTCTATGTTTGTTTTTCTACACCATTAAGAGAGAGAAATGTTAGATCTGAAACACTGAGGACTTCCAAGAACCCATCCCACTGAGGAGAACCGGAAAACACCTTTCTTGTTTTCCTCTTAGGTGCCCCATTCTTTGATATAATACAAAATTATTTTAAAATACATTATTCTTGTCTTGTCTATTGGATTTATGGAGCCATATTATATTTTATCTGCTTAATATATTTTGTGCTTAGATCTGAATTTATGCAGCAAACTTAAAGATATTTTGCAGCCATAATCGATGTTAGGGCTATTTGTTATGCGTAGCTAAAGTGATATTTTATGACGAAAGATTCATACTAACAAAGGGGATCAAACTGGGACCTAGAGCAATTAAGAATTCTATAGTCTGGTTATCAAGCAGAAAACATAATAATGCCAACTAGTTAAAAAAAGGGAGCTTTTTATCACTAATCCTATCTAAATTCTCCTAGTTGATCATTAAAGATAGAAACACATTAAAATGAATGTATGGAAACTTTTTGAAAGAAAAAACAATGAAAACAGGAAATAGTCTAGACTTATCTTGTCAGCACAAGAATCCTTAGTTATGATGTCTTTAATCTCAATTCCATTCTACTGCTTCGCTAATTGACTCGTAGAAACTTCAATATATCCAGCAAAATGACTATAGTAGTCTTGAAAAAATTTATTCCACACTGAATACTTCGAATGATGAAGTATTTATACACATAAATTGTTTACAAAATATCTCAAAGTTTGAGATAATGTTTCAAGGAAAAATAGGAAATATAACATAAGAAGAGGGACAACAACAAAACAGTTTGCAAGTTGTTCTCT
Organism: Pinus albicaulis; assembly: GCA_034641835.2. NCBI lineage: Eukaryota > Viridiplantae > Streptophyta > Pinopsida > Pinales > Pinaceae > Pinus > Pinus albicaulis. The sequence continues at coordinate 1,121,170,657 of CM076581.1, read as the reverse complement.
TTTAAAAGGAAACATAGAATTGCTTATCTTAATCAAATTGATTTCATGATGTGCTGGTAGCATTGCTGGCATTGGATGCATCACCTCATGGAAGATGACTTGTAGAACATTTCTTCTTTTCACTTTCAATCCTAATACTCTTTATCTTTGTTTTTCACTGATTCACTACTGTAATTGAAAAATAACCAGCAGTAACAATTTGATTTTACTGATACACTTTGACCCTGATACACTTTGACACTGATTTTTCACCATAAAATAACAGTAAAATATGATTTCTTCATGTGATTTTCCTGCTCTTTTACCTGTCAAATTCACATCAGATTTGTGAATTCTTGCCACTATTGAGCTATGGGGATCTTTATACTCTTTAATTTTCTATAGCTTTCATCAACTTCTATGTACTTAGAAAAGTTTGGCTTTGCTATAAACATGTGCTTAATTTCATTCTCCAAAAAGAACAAATTCTCAAAATATTGCAGTAGTACTTTGCCACTTGGAGATCCTTGTGGAAAACGCTTTTTAGCCTTCTCCTTTGCATGAGCTCTAATCTTCTGGTCATAGTCCTTTTGTGGCATTAATTTTTCATTCAATGCATGTATATCTTGTAATCCCGCTTCTAGCAGCAAGTCATATTTGGTCTTGAATTTACTAATTGATATGTTCATATCATGATGTTTCTCTTTGTTAGGACCTTTTTGATTTCAAGGATAGCCTCTTTCCTGTCTGGAATTTTCAATTCTGCTAGTTCTTCCCTATTTTTACTGTTCAAGAATGATATGAACTGAATTTCTTGTGGGGGTTTGTTGCTAAGTTCCTTCTTTGTTTTATCAATTTCTGCTAAGGAAGCTTGTAGCAGATCTTTTTGTTCATATATTATTTGAATAGAAAGCCATTGTAAGTGAATGCCTTCGGTGATTTTTGACCACAAATGATTTTTTATGTAGGAAACATGTTCAGTAAGATTTATCTGCTGTTGAAGAATTTTCACCTGTTCTTGTAATCTATCAGCCCTCTGTTCATGTCATTTGGAAGTGATTAAGGCATCTCTTTTGGATGTTTCCAGATCTTTGATGGTTCCTTTTAAACTGATTATCTCTTGATCTTTTATGGACATGTCTTCCATAGCTTTGATTATTGCAGTTGTTTCCCCCACTCTGTTTATCTGTGATGAAGAAGTGGCAGAGATATCTTTAGAAGTAATTGACACTGCAGTTGCCAATACTCCTTGTGGTGCCAAATTTTCTACCAATGTTGAGGGGATTGCCATGCTTACAGTTGGAATAACTGTAGGAATGGAAACCTGCTGAGTTTTCTTCAAATTTTCAATTTCTTGCATAAGAGCTTCTATCTGAGTTTCCATATTTTTTATTTGGGCTGTCATTTCAAAACAAGTTGCATATTTTCCTCTTTCTCTGTCTTTTCCTAAAGTATTTCTTTTGTTTTAGGGTGCTCACTCTGTGGTAATTTGAGCTACTTTCTTAAGGCTGTAATATCATCATTTTTCTGTCTTATTAACTTCTTGGTAGCTTTAGTAGTAGAAGGATCTGCTCTAGACTCAATGACTAAATCTTCTAAGGATTTTATTCTTAAATCCTTGGCATGTAAATATGCTTTATCCAACTTCATTTTAGTTTGCAAGTTGGATACAGTCTTTTGGAGCATAGTGGCACTCATTATTTTGCTTACTAATTTTGAATATAACATTTCTGATGCACTTCTGTGAAATTCTATTTGATCCAACTCATGGATAGTATCAACATTTACTACAAATTCTGTCTTTTTGTAGTCTAAAGTTGATTTTGGATGTGCTACCACTGGTCGAAGAGAAGACATGATCATTTGGTTGGTTGAGTAATCAAATGCAGTTACTAATCTGTCCTTATCTCCTAGTTTTTCCTTGAGAAGTTTAGAATAAAATTCATATTTGATTTCTTCATTTTTCTCTCTGATTAGCTTGAACCTCTTCTGACTATCAGAATCATTTTCTTCAATTTTTTTAGAAGAACAAGAGGGGGCTTTTGTATCCATTTCCATTTCAACCATCTCCTTGCCTTTACCCTATGCTTGTACCTGTCTCATTCACAATGATGGTGGCTTAATCATTTGTCTGCTGCTAATTAGTGTCATCCACATCTATTATTTCTTCTGTTTCTAAAGTAGTCATTTTGGCCTTTTTGTTGTATACTATTTTGAATTTTTTTTCAATGATTGTTTCAGCCAAATATCCTTCTTCTTTCCTTGGTCTTTTGTTTGATACTTCTGCTGGTTGATTCACTGTAACCACCTGTACATTATTCAAATTGTCTGTTTTCTTATCTTGATCATCATCAATTAAGGTATTTGTCACCCATTCCAACTTATTGGAAAAATTTTCAATAAGTGGCTTAGATTCATGGAGAAATGGGGGCAATTTTCTTTTAATTCTGAGATTGCTTATAATACCTTAAGGGTCATAGTTCCAAAAAAAACTTTCCTGAAACTTGAATGCTGATAGCTTGTCTGATACTTCCTTTAAGGCATCTCTGTTGTTTAAAATGAAAGAGCCAATTTTAATTCTTAATTTAAATTGTGCTTTCTTTTTAGATGCTATGAAATTTACTGCATTAGCATTCAAAATCTGCCTTATATAATCTAGAGCAAAAATCCTTGTAGTCACAAATCTAGGTAATTTATATGGAGCCAAGAGTGCACCATATATTCTGATCTCTATATGATTTTTGTATAAATACCAATCACCCACTTTACAGTTTTCAGAAAACTGTAAAATCCTTTTGATATCTTCATTTATTCTTGGTGGTTCTGCTTTATCCAACAAACTGATAGCAGGTCTGATAAATAGGTCATTGAAATCACTATAATTGTACTCACTGCTATTCTTTCTCAGAAGAGAGGTCCAAAATATTACTGACAGTGGTTTGCCTTCCATATCCATTTTCTATACTGCAAAGGAAAATTTATCTTCTTAAAATAACAAGAAGAGATGTAACAGATATGAAGTATATCTGAACACTCCTTCATTAGGCAATTTTATTAGCTGATAATGAATATTGTCAGCAATAAATTTGGCAAAGTCAAAAATCAAGTCTGGTTGCTGTCTAGGAGACAAAGTGGAAAGGAAACCTAAGATAGAGGCATCTATGAATTCATCATTAACATAACCCAAAATAAATGATAGCATAGAAATGACCTATCTGGAGCCTTCTGGAAAATCCAAGGTATCATAAGGAGGGTTCACCTTAGGAAGATCGACATGATTGGGCATGAAATTCTGGATAATTTGGAACTTTCTAGGGAAATATAGGTCTAAATACATCTGGGTTAAGTCTTCAATTGACAATGACACAGATTGTGGATTATGGCTTAACTGGAGCATGTCATTGATTGATTCAGCAGTTATAAAAAATAAGACTTCACTATCTTTGTTATCCATGCACCTTTGATCAGGAATATAATGCATTTGACATAACCTTATGAAATCCTGAGCAGGATGGGTGATGGGAACCACATACTTGGGCAAATTAGACTCCCATACAGGTATATCATTGGCTTATTTCTTTTCAAATTTCTCTTGACACTAGTTATGTACTTCTAAAAGATCAAATTCAAGAATGGAATATGCAATTCTGTAATCTAAGTCAATCAAAGGATTGCTTTCTTCAGTGGTAACAGGAGGTTGCAGAGGTCTAACTATTTCAGTAGAATCAACAGTTAAAACAGGAGTAGGTTTATCAATTCTGGGAGGTTTGGGATTTTAAAGCTTGCTGGAGGCAGGCTTCTGGGAATTAGGACCTCCAATTTTGGGAGTTACTTGTCTTTTGGTCATTTTAAATGAATAGAGAAAGATTAAACAGTTTTCTACGTTCGTTTTTTTAGATACTTGGGTCAAATGAAGAATTTTTCTGGAAATTTGAGACTTTGGGTAGGGTTTTAAGAAGACAAATAAGTTTACTGTATGCAGAAGGTCTTCTATATCAAATTTAGCAGTGAAAATTCTCTTAGAATGGATAAAAGCCTGCTAAAATGGAAAAAGTGGTTTCTGGAGAAATTTTGACAGGGTTTCCCCTATATTTTGAAGGTTTATAAAACTTCTCAGATGGCTACTTCAACTCATTTTAGGCAATGATAGTCTAATTAGCTTAATTTTCTTTGAAATTGAATATTTTATGGGTTGATTTTGATGGAAAATACCTGTAAAAGGTATAATTGCAGTCGATGAAGTTTTTGAACTTGCAACAATCTTCAATTTGGTTGAATTTGATGGGAAGAGGTCATGGAACTTCTCAGGGAGTGAATTTCAGAGGGAAAGGCTATTTATATGTCAATTGATTTGAAAAAGGCTCGAAAAGGGTGTCAGGAGGTTTCGCAAAGGGATTACAGTGTTTAATATGGAAACTGGGTGAAATACAAATGAAAAAATGAAAAACTAAGTCATAAAACCTTAAGTTCTATCACCTTTCAATTTCATTTATTGTAGTTGGGGCGGGAACGATTTGTGTGTTTAAAGGAGATACCATAAATGGTTTTTGCATCGCTTTTGAATGGTAACTGGTTTTTACCTTTTGGAATGTGATCAAATGAAAGGAGGACACGTAGCATGGGGCAGTTTCACAAAACTACTTTTTTCGCAAAAATTTTGGGCAACTTCATTCGATTACTTTAGAAATGAGAAAATGAATGTGCATCGTTTGATCTGTCAGAGCAAAGCAAACGGTCAAGATTTGATGTGAAGTTGTGGGGTAAATACAGTGGAACTGGGGCTTTGATCTATACTGTCGATTTAACAAGGGAAGATCAATGGATGAAATTCGATCCGATAGGAAATGGTGGGGACGGGGAAAAGGGTTTATCGGGTTTACTTATGACCGTCAGATTAAAAGGAGAAGGATGATCAGACGGTTAGAATGGAGTCTGATGGTGCTGAGGGATTTATGAAGTTTAATGTATAAATGAATTTTATACAATGGAGTAAAGTGATCAGGAGGGGTATAAAGGATTTCACCCAAGGTTATAACTGTGGTGATGAATATATATCGAGAAAGTAAAAAAGCTTAAGGTTTTAACCTTGGGTTATGAGAGTCGGGGAAATGAAAGGATGATTTTATTTGAAGTCAAAAAGATGATTTGAGGTCAATTCTAGAAGGTTCTAGATGAGATTTTTGGGGATGAGTAAGATTTAGTAAGGTTCATGCATCCCTCACATTAAGGAACTAATCCCTTGATGTGAGGAGCCTATCCCTTTCAAGGAGGATTCTATCCCTTCAAAGGTGGAACCCTAACCTCCTCATCTGCTCTATAAAAAGAGGCATTGGGTAGCCTCAAAGGGAGTTCAAGCTTTATGGGTGATTGAGTTGAAGTGCTGTTGAGATTTAGACTTATTTTTTACTTTACTTTCTCGTTTTTTTTACTTTGAGAAGGGTATGCAGGCATTACAAGGGAAAACTGCATTCTAGAACGCAGGTAAGTAGTGTATTACCTATGTACCCAAGCTAGGAATGCAGACATGCTTCATGTTACCTGCGTACCCAAGGCATTTTGATTTTTTAGGGTTTTTGCTCCAGTTTTAGGGCTTGGAATGAGGAAAAAAGGTTGTAAGACCTGCAGAGGAGGCATGTATGAGTTTTAAAGAGCTCATACAGTCAGTAGAATGTCAAGGTGACAGTTTTTAGTGCAACAGATTGCCCCCTAAAGTGCGAAGTCTGGAATAGATGGATATGAAGTATGTCATATATGAAGAGTGAAGTAATTTATCATTTCAAGGATCATCCTGTGGACACCCCAGTCGGAACCTGTAAAAAAATTCAATGAAAAATATATATATTTAAACATATCATCGCTGAGGTAGGCATTCCCATACTCAGATCAAAAATAACTAGAAAACTGATTTAAACTATTCTGATACAGGAATGATTTTCAATACATAAACAATATAGACATATGTAGACACAGCATGGACGCAACCATCTTTTTATGAATAGTCCACTGTATAAATGAATAACAAAAATTCCTCGCAGCATGGATGGTAGAATCTAGATCCATGGTCTTGATTTCCGTTTCTTGAACCAGTACAATTCTATCCATGTGAATAAATGTGTCGAAGTCGAACATAGTAGAAACCACTTGATTACCAGTCAATAATGTAAACTGTTAACAAGTGTGAGAGCAACCACCAGCAATGTCAATGGCTCTCAAAGTACTCAGTACAATCCATGAAATGTGAATGAATGAGCTAAATTCGAACATGTCACGGAATCATTCGATCGAAGGTCAATGATGCAACTTGTCGTCAAAGGTGAGAAACTTGCCATTGAGGCATGCAGATTTCAAGGTACTGACGATTTCTGGATCAACTTCCTAGATAATGAGCTGTCTTCGATAGAAAGTGATCCGTCGTAGGCAAGCCCACAACACAAAATCATAGATCAAGTTTTGAAGAAATATATTGGCAAGGACTGACTCAGGGATGGTCAAAATGGATGACAGATATTTTGCAGATGAATGGCTTGTTTGAACTGTCCTCTTGAACACATAATCTATTCATCTAGATGGTTTTTGGTAACACCGACCAAAGTTTACCACCTAAACTAGTCAAGACTTTCAATATGGTCTTGATTAACCGCAAAGGATTTCCCCAACCCAAGTGAACAAAAGTGCTTGTTCAAGAGTGCGAACTGGATTTTCTCTAAAAATCAAAATACAACAAACAAGTCCATTTTTCTTCTTTCACCATACCATTTGCAGCAAGGCTCTCTTCTTTTGACAGTTTCCTATGATAGACAACATTTGCTTGAGTCATATAGGTTTATTTCTGATGAGCTCCAATTAGGTTAAGGTTCGAACACCAAGAAGGAGTGGTTCATTCCCGTTTTAAAACTCTAGCCCAGCTCTTATCAAGTGAATTCTGGAATGCAGTCACAAGATAGAGAAACTCCGTTGGCTTCATTTTAGAGCTTCAAGAAAAAAACTTGAGAAAACTCCATTACCATAAATTTAGTCTCTCAAGCTCGAAAAAGGATAAAATAATGCGGGAGAGAACTCTATTGACTGTAATTAGTCAACGTATACCTTTTTTGTAAATAGTCCATTTCAGTCCGTAAAAGGGGTAAACTTATACTGAAGGGACGATCATTCATTTACTTTAACAAGTTCGAATAATCAAGTGCTCGGAAATATTTTCATGTTTAGAGAGTCTGAAAAGGGCTTAAAAGAGGACTCCAGGGTTTCACTTTTTTGTAAGTTTTAACGAGTTTGAAAAAGGGATTAAAATGTACTCATGGTTTTCACTTTTTCGTAAGTTTTAACGAGTTCGAAAAAGGGATAAAAATATACTCCTATGGCCGAATTTCAATTTAATTAACGAGCAGGAAAAGATGGAAAGAACTTGACATTTTCATGTGTTTTACGAGAATGAAAGATACCAAAATAATCTCGGGATTTTCATGAGTTTAATGAGTCTTGAAAATAACCTAAATTAACTCAAGATAAGTTTCATTTTTACAAAATATTGAAATAGAGAAAAACTATGCTTCAGAGTGGTTTCATTTTTACACAAGCTTGAAACAGAAAGAAAACTGTGCTTGATGCCCCCTAAGCGTAACTGCTAGAGTGCATGCCCCCCCAGCTTCATTTCATTCAAATAAGTACACTGCTAGTAATTAATAGCTGGATGGAATGAAGGTTCATTTACGAGATCATATGAAAGACCCGACTTAAAACTGTAAGAAAATTATGCAAAAACTGAAATAACTAACCTAAATATGTGGCTTAACATTTACGAGATCTAGTCAAAGAGTCGACTCAATTAGGGGAGGATTTGTTTCATTTTTTAACGAGGTTGACACAGTAAAAGAAAATATCCTCGTATATAATCTCTACAGTCTACCTATATAACCTACTGATTCATTTTTTTAATGAGGTAGACACAGGAAAAAAACTATCCTCATACCCGATTCATTTTTTAACGAGGTTGACTCAATAACAGGAACTATCCTGTGACCAACTGATTCATTTTTTAACGAGGTTGACACGTGAAAAGAACTGCCTCATCACCGATTCGTTTTTTAACGAGGTTGACTCAAGACGAACTATCCTCTCACCAACTTATTCATTTTTTTAACGAGGTTGACACAAGAAAAGAACTGTCTCTGATTCTACTATTTTTTAAACGAGCTTGACACAAGAAAAGGAACTATGCTCTGAAACTAATTATTTCTAATCTATTAATCTACTCTCTACAATCTATCTACCGATTCATTTTTTAATGAGGTTGACACAGGAAAAGAACTGTCCTCATGGAAGCTTGTTTCATTTTTTAAATGAGCTTGACACAAGAAAAGGAACTATGCTCTTGACTAACTGATTCATTTTTTAATAAGGTTGACACAGTAAAAGGAACTATCCTCACACTCACTGATTCATTTTTTGATGAGGTTGACACAGTAAAAGGAATTATCCTCAGACCAACATGTTTCATTTTTTAACGAGGTTGACACAGTAATAGGAACTCTCCTCATACTCACTGATTCATTTTTTAACGAGGTTGACACAGTAAAAGGAACTATCCTCGGGACTTGATCATGGCTTCCAACTAGAAGAAACACATGTCAATGGACACACCTTGATCATGGCTTCCAAGAGGTCTTCATCAGAAGGAAGAATATTTCTCTGGAAGGAACACATGTCAAGGGACTCAAAAGGGATAAAAACATCGCGTTCAAATAATCCCATAGAGTTCTCCATGTCAATTACTAGATCTAAGTCAAAGGAAGATGAGAAAACAGTGTGAAGCTTGCTTACATCGGTAACTGAAAACATGGGACTAGTTGCCACATAATTAACCCGTGGCAGGGTAGATACCACTTTAAAATCAGGAACATTCAAGGATGTCAGATTATTGGTAGTAGAATCAAGACTAGGGAACGAAAAGTGGTCTACAGTCACAATATTCCCATTGTGAGGGAAAGACATCACGCGAAAGAGTGTCAATACTACAACTTTCATTGCATAGACATAGTCTCACCCAAGGAGTAAATTGAAATCCAAGGGGCCTCGAACTACCATAAGATCAATACAGACAGTTTTACCTTCCAAAGTAATAGAAAAATTAGGAAGGATCCCTAAAGGTTCACTAATGGTTCTGTTAAAAGCTTTCTGATTCTGTGTCATAGGAAAAATCTGAGGGGAATCCAAAGCTTTCCAAGCAGTTGAGGATAAAATACTAACAAAAGCACCTTTATCTACCTGTGTGCGGTGTATGTCCCTACCACCAAACTTCACAATGATTTGGAAAGGGATGGAGGGAGGAAGACGAGGTTCTGTCAGTCTATTCCAATAAAAGGAAAAGACCTCAGTACTTGGAGGGGGTTCTGTAGAAACAGGTGAAATTCCCCCTAGCGTAGAAGAATCTGATGTAACAAGAAGAACCTGAGCGGTATGAAGTTCACTCTCTACATGATGAATGGGATCGACCAAATGTGAAATCGAATTGACCACTTGATCAACTAATGGATCATCAACCTGAGTGATATGAGTTTCACTCTCCAATGGAAGAGTGGGATCGACTGTACTTGAAGTTAAATCAATCACTCCGTCAGTTGACGGTAGGTTGGGAGAAAGTTTATGATAACCAGTTGGAAATTCTTGCTGTGGAACAGTAAGGTTTTCCAATAATTTTGAGGCTTCATCCATGTGAGGGAAAATGTGATTTTGATGTCTCCCTTTGCATAACTTACAAGGAAACCTAACTTTACCCTTTTTCCCAAGAACATGACTATCACTGGTTGATGTTTCAATGGAAAGTTGATGAGATTTTTCTGACCATACTTCCAAGACCTTTGGAATACTGGGACAATTGATAAGGAAGTGGTCACCCTTACAAAGCCTGCAAGGGTATTTGGGTTTACGATGCATGTTGGAGGTTTCCTCAACACAACTAACACTTACAACCATTGTTTGTTTTTTGAATTTTTTCTTATCTTGCTTCTTCTTCTTCTTCTTCCTTTTCTTCTTCTTCTTAGCCACCTGGTTACTAGCGTCAAGGCTTTTACCAAGCGAAGAGGAAGAAATGGAGGAAGAAATATTAGGCGAAGAAGGTAAAGGGTCAACATAAGGTTGGTGATGTTGAGAAGGTGAACTCTGTTGAGGTGAAGCATCCGGTTGAGGTGGAACAATTGGAGTATTCGGGGTCAACAAAGTTGAAAATAACCATATCTGTAAACTTATGGTAAATCCAGGTAATGACAAAGTAGCCATATAAGGAGGACCAAGATTTCCAAAGCAAGGAAAAGTACTAGGATTCTCGTTAAGAGGGGCTCCTTGGTTGGTAAATTCCGAAACAGTTGCCATTATATTCAACTTCAGTGAATTTTATTAACAATTTAAAACTAAAATTAACAATTCACAATTCACACCTAACAATTAAAATTCACAATTCACACCTATGGTATCTAAAAGTAAAAACAAACAAATTAACACGCGCTATCAAATCTAGGAGTCAAACCACACAAAAACAGTAACTTCCCATACTAAAAACACTAGTTGGAGATGAAATCCAACATCGTATAATTTAATACAGAAAGGGCGGCTGGAACAGTTACCCCGACAACCTTCTTAATGAAATAGACTGGCACAAGTTTCTTCACAAAACCATCTCGAGTGAAGAGAACCCCCTAGAGAGTCCAAGTGAGTCTAGTCGACGTCTGATCTAGGTACAGTGAGATCTTTCCTTCACCGTCACCTTAGGAAATAATCTTAAGCTTATGGAAACTAAGGTTACCAACAGTAACAAATAAAACTAGGGGAAAAGTCTACGATCCGATTCCATGTGCAAGGGCAGAGTAACAAAGCTCAATCCCCTTGAAGGCTCCTCGACATGTTCAATCTGAGGTTTACCGACAAGTGACCCCAGGCTCCTCGACAATGGTTAATCTGAGATTTACCATTTCTAATGCGCACAGATCTTCTATCTTTCCCAATGAAACATAATTGATTGTCTCAAAGGTTCGGACATGATCTCGTGATTAAATCCTTTAAGAGAAGCTTCCCAGATTGTACCAATTACAATTGGATTTATTTCCTACCACAAGATTTATCTACTTGTTTGTTTTAGTTGCTTTGGAAAGTTAACTACAACCTATTCCAAAGCACTAATCTTGAGCTAGATTGGTGGAAAGAGCCCTAAAAATGTAAAAATTACTATATGAATTTTAATTAAGCGCTGTGTTATTTAGGCTGTTATTACTCAAAGGGTAAATGGATATGAAACCAATGGTGTTATGACCTGACCCAAAATTGAATGCAATCGAATATGATAATGTAATATTTTCAATTCGATGAATCCTAACTAAAGTAAGGAGAGAGTTTCCATTCACTTCCAACAATGCAAAAAATTGATCACTAAGAGAAAATATAACAAATTCTCTAATGCACTAATTTCATCAAGAAAAACTAATGCAAATCAATCCCAAAACTATTTTTTATTTTTGTGTTTTTAAAACAAGCATAAAAACATCTAAATTCAAATCAAAGAAAATTGATCTAAATCTACAATTGATTTTTCATAATGTAAACTATGCAGTTGTAATCTATGCACAATTCACTCATATTCTGAAAATGAGAATTCTAATTATGCAAATGTGATCTATGCAAGAGAATTCTCAAACACAAGATGATTCTAATGTAATCTAAGAACCAATCAAGTGCAAGCAAAGAAAATTGGGTGAGAGTTCCAAAGATCAAAAATAAAAACACTCAAAGGCGATTAACACTCATACACAATTTAGCACCCCCGGCAAATGAGGGGGAAATTTTTTTGCAAAAACAAAAGCAAAAAGATGAAAAATTGTGAAAAGACTGAGACAAACCTCCAAGTAATGACCAAAATAAATCAAATTAAGAATTTCTCAAAAAAGAGACTTAAAACACCAAATTAACTTAATGGAGATTGATGAGATGAAATTTTTTTTGAAAGAAACTCATAAAAAAGAGATTTTCGACAGAAAACATATAGATTTGGGTAGATACTAAGAATCCTAAATCAAATCTAAACTAAACTGAAAAAAGAAATCTAAAATTTTCAAGACTTTTAACAGGGTCCGCAACAATGTGCGGTCCCTAGAAAAGTTCAAGAAAAACAAAAAATACTTCAAAAATTTGAAAGAAAAGTAAATCTAAGTTACCCAAGCCCATACAAATCAATCAAAAATCAGAAAAAAGCATTTTCTCAAATCAAAAGAAAAGAAAATCAAAACAAGAATCTTTCCCTAGTGGAGTCGCCAATTTGTTGGCCGGATAAATCGATCTTGCAGACAAGATCGATCTCCCTAGTGTCAGAAGACAATCTAGCAACAAACAAACAAATAAGTTTGTCTTTCTCTAAATATATTTGTTTTACAAATAAATGCTATGAAGGTGTCGATCCTACCTTAGATCCAAATGCTTATTTGCAGTCGTTAAGCTTTCATCGCAACAATAATCCTTCCGTCGCAACAAGAGTTCTTTCATCGCAAGAAAGTGTCATCTTTCGTCGACCTGCAATCACAAACAAGAAAATATGAAATAGAACCTGTATAACAAATAATTATAAAACATTCCTATCATAGTGATAAAGGAATCTATGAAATAAACGATCAAACGACAGCTTATTGAAATAAACAATCGAACCACAATTTATTGAGAAAAACAAAACTTGATTGTATTAATCTTAAAATAACAGAAGAACCTTACAGCCTTAGCCTTGATGTTTGAAAAGGCCTTCCCGGGGTCTGAAGTAGGAGTCTCCTCTACTTTGATAAGTCTTGCACTCTTCCTCCAGGATCACATAGAGGTATGTGATCTTTCCTCTCAAAAGCTCAGCAGAAAGAAGTCTAAATCTCAACAACACTTCAACTCAATCACACATAAAGCTTGAACTCCCTTTGAGGCTACCCAATGCCTCTTTTTATAGAGTAGATGAGGAGGTTAGGGTTCCACCTTTGAAGGGATAGAATCCTCCTTCAAAGGGATAGGCTCCTCACATCAAGGGATTAGTTCCTTAAGGTGAGGGATGCATGAACCTTACTAAAGCGTACTCATCCCCAAAAAATCTCATCTAGAACCTTCTAGAATTGACCTCAAATCATCTTTTTGACTTTACTTTCTTGTTTTTTTTACTTTGAGAAGGGTACATAGGAATTACAAGGGAAAACTTCATTCTAGAACACATGTAAGCAGTGTATTACCTACGCACCCAAGCTAGGAACGTAGGCATGCTTCATGTTACCTGCGTACCCAAGGCATTTTGAGTTTTTAGGGTTTTTGCTCTAGTTTTAGGGCTTGGAATGAGGATAAAAGGTTGTAAGACTTGCAGAGGAGGCATGTATGAGCGTTAAAGAGCTCATACAGTCAGCAGAATGTCAAGGTGACAGTTTTTAGTGCAACAGTCCCAACAAAAGTCAAGGAAATGCCTTAAGCCTTTCTGACTGATAGTTTAGAATGCTTCATGACTATGGGAAGGGGAAGTTAGTTATTTTGCAGCCCAAATGAATGATATTTACATTGATATTTCTCACCTTCTTCTACCTACCCAACTTACCATGCTAACATTTTTTCTTCCTTTGTAGTAAGGTGCATTTAAGCTAGCAACCTTTACAACATTTATTCTTTCTGAAAGCAAGTAAAACTATCTAATTCTGCACTTATTTCATCCATAAATCTAGATTAAACTATTGGATTTACTTTATTTCTCTACCTAACTACTGAATTGTCATGATTAAACTGTATGAAAATTCATTATTCTCTATCTACAACAAGTGAAATTGAAAAATGACAAGTTAAGATTAAACCGTTTAACTCATCATGGACTATGGCATTTATTGACACTCTGCCATAGTCAAAAGGTAAAAGTAGTGGCATTTATACTTGCACATTTTCATTTTTTATTCATTTTTCTTTTGGGGTCTTTTATTTTTTCTAAGTCCTTTGATTTTTCTTTTAGGACTTTTTACCCTCTTTTTGATTTTTTTTTATTTTTTTTTTTGAATTTTTACAAAATATGTGAATACAACTTACAGAAGGAAAAGTATGTACAGATTTACAAGATTATCAACAATCAAGTCAAAATTATGAATCCTATATTATAGGTCACTAACAGAAGCGATCATAGTTAGAGGAAATGGTGTTGTATTGTCGTTGGTGAGGCGATATTACTGAGACTCAACCACAGCGTTAACGCGAGGAGTTAAGTTGAGAATTGTATTAAAAATGCAGTGAGACCAGAGTTAACCACTGTTTAATTACCAGAGTAGGAGAAGTGGTTTCGGGAGGCAATACCACGGGTTTCGCATGACATCTGGGCCAAAGGTGGTTTTTTCCTTTACCAGTGCGATCCAACAATATTTGGACATGTCACCTCATAAATACCACCCATATCGCTTTTTTCTGGAGCGCTAAAGTCCGGTGAGGAAAAAAATGCGATTTTGATGAAGTCCGTCCAATCTGCCAGGCAGTAGATCCAATGGTAATCGCGCGGCAAGCTGCACGACAGATAAATTAAGGTATGAACCAGTGATTTCAATAATATTAAATATTTATTTAATTTGGAAAAGTTGGATAATGGATGCGTGGGCCCCATAGAATACAATATGTAATAGAATGTCGTGTTGTTAGAATTAATGGGTATTAACGTTATAAGTCCGAAGTTCGGTGGTTATTAAAGGAGTCGGGGTATTAACGTTATTTTGAAGGCCGAAAGGCACTAATACGATTCAAGGGTAATGTCATAGTCAAGGGAGTAAAAGGATGTTTGAACTTTGGGTTATTATCCTTTGATGCAATATTCCGAATGGGGGTTTAAAACAATAGTTAAGTGTTTTAAGGAAAGGTGGAGCTTTAAGGGTTAATTGAATACAATTGCAACATTCATTGTATGCATTGTGTAAATATTGGATATAAACTCTAAGGGGTTCAAACCATAAAGAGAGGTATTATGATATGCAAGGTTTTAACCCAAGGACGAATATTAATTTAAGCATTGATATATATATTATGTTCACCGAACCTTGTATGGAGCGAAATTGTATGCTGGGCATTATCATGGTTATATGAAAAAGGTGACTTTGAGCATATAATATATTGGGTGCTTATAAAGTTAATGTTGGGTTGAAAGGAAGCTTATAATCGGGTTTATGTGAAATTCAAACAGTTGAATTAAAAAGCGAAAGAGGGTGTATTGTATGGTTTAATAACCATAGGCTTAAAATGATATGAGCCTCCACAGTGTTAATGGTTGCCCAGATTTAAAATTATTTGGGCTAAATGTGAAGTGCATTTCTTTTATATGCACAGAGACAAGAAATTTTGGGTTGAGCAGGTAGCCCGGGCATCACTTCATTTGCCCATAAAATATTTTTCCTTTTGTAAAGATGCTTATCATAAACTTGACCTTCAACCTTAAGCAAGAGTGAGTTATAATAGATGGTTAAGAGGTTTCTAACTTCATTGGACATTATTTCATCTTCTTCCATAAATCACAAAGAATATTGTATCGAATGTCATGTATAGTCACATGTAACTGTTTCGTGTCATTATAAGTGCTTGTTTTCGTAACTTGGTCGAGAGATTAGCTTCAAAGAGATGTAGGATTTATTCTTTCAGTCTTGGTCCTAGATTCCTTTAGGATTCAACCTACAGAACTTTTGGAAAGATGCTTCAAACCATAGTCTCAAATTAGGATATAGACTTTTGGATTGCAGACATAGAGCATAGAGGATAACTTACTTGTAAAAGGAAAGAGAATCTATCAAGAGTATTGATTTGGCTTCCAATAACGTCTTTCAATTATGGATACTACAGAGAAGATGATATTCAAGGCTATTTGTTACAATAGCTAGCATTCATCCATTAAGAATTACTTACACAGGTAAGAATTACTTACTTAGCTAGAATTACTTACACAGGTAAGAATGACATCTAGGAAGGGATATAACTGCAGGGAAGAAGCAAGAGGTTCCTTAGCTTCTCATATGCAAACCAACCATAAAGATGTTCATCCCAAGACTTAAGAATTAGGTTAATAAAGGAACCTTATTTGGCACAAAACTGACATAGAATCTCGAAAATATTCTCTAGCTCCCTAAATCAATCATGGTATTATGGATAAACTATAACCCTATCCTTTTCCCTTGCTTTGTATTATAGTTCCTGCATCCTTCTTGAAGCTTATCAATGAGTCTTTTACCCTGTTCTTGACCTGCAGCTTCTGAAAATTCAAAAAATTCTTTGGAATTTTACTCCATGTCCCCTATTTTGGCCTTCATTTCTTTGACATCCTTGTATATTCACAGAAATTCACAGATTATTGCTTCCATTATTGATCAAATTCATATATTTATTCACTGGAGAAGTGAAACAAAACTATGCATTTCTTACCATATCTATGTAATTTTCCTGCAGGCATTGTTTTGATGGTGACCCTTTTTGGTTCAAAGTCTTTACAAAGCTAAATGCACTTGAAATGGAAACAGAAAATGTAGTTTTTCATGCCACAGTGTGTCATGGTTATGTGGTAACATTTTCTATGGAAGCTTTATGTACTATCTGAGAGTTGTGTTATTCTATTGATGCACCAGAAAATGTGTATAATATTATTTTGATCAAAGTGGGTGCACCTCAGTGTTTCTATTTTCATGTGTACTGTGTTTATAGAAAATTGAATTTTGCTGCTCCATTTCATTTCACGCATTTCTAGGAAAAATCAAACAGGTTCTTGAAAATGGTTGCATGATTGGTGTGAACCCCTCAGTTGAGATTTTTTTCTTATTTTTCATTCTGGGAAAATTAAAGAGTTTGCATTTATAAAGGGAGTATGTCCATAAGTACAAGTGTGAAGGTGCCAAATACAATTTGCATGTTGGGAAATGTCTCACCTAAAGAAACAATGATAACGTCAATACCCTTACCATTCAAATCACATGTATTTTTTGGAAAAATTGATGGAGATTGGGAATGCGGATCTTTCCATTGAGTTATATGATATTCATTCATGTTAATTGTTCAAATTCCCATATTTGTTTGTTGATTGGATGTTCTATGTAATTAATCATTATGGTCTCTTCTATGTGGAAAGAAATCGATATAGAAGCCCATTCTTTATTACTGATGGAGTCAAATCCCCTCTCTAAATTCAAAAATATGTTGGTTCATATGTATTTAACAGGGTATCCAAATCATGATTTCCCCAGGGATTTACTTTGCTCATGAATTCCAATCGCATTCCAGACCTTCAGCGCATGTACTCTCTTTTTAAAAGGGTGAGTGCACTTGAGTTGCTTCGGCTGGCTCTCAGTGCATACATTAAAGCTACTGGGCAAGGCATTGTATTGGATGAAATGAAAGACAAGGACATGGTGTCATCACTTCTAGACTTGAAAGCACGACTTGATACAATATGGGAAGAAAGTTTAATGAAGAATGAGGCCTTTTCTAATACTATCAAGGATGCCTTTGAGCATCTGATAAATCTAAGGCAGGTTAGTTACTATATGTTTATGCTCATTTTCTTTTTGTTTATATAGATTTAATTATACAGGTTAGTTACTATATGTTTATGCTCATTTTCTTTCTGTTTATATAGATTTTTCATTGAATTTGTGCTCTTGATTATCAAATTAAGTGAGACAGAAATTTTGAAAGGATTAATGACAAAATAGCTAAAGGTATGTAATGAAAGAATGCTTTTAGGAAGACAATTGCATTCATAATATTAGATATATTGTTTTTTCGTTTATCTGAATTATGGCCTTTGTCTGCAAAACCGACCAGCAAAACTTATTGCCAAATTTCTTGATGATAAACTTTGATTTGGTAACAAAGGTACTTCAGAGGAGGAGTTGGAGAATTCACTAGATAGAGTTCTTGTTTTGTTCAAGTTTATTCAAGTAAGGGACCAACTGATATTCATTTATAAAAGTCTTATATACTAATTAACCCCAACAAATGAGATGTACTAATAGCTTAACATTGCCTCATGTATGCACTATGGTAGAATTTAAAAGTGGTATCAGACCCAAATGTACATCTTCAACCATTATAATTGGAGCTTAACAAATCTTGTGCATCAATTCGAATAGTATATGCACAAGATGGGGCACTAATAACAAGGTTTCCCCAAAAGCTTCAATTATCTATGAAAAACAAAGAGTTGTTGGAAGTTTCATTTTAGCTATCTTGTGCATGTGATGGATAGATAAAATTGTTATGAGATGGCTATTGAAATACACTTGGATTTCTCCATAAATACAAGGGTTTCGTGTAACCATATGAAAGGCCTTCTATTTTTATTTTTTTTTATCTTATCCATTGTATCTTGGAAAGTTTTTAAGGTATCCTTGGGAATTTCATGTGGATTTGCAATAAATCTTAGGGGTGCATATCATGCAACAACTAGATCATTTGAATTTTGAGTGGCCATTATATTATGTGGAATAATTAGTTTTTTATTTACTATTGGGCCTGTTACGTCCAATGGATTTTTTATATCTTTAGTATCTCCTTCTTCTGATGATTTTGAATAAACAAAAGAAGAATATTTTTTAAATTCAATTTGAGTCTTTGAATAAAAAACAAAAATAAATAATCTTTCATAAATTCAAAAATTTCAAGTAAAGTCGTTGTTTTTAGAGTAGTACATTTTTTCAAGAAATATAAATGCCTTTGAAGATTATTCTTGGGTTTCCTCAACAATATTGGGACTTTCACAAACCCAACTTGGAGACTTTGGTGCAGGGTAAAAACTCACAGTCCCTGTTCTCACATATTTCATTCTCAATGCTGTGTATAAAATGCCCTCCGAGTCCATTGCCCAACCATATCCACAATCTGGAAAGCTCATGATGTTCTAATTTCTTTTCTTTGAATTTCATTCATCAAATTTATCAACTATGTGGGTATTGTTGATTTAACTCTGGGTAAATGAGCCCATGTGTCATTGGAAAAAATAGACTTTGGTTATCAACTGAGTTGATAAGAACAGGGGAGTGTTAAAAATCGATACGGAGTCTCTATTTTCTGTTTGATGGAAAGTGCTTCTGAAGAGCTTATCCTGCAATTTGATGCGTAGTCTCCATTTAGTTAGAATGTTTGAAACCTGTTTACATGTCTGTAAGAATTGAGTGGTTCCCTTGTAAAAATCGACAGAACCAAATTGTCTTTTATTGATCAAATATAACAAAGAAGCATTGAACTTCATTCTGGTGGAAATGGCCTATGTAGAATGTATAAATTGGGAGAATTAGTTTCTGTGTTAAAGCTTCCTTACTTCTGAATGTATTTGAATCCATGCTCTTAGTGTAGGAATGGAATGTATTAACTCTGTGTAGAATACTTGAGAGAAGTCGAAGGGTCGGACTCTGTTGAAAGAGTGAAGCCATAGAATCTCTATTTGTATAACCATATCAACTCTGCACAAAGGCCTGGAGGCATCCACCCAATCTCTTTGATTGGAGGCGAATGAATCGATTCGGATTCGTTGATAATGGTATATTTGTTTATGTTGAATTGGTACCATTGGAACCCCATTCTCTGTTTATAACTGCGGAGAAATTGAATATGTTTAGTCTGTATTGAATCCCCGAGGGAGATCGATTAATGCACCCTGTTGGGAGAGTGATACCAGAATTAAGCTCTGTTTATGCTGATAAGTTAGCCTCTGTCTGTCACAGTGAGTGTATGGTGTGATTGCAGTTGGAGTGGCACGGTTAAACACTGAAATATAGTGTCAACACAGAGAAAGACGCTTCAAGCGAAATTCTAAGTTATTTATTGTTCAAATACCAGAAGCGGTTTTGAAGGAGGATACCACTGGTATCGCGCGGCGTTTGGGGGTTGAAGTGGTTTTAGAAATAACAACGCGATCCAATATATTTGTGCCACGTCGTCGAGGCAATATCGCCCATATCACACAACTCTCAGGTGTTAAACTTCGCCCATTAAAAAAATGCAATATTGCCAAGGAGCGTTTGATCTGGGTAGCGATAGATCAGACAGATATCGCGCAACGAGTTGAACGGAGAATAATCCAAGGTATGGCCCGTGGTTTGTGTTGATTTAACACTGTTTAATTATGATGGGTGTGTGGGGCCCATGAACCACCATAAAATATGAATGTTGTGTTAATAGTATAACGTATGATTGAATGTTATAGGCGTTGTGCATATATTTAAAGCCGTCGAACCATTGGTTGGACGTTAATTGATAAGGTCGGAATATGAAAGAATTTTGCTATATTACGTCCAAAACTTGGAGAGTGGGTTAAGTTATTAGTCAGGCTAATACATTTGATAAAATATACAAAGGGAAGGCTCCAAATATATATTAAGGGCTTTATAAACTAGGGACCAAGGTTATGATACAAAGTATGTATATTATAGTCCGAAGCGTGAAAAAAAAAAATACAAAAGGCTCTATTGTTTGGGGTTTACATAAGGACGGTCAAATACATTCATTAATCAATTTCCAAGAAATTGATAAATGAATCAGAAAGAAGAAAATAAAGTAGACTTCCTTGGTTTTATTAGAAGCCTGTATTGAGTGAAATTGTTGACACTGAGAGAGAAACAAGGTAGTCTTCTTGAAGATTAATAGGCTGATAAAAAAGGTTAGTGGAAATTGCCAAGATTAAAATCTTTTGGTAAAAACATTGAAGTGAGTTATTGTTCTATGAACAAAGAGTATAATGTTGGTACCTAAATGAAAGTGTGATATTGAGCTTTTAGAGGCTAGCCTGGGCATCACAAAGATTCCATATTCATAGACATCACCAGCTTGGTAAATTTTCTTCTTCTTTTTTTAAATTAATGCGTCGTCAATATACCGACGCTTTATAAGTGTTGGTCTTGCGATGCCTTATACACGTCGGTCTTACAACATTCAATTGTACGTCAGTATTGCAACACTTTTTCCTGGCGTCGGTCTTGCGACGCTATTGCAATGCATCGATATTGTGACACTCCGGCAGAGCGTCAGTCTTCCGACGTTCAATTGTACGTCGGTATTGCGACACTTGTCCCTGGCATCAGTCTTTTGACACTTTTGCAAAGTGTCAATATTGCGACACTCCGACAGACCATCGGTCTTGCGACACTTTAATAAGCGTCAGTCTTGCGATGCCTTATACGTGTTGGTCTTGCGATGTTCAATTTCTCGTCGGTATTGTGAAACGTCTTCCTGGCATTGGTCTTACGATGCTTTTGCAATGCTTCGATATTGCGACAGTCCGACACAACGTTTGGAAAGTCTAAAATGTGTCGATATTGTGACACTTTGGAAAAGCGTCGAAATTGCGACGTAATGGCTAACCACATTTTGTACAACCTCGAACTATCATTCTTGTGATGACTATCTATCAAAAGAGCGACGAAGTGACCATCGGAAATTGGGCCAAATTTTCTAGTGAAAAATGAACAGTGCCAAAAGCAACATTGCAAGGAGAAGTTCAATGGACTTGAACAGGGGATCTTCTCAAGTTAGAGCACTAGCCACACTAACGATGTGTACAATATTGATGAATATTTCCCTCTGTGTAGGCATTTCTAAAAATCCACCATGAGTATCACCCTTCAATTGGCATGAGACATGGGTCGACTAATGACCCCTTTCTGGTGAATTTTTGGCTTCATACAGTACCTGAGAAATACAATTAGCAAAAGTGGTTTGAACAAAGATTTTAACCAATTTGGCTAAAAAGGCACGGCTCCGGTGGTTTTTAATTTAAGTTTTATATTACAAAAAAGGGATTTGGTGGATCATCAATTGGAAGTAAGGGAGCTTTAGCAAATTAAAAAAGGTATCTGGTAATAACCAAGGTAACAAAAACCAACAAAACAATGAATAAAAACCACATAAGAGGAAAATGAGACAATATTATAGAAGAGGGATACGTAAACTTACATTTGGGAAAATCAGCTTCGTGCAACAGAAAAACCATAGCCTATTGCTCAGACCTACAATTTCTTCCCTTCTGGGCTTCATATCTACATCAACTTTTATAATAGACACCTCATTCGAATTCCAATACCTGATTCATAAATTGTCATATTTTAGAACAAACCTCAGCATCCAGAGTCTATGGGGCGATCGTGAAATCCTTGCCATATAACTACCAGCTCTTTACCCTCATCACTCGGTTTGTTTAGATTTATCAAATGAGAGTAACCAGTGGAAAGAGCTTCCAAAATAAGTACACACAGGGCCGTGAATGTGGCTGCAAGACTAGGGAATGGGAAACTGTGCCAATATGATATTTCAGTAAGAGGAGATTTAAAGGCATCGGGAAGGAATTGCAGTAAGGCAGTTGCAAGAACAAGACCCGCAACAAAATCCCTAATTACTAAGCCAACAGGAGATGACCAAAACAAAGTGATGTGTTTTGGGTGGGAGAAATGTTATTTTAACTCGAGCTCTAAAATTTAAACGAAAAATAATACTCTCTCCTTTCATTTTTCCAAACACCATTTTTAATATTATGCCCTACAAATATCATTTTTAATATCATACTCATTGTTACAATGTCAATAATTGATTTAAAAGGAAGCTTCAAAAATCAATTCAATTTCATTGTAATAAATTTATTTTAAAAACATTGACGATGAACCACACAATGAGTGGTTCGAAAGGCATTCGATCTTAAAAAATTTATGGGATTTATCCAGAAGGGTTTTTAAAGAAATTAATTATTTATTTATTAAAATAAAATTGAGATAAAATAGTAAATTTAGGAGAGGTTTTTGCAACCCGTGGTTTTGCTCATGGTATTCCACTTTTCCAACAAGGGGGAATTAACCTAATCGTAGGTCCCAACTAGACTTTCTCTTGTTTAGAATGGCTAATACCAATGGGTTTTAAGGATTGTTATAAGGGTTACGGGAATAATGAGTTAGTGGTTAAGGGATTAAGTATTAGGAGCTTAGGTGTTAGGGGAATAGGGGCTTAGGGTTTAGAGGTTTAGGGGTTAGGGATTGGGGGCGTAGGGGTTACGGATTGGGGGCTTAGGGGTTAGGGGATTTAGGCATTTTTGGTGAGGTAAATCCCCTCTATGGATAGAGGCAATCCCACTAGCCCTAGAATGGGTCTAGCCATAAACGAGACATGCTATGACATCAATTCCTAGGTAAGAATGGACAAAGACTCGGTATATCACTTACCATAGGTTCTGTGCTATTGTGTAATCCATAAGAATGGCTGCCTCTCACTCCTGATTCGACAAATCATGATCTGCTCGTTCTCATGCTCGGATACCTGCACATACACAAGAATCGAAGACGATACACAACATACTATTTCACATTCCTAGCTATCAGTCAGTTGAAGAAGACTAAATCACATGCGTTAAATAAACATAACACAGACATGGAATCAATATCATAGTCAAGTATATTAAATTAAAGAAGGAAGAGTACAACCAGGCTTTGACATTGCGATCTCCTCCAGTAGGGTTCCAGCAGAGCACGTCTCACAAAGCTGATCAGGAATTCAGATTGGTCTCTCTCTACAGGAACCTCCTTGGTTTGACCTTCTCTATAGCGATTACTTAGCTATAATATCTCTTCTCCAAGTTCAGCTTCTTGGCTATATGTTTATCTAGCTTTTGTAAAGGGAGAAGGATTTTTTATATAGAGGGAGAAGGAGAGGTTAGAATCCTTATAATCATGGGGGGAGTCCTATCCTCCAAGAATTTTCCATCAGCCATTTCCTAAAGGAAGAGATCCGTGGCTTATCGATTTAACCACTTGCAATGAGTCATTCCTGAGGTGGTTAAAGGAAACTTCCGCCTCCAATTTGTTAAAAAAAATTCCAAAAAATGTTGGCGCGGGCTCAACACAGGGACAGAGCGCCAGCTAACGCGACCTCTAGTGAAAATATTTCCCATTGGCGCAAGGGGTGAACTGGGTACCCTCGCCAATGCCAAAACATAAGTTTTTGAGTGCATTATGAGGAAATGTTCAACACGAAGAATAATGTCCTTATGCAGAAGGATGCAAAGAAGGTATTTGCAGAGTTTGACACTGCTCACAGGTCACGGGAAAAATCCTCCAATATGCAGGGCAAGGGATTGCAGGGACGGTGACAAAATGCTGCGTAACATATGCCCCCTAAGGCATGAGGTCTGAGAGAGAGGGAGGGGTGAAATGCTTTATGAGAATGCATTCGACCGAAACACTGTTGTCGGAAAACCTGCAAGTACGAATGCAACTGATACATTTGATATATGACATGTGCAATGGGCACATCCATCCATAAGAGAGTATATAAATAATGAGATCTAGGTATGGAAACAACCATTCAGCAGTAGGGATCAATAAACAAAATCAGGTATGGTCACAACCATCCAATCAAAGGAGTCATACAATAAGTCATAATAATCCACAAAGAACCCGTAGCTTGGATTTAATCAGACAAAACCAAGGGTCTTGCGCTCCATATCTACTCAAACATAGTACAAATTCGAGCATACGAATATGTGAGCTAAAGTCGAACATGCAAGAACATCATCTGATTACTAGCCAATGATGAAAGTTATTAACAGATGCGAGAGAAACCACCAATAATGACAATGGCTCTCAAGGTACAAAAGGTACAATCCACAACATGTGGACAGTGTTCTAACCTCGAACACCCGCATAGTCAATCAATCAAGGTCAATGATGTGGACCTTACGTCGAGTGCGAAGAACCTACCATTGAGGCATGCAGGCTCCAAGGTACCTGAAGGGATTCTCTAGATCAAATTCTTGGATAATGAGCTGGAGTCAACAGGAAGGGACCTTGATCAAATTTGGGCCATAATGTCTCCCACATCATCGACACGAGACAAAGGAATATGATGTTTGTGAATCAATACCAACAAAGAATCAAAAGGAGGTTAAAAACTGCAGAGGCAAACTTCTCTTGAACATATTGGTAGCATGACATTGGATTTGGCAGTATTTGACATCAAGGGATCTGGGGTCATGGTGATGTGGCAAAGAGCATATGAGCAGTCAAAAGAGATTACCCAAATGCATGGAGGCAAGCAGATAACGGGATGGATGTCCCCAACCCACACAAATGCAGACAAGTGTCATGTTCAAGAGTGACATACTGCCAGCACGACTAAAATCTTGATTCCATTTTTCTCCACCATTTATGGCGAGTACCCCAATTATTTTTTAGAACAAGCTTGAAGGGGCTAGCATGTGCTTGTGATGTAAGTTTTTCTTTCGGAAAAATCCAACCTATTACATTTTACGAGCCCTAGGAAGGAGGAGCTCGAGTAATGTCATGACGTCAGAGTCCGATGTCATCAGTTTTTAACGAGTTTGAGAAAGGAAGAACTTGACATCTTTTCATATTTAGAGAGTTTGAAAGGAAGGAAAAAAAGAAAACTCTAGCAGTCCCTTTTCATAAATAGTCCCACAGATCCGAAAAGGTATAAAAATGTATTTGAGAGAACCTCTTAGTCATGACCTGCTAAGGTATTCCTTTTTCGTAAGAAATCTATCCCAGCCCAAAAAAGGGGTAAACATATACTAGGTAGATATCGTTTTACAACCAAATTAACGAGTTCAAAATGACAAGCAACTCGGAAATCTTTTCAGTTTTAGAGAGTCAGAAAACAACTCAAAGGTGACTCCAGTAGTGACTTTTTCGTGTTTTTACCGAGTCTGAAAAAGTATAAAATACAACTTGTTTCTTCGTCATAACCATGTGAAAACCTGTCGCTGCACAAAAGATGCATGTAAAACGTATTCCTTGAAAATAATATGAAAATATATCAACAAATATGTTTTAAAACCTATTTTAGGACTTTGAAAAGTTATAAAAGACCATAAATGGTAAAAAATATTTACTTTTCACTTTTACCTCTTTGCAAAGCAACAATGACCATTTCTCTTGCAATCTTCAGGCGATGATTGTGGACAATCCAGTGGACCAATCCAAATTCCATCTGTTTTAGGTAAGAGCCGATTCCATTGGCCATATTTTAAGCTATATTTTACTGCATTTAGTTGTCATTTGGGATCCCTTAGGGGAGGATTGGCAAATTTTAGGGCATCACAGTTGGCGCAGGTTTCGGGCATGGACCCGCATCAACCGACCCATTTTTACACAGGGGTCGCGGTAGTTGGCACGGCTATTAGCCGAACAGTCGCGCCAACCACGCAACCCAAAATCCACTTTGAATTTAAGAAAATGCAACCAATATATTGCAAATTTAAACACCCAAGGAGGTTTCTAATGTTCTTATGATCATTTCATGAAATTAAAAAGCCAAAAAGATGGTGATCAAGTGGAAGGAGAGAGAACATAGTGAAGAGAATGAACAAAAAATGGGAAACTAACATTGTATGAATGCCCTCAGGAACTGTGGGCTCAAAAAGTTCTTTATGACACCATGTCTTTGGGCTCAACCCAAATTGCTTCAGTATCTAATCAACATTTGGGACGAAGATCAAGAAAAGTTCGTACTTCGGGATCAAGAGCTCAAACTCGAAGTTTCTGATGTGTATTTCATCACTGGGTTTTCATGTAGGGGTGCAGTCCCTATCTTAACCGGTACCCGACATTCTAGAGAAAGCATGGAAATGATCATTGATAGGGTGTGCCATGGGGCACGAAAGGGACCAGGGAACGGCAAAGTGGATATCCAGACCATTCCTAAATTGTCACTGAGGGTAGTGTTTCACACCATCATGTAGGTTGCAGGATCGCAGGCACCACACGAGGCTACGAAGACACAACTTCTTCTTGGTTTAGAGTGTATGAACATGACCACCTTCAACTGGGCCGAGGCCATGACCATCAACATCAAATGGCAGCTCACTAAGTGCAAGAAGACCAAACTCAAGCAGTTTGGGTATGGGTCGATCCTAGTATCATTCTTCTTGGAACGATTACCCATATTTCAATGTCAGGAGGTTATAGTCCCAGAGCTACCACCTACCGAGTCACGGATGGCCCGATGGGCGACACTGATGCCCAAAGCATGGGGTGGCCAACAGATGTCCTGAAGGCTAGAGTTCTTTTATTGGCCCCGACGACAACTGATTGTCGTGGAGGATTGGCCCTATGTTGGCACAGACTTTACCAGAGACCTAGATCTCCCACTCCTAGAGGGAGAGGATTGGGATGAAGAACTTGGTAAGAATCATTTTTTATTTTTCGTGAGTTCATAAATTTTATATTTTTTTTGATATATATGCATGTTCTAACAGTTATTCTTATATGTATGCAGATGTTGGCCCAGAGCATCCTACAAGCATGTCGCCAGTAGCGAGGCGGGTCCCTCGCGACTTCGATCATCATGGTGAGGGTCGCGAGGAGGAGATAGTGTAGAATCTGGAGGGGATCGCCCGTGGGATCCCCGACTATGCTCGCTTAGATGATGTGCCTCGAGCCTATCAAAGGCATATTGTAGGGGTGCCAAGTCGTATCCACCGCTTGTTGAGGCGATTGGTACTGGCGGTGACGTGCTATCATGAACACCATGCCGATTAGGCACCTAGGCTTTATTTTTGAACATTTTTGAGAGACATGTTGTCTCACGATGTAACTAAAACAAACATATATTTATTTTTGTGGGTTTTATGATGCACATGTTGCAACCAAAAGATATATATATATATATATATATATATATATATATACATCTATTTTCTACATGGGTCTATGTACATGTGATGATGTTTTTATAAATTGCGCAAATGTCTATCTAGCACAATGTTAGCTATTGCATCTATTAATTTATTCATTCATCTTGGTATATTTTGATATGTAATGAAATCAAAATGTCTTTCAAGTAAACGAATACGCAAATACAATCTCAAAATGCATGGGTTTCGAACCGAATAATGGTCGTTCAGTTAAAGAACAACAAGTTGTGAATCCAACTTGACAAGCAATGCGCGTATGCCGAGGTTGATTGCCTCAATTAATAGCTCCAAAACTACACTATATTCAGTGAAATTTTTTGTAGCTAGCCCCAGACAAATACCTTGTAAGTTAATCAACTCACCAACAAGAAGATAAATTACCCAGGCTGCCGAAGACAATTTCCTAGTACTGCGGGAGGCACCATCCGCAAAACCGACATAAGGGAAAATAGACATATGCATAGCAAACAGGACCCAATAAGTAGAAAAATCTCACAAAGCACATCAAACCAAAGCATGCACACAAAATGAAAAAAATCACCTATGTACACATATCATGTGTGAATGATTCAAGCATAATATTTTTTCAGATACAACCCATTTCTGGGTTGCGATAAAGGACAACCTTCATAGTAAATAAGCTCATAGGCCCCATTTTGTAACACACATTTGACAATGTAGGGCCCATGCCACATGAGTTGGAACTTTCCTGCCCCAATCTTTTCATGAGCTTGGTCGTATAGAAGAACAAGATCACCTTCGATGAAATAATGAGGAGAAACTAATTGGTCAAAATGGGCTTTGACCTGCTTCTTCTGTGCTTTGATGACCAAGGTAGCTAAGAGACGAGTTTCATCCAATATCTCTAAATAGAGGAGACGTTCTTCTTCAGGTGAAGTATCAGGTAGTAATTACACAACTAATTTCAGTGAAGGGATTTCACATTCAATTGGAAGCATAGCTTCCAAACCGTATACCAAATGGAATGGGGTAAATCCAGTTGCATTATTGATCAACGTTCGGTAAGCCCATAGAGCTGAGAACAACATGAGATGCCAATTTGATTTGTGGATCCCGATTTTTCATTGAAGCATTGTAAAAATGACCTTCTTTACAGCTTCAACTTGGCCATTAGCTTGAGGATAGTAAGGCGTTGAGTTGTCGTGATGCAGACCCAACATAGATGTCAGTTCTGCCATTATATAATCTTGAAAATGAGATCCATGATTGGTGATGATGGCTTGAGGGACACCAAACTGAGCAATAATGTGATTAAATATGAACTGTGCCGCTATCTTACCATCCACAACCAGTGTAGGCATTGTTTCGGCCCATTTTGTAAAATAATCGATGGTAACAATAATATAGGCATGCCCCCCAACTGAACGAGGGTTACACGTCATAAAATATATGCCCCATTTGGTAGAAGGGCCAACGGTAATGACAGGGTGTAGTGTGACGGATGACACACGCATCATGCGTTGACAAATCTAGCACTATGGCATTTACCTACTGCAACAATGCAATCTTTAAAAATAGACGGCTAGAAATAGCCAGCACGAAGGATATTTTGTGCAGTGGCATAACCAGGCATGTGACCACCACAGATACCACTGTGGCAGTCATTTAAAACCTTCTTCGCTTCCTCGAGGGTTAGACATCGACAGAGTACAGAATTGACTCTGACACGATAAAGGGTATCTCCAAAAATACGATAAGGTTGCGATTGATGCCGAATGTGGCGTTGGGAATATTTCGTTAGCTCAGACTTGAAAGTAGATGTTTGGAGGTACACGATGATATCACCGTACTATGGATCGAGGGTGCTGATCAAGAAGAGAGTTTCGTTTGGAATATGATCTTCAGAGGAAGGAGCAGAGTCAGCGGGGAGAGAATAAATCACATCACCGAAAACAAGTGACATCTTTGATTTGGCAGTAGTGAAATTCAGATCATACTATTGGAGGATAAAAATCCACTTCGAGTATTTTCCCCCTAGCAACTGCCGTAATAGAATATAAGTCATGGGGTTACAATTAGAAATCACGATCACTGGGCATAAAAGAATGTAATGATGAAAACATTGGACGACCTAGACCGCAACCAACGCTAACTTCTCGACATGTGCGTAACGCGTTTCAGGTTCGAGAAGGTTCCGAGACAGGTAGTAAATGAAATTTTTGTTACCGTCATCATCATCCTGAACCAATACCATGGCAATCGTACTAGACGGCGTAGCTAGGTAGAGGGTGAAATCACGGTGGAATTCAGAGGACGCAACAGCGGAGCGTTGACAAGCAACATCTTAAGTCTATCAAAAGACTACTGAGCAATCTCATCCCAACAGAAAGGGACATCCTAATTTAAATGTCATGTAAATCCTTTGCCTACTTCGGCATATTTTGGGATGACGAAGGAAATTGGATTTCCCTTGGAGACTTTGGAGTTGATGTAACGAGGATGGGGAGGGGAGATGGACAATAGCCTCAACCTTAAGAGGGTTAAGGCGAATTCCACATTTAGATATGATAAACCCTAAGAGTCTACTAGAGTCAACATAGACGACGCATTTATGTAGATTGAGCCTAATATTGTAGCGTCTACAACGAAGAAAGATTTGACGGAGATGTTCCAGGTGGTCTTTCTGCACAGCTGAATGAGCCGGAAGGTCATTCAAGTATGGTTGGAAAATATTCTGAATATCATGAAAAGCATAGGAAATTGCGCGTTGGAATGTGGCCCCAACATTCTTCAAGCCGAAGGGGAGTTTCTTATACACGAAGATACCCCATGGAAAAATAAAAGAGGTCTTGTGTTGATCCGACGGGAGAATGTTAATCTGGTTATAGCCAGAAAAACTGTCCATAAGGGAGAAGATTTCACTCCCTGCACAATCGTCAATGATCTGATCAATAAACGGGGTGGGATAGTTATCCTTAGGACAGGCCCGATTGATATCAGGATAATCAACACAAACATGAATTGTTCCCTGCTTCTTATCCACAGGAACAATATTAGAAACCCATTCAGTCAGGGGAATCGAATAAATGAAACCCACTTTAAGAAGTCTCTCAACTTCAACTTTGATAGCGGTGACTTTTCGAGGATGCATGGGACGAAGATGCTGGTGAACAGGATTCGCATTTGGGTAGGTGGGAATCTCGTGCACCATAATACTGGGGTCAATTCTAAGAATTTATTGATAAGACCAGGCGAAAACATCACGGAATTTGCGAAAGAGACTAGTGTACACTTGGACTTCCTCAGAAGAGCAAGTGACTCCCACATGGATGTTCTCGATGATCCCCAGTTTGACAGAAATGTCGATAGGCACTGTTTGAGTAATGTTACCCAAGTTACCCTCCGCAAAGACTTCATGAGTCAAAATGGGCCTCTGAAGCGGTGGAGAAGGAACTTGGGATGTGAAGTGCTCAAGACAGTTAGACATGGCCCCGAGGCAAGGCATGAATGAGGAACGATGATGCCCATCGCTCCACAGTAGATCCTTGAGAGACATGGTTTCCATGATAGCCTCGTCGGATGGAAACACTTCTTTCAAAGGATCGGGAGAATATACATCGCCGAGCCAAGGGGATTGAGAATACACATCGAGAGACATGCTCAAAGGAATAGCTTCAAGAGGGGGAGAATCAGATGCAGCTGTAAGCTCACAATAATTGATCTCGATGGGACTAAGCAGCATCGAATCTCCGAACAAATCAACCTGTTCAGGTGAAGGGACGATCCAAGGGTCATCTGACCGAGAGACCATATTGACTTGAATGGTATTTGGTGGTGGAAGTGACGCAACTAAATCTACCACAACCACATCTACACATATAAAATGTGTTTTCAAACTAATAACCTCAAATAAATCCCAGGCAGGGTAAAACTTCATAAGCGGAAGTTTTTTTGCTTACACAACCTATGGTTATAGACCATATACCAAAACCCATTTCATGAAATTCGAATCAATATATTTAACCTTGGTTAAATACCCATTTTAAACCATCATATATTCGAGCCCCTCGCTTAAAATTTCATTTGATTCAAAATCTCGTCTTTGGTTAAAACCCCGAAACATCAACATAATAATAATATAAAATTTTGGCCCACAACACTTTACCAATCCATTTATTTCGTCAATCATATTATATAATCTCCACTTAAATAAATTCTTACCTTAGTTATGATATCAAATGCCGACATCATATTATATCCTGCCCCATAACTTACCAACTCACCTTTCCAACATTCATCAAATATAACGGTTGATAATTCATCACACTCCAACACAAAGCTTCTTCATCCAATGGCAGTCGCAACACTTCAATCGATCATGCATAATCCAATGGATTTCACATTCAAATAAGCCTCAAATTTAATGACTAGATTTCACGCGAAATGGGTGTTATTGAGACACCATGTGTCAGCCCATAACCATTATCACGTTCAAATAGGGATTTACCACTTACCAGGTTGCACCCGTGCGAAAACCATTTGTTGTTTTTCAAAAGCCACCTCCGCGTTCAATTGACTTGAGTTTTTGAATGGAAATATGGTTCCAATCGCATAGTTCCACGCTTCCTCTGTGCCTTCAAAGTTCCATTCCTTTGACATTGACTCCTAATTCCACATCCAATTTCTTTTGTTACAGCTCCTCTGCATGCCTGTTCAAACAACAATCGATTTATTTCACTGCACTATGACTTCTCCTTTACTCCATCATTCTGTTTTCACAATATCAACCAGTCTTCAAACCCTCTCTGGCATTCATTCCACGCATGGTTTAGTTTCTATTATTCAATTTCTGTGGTTCTTATCCATCATTTTCCATTACAGTAAAAACCCAAAATGGGTAACTGCAACCACTGATATAGTAAACCCTGTGTGACATCTCTGCAGATCTCACTTCACTATTTATTACACAACAAAATGTGTAATTTCTCCATAAAATTCTTTATACGAAGTCAGCTCAACTTGCAAAATACATCCAGGCCAATTTATACCTCAATTTAGAAGTTCAAGCAATTCTTTAATGGCATCGATCCATTTTCTGATCGATGATAATTTTCTCAATCATACAGAATTCAATAAATGAACATTCACCCTCAAACCACACAATCTCTTAAAAATGTAGCTTGAATATAAAATGACAGAATTTCCCTTGTTCCTGTCAATTTCACTTGCACACAATATACACTCGAAACACAAACTCAGAAATTGAGTTTTCTGTATTAAAACTAATATTTACATAGGAATTCTTCCTTGAGCCTGATCTTTTGTATTAGTGGCCTTTTCCCTATTCTACCCGTAGGCTTGAAATTCAAACTCTACCTCTTTATCTCTCTTCTACCTTGAAATCTATATCTACATGCCTTTTAGGCTTACAATTTATACAAATGGACTCTATAACCAATTATGGTTTAGATCCTTAACTTGCTCAAAAAATCCTAAGAATCCTCTAAGTCCTAAAATCACTACTTATCCCTAAGGATCCTCTTTCATCCACAAAATAATGAAACAAATTCTAATTTAAGATTTATAATTAATTCCTAAATCTCTCAATCCCTATACACTCTCAACTAGCCTAATTCTCTCATGTTCTCCAACATTCGAGAACATTTACAAAATTCCTACAATATTTAATTAATTATCATTAAAATCACTCAAATAATTACATAAGAAACCAACTCCCTTGAAAACAAAAAACCCCTAAGTCTACTAAAATACAAGGAATTTTCTTGATCCTAATGCCCCTGCATCAGGAAGGGGAAAAATACCCATGAGAGCGGGATCTTTGAAAAGACCTGACCCTATACTATCAGGGGGATTAGGAATTTGATCCACGTATGGCATGTTGTTCTCGGAAGACGAGAGAATGACAACTGATCAACAGTAATAATTTTTCCCTCATGTGGAAACTTCAGAAGTCGAAAGAGGGTGGACGGAACGCACAACATAGCGTGAGTCCAACTACGACCAAGTAAAAGATTGTAGTTGATTTTGGCATAAATGTCTTCTACTTCAACATTGATTGTCTTTCCTTGCAATGTAATCGGAAAGCTAGCGAGAACACCCAAGGGTTTTGATTCCCTTCCATCAAATGCCTCAAGGGCATTGGGAGATGAATTGAGGGCTGGAGAGCCAATAGCCTTCTAGCAAGAAGATGACATGACATAGGTAGATGCACCTTCGTCCGCTGCGGCTCTATGAATGTTGAGACCGCTGATACCGACTTGTATGACAAGCGCAATCTAGTGCAGAAGTCAGGGGACAAAATTTTCTAAATCAAAGGAGAGAAGGCTAGAATCAGCAGGGTCAATCCCGTCGATCGCAGATAATAATGCTTTCCGTTGGGATAGACAACTCTGGAGAACTTCTAATGCAGACATCGCAGAAGGCACCTGTGTGAAATCCTCAACAATAATGTAATGTTGAGCAGCACGGGCGTTAGGATTATAAGAAGATTTCCAGAGAACACCTTTAGAAGGTGGCAGTATAACGGGTTCAGCTATGGGAATTTCAACTCAAGAGGACCAGAGGCAGGTGGGGGAGGAGGACCATCAATGACCTCTTTCCTGGCTGCCTGGCGTGATCCGGCATAATCCTTTGACCGAGTAGTGATGGAAACGGGTGCAGAACCATTTATCATGAAAACTTGAGAGCCAAACGACGCAAATGGCGGAGGTTGCTCGACCATCTAGGTATGCTAATATGGGAAAGGTTATTTAAGGATTGTTGGAGTTCCCTTAACACCTTTGAGTAGTTGAATAACCTCAGATCGTCTAGGGCAATCCTTAGTGTAGTGGTCCTCATCACAAATCAGAAAGGGATACTTCAGCTTTTGTTGTGAACCATCATCAGTACGAGGTTTAGACGATTCTGTTTTTGGGGCATCGGATTTGGCATTATGTTTGCCCTTCTTTTTCCCTTTGGAAGTATTTTCCACAGGATTGGCCTGAAAGGCATTGACCTCTGTGGTTTTACCAGAATATGGGGTACCCTGAGGAACAGAATTATTGGAAGAATTTGATTTCTGCTTCCGATTGGAAGACTTACGTGAAGTCTGAGATATGGAACCAATAACACCGTAAAATGATGGGGTATCTGACACTTTAGAGGTCCCAGGACATGGAGCTTCAGTCAAGATGTCATACAAAATTCCTGATTGAGAGTACACTAAATCAAGGTACTGCGCACGAGCAATGGCTTGTTCCTCAGTTACACATGCGCCCATGGCGATGTCTTTCACAATTTGATTGACAAAAGAGGTAGTGAACCAATGACTAAGAAGTTGATTAGGAATTTCAAACTTGATCAAACGACGATGTCGTCTCCATTCATGAATGTTGTCCGAGATATGGGTAGCTCGGTCCTATTTCAAAGATGTGAGGAGATGCATCCTGGCTTCATAATTAACCGGAAACTAGAAATGAGTAAGGAACACCATAGCAAGAGTATTGAAATCTTGAAAGATGCCACAAGGTAGTTCGATATACCACTTAGTAGCAGCATCGATAAGAGTGTGCTGGAAGAGACAAAGCCGAATATAATCGTCCACCTAAGAATTAGAAGAACACCATAAATGGTATGTCATAAAATGAGCTTGGGGGTCCTCTCCAGACTTTCCCTCAAACTTGGGACAATCACCAGGAACCTTCGTTGGAACCGGAGGCCAAAAGATATTATGAAGAATGGGATCATTTGTCAATTTGGACACATCCGGTAACTCCAACGTAGAGAGAAAAGGTAATTGAAGGTTAAAAGGCATAACAAGTCCTTGATAAGGACCCGTACCCATACTCCTTCCTGGTTGAGTGTAACTCTGCCCCCATTGGTTCTGACCCAGAGGATTCTGATCGTAAGGGGTATAAGCCAGATAATTCGGTTGATATGGTGGCTAAGGACCAAAATACGAGGGTTGAAAACTGGGATATTGATTCTGAGTATACGAGGGTCCCGATTGAGCAACATAAGGATTCTGTTGCAGAGTATAAGTATAGCCTGGCGGTTGAGGGTGATAAGTAGGACCTTGAGACAGGTTGTAAACTGGTCAATATTGACCTTGAGGAAAATAACCGCCTTGGGGTCGAACAGGCTGCTAATAAGTGGGGCCCTGCTGAGCTGGATACGTCGGGTGCAATAGTTGATTTGGTTGTGGCATAGAGTAGAGCAATGGCTGAGCAGGGTAAATAAGCTATGCAGGTTGGCCTGACTGAGTAGGTTGACCTGACTAATGAGGGACACCATGTTGCCCCGGTTGAGCGGGTTGGCCTGATGGTTGTGGTGAGCCAGGTTGCCCTTGATAAATAGGTTGACCTGGAGCAGGACCATAAGATGGCCCTGGCTGTGCAAAATTTGGACTAATGGGAAGATGAGGCTATTGAGGTTGCACCAAAGGTTGAGATGGATGAATCTACCCCCCAAGATCGTATGAAGGTCCCGGTTGATATATCGGTTGCCCAGCTGGTCCTTGAGGTTGCCTTGGTTGGATCACAGGCTGGGCTTGTAAAGGTTGACCTTGAGGATTGTAAGGCTGCCCTTGTGGGCCGTAAAATAATCCTTGTTGGACCGAATGTTTTCCCTATAAGGGTTTTCCTTGTTGGTTAGAGGGTTGCACAGGCAAGGTAATCATAACATCGGGGAGAAACTAATAAGCCTCAGGAGCAGGCAAGTAGATGGGGTTTCCTTGCTCATCATACTGAAATGGAAGTGAATAAATCGGGGTACCATCCGCTCCATAATGAGAAAAATAAGACCTATAAGGATCCTAAGGGGATTGATAAGTTTGGGAGTTCTGCTGCAGAACATCTAGCTGATACTCCTCAAACGAAAGGCTGTCAGGGATTTCCATGGAAATTGAGGCTTCTACCAAAGTTGAAACTCCTGATGACTGTGCAGCGGCAACTGGTGTCGAAGCAACCACACAGACAGTGGGCCTAGTGGGAACATATGTGACAAAAGGCGTTGACGATGAGACAAGTGTCGTCGACGACATACCTAAGGATGGAAGAACCGTACCCCTTGACATATTCGATGTTGCCATGGAGGAAATACCGGCCATAATCTGACCCAAAGACCTATATCCGGTTGGAAGCAACACCAATGGTGAGGATTGAGCAGGCTCTTGTTGGATGTCTTCCGGGAAGAGTTGGTATTTTTCATCAGAAACTAAAATACCCTCACTACCATTAGGACCAGAAGAATCTATGTCTGAATCCACTATAAGATCTTGTAAAAGAGTATGGGGGCTAAGAGGTATGATAGCATCCAAAAATGGTGATCCAAATGTAAGAGGGGGAAAATGTTCCCCAACCCTAAATCCAAACAAAGTGTTTGAAAGAGACCAATGGAACTCAACTGGTTCTCCAAAGGGATACTCTGACGGGATGACGGGTTGTTAAAGCTCAAAAGACCCAGAGATATGTGAAGTTTCAGATGAATCATCTGAGAAAGGACTGCCAGTAGACGAAACTGATGGTTATTCCACTGTGACTGTAGCACACCAGAAAAGGGGAAAAGATAAAAAATGAAGACTCTTGGATCAAAACCAAGGAAAAAAAATATAGGCCAAGTAAACAATCTTTAATGGGCGTGTAATCGTACGTAGTTTATTTTACCACATTGAAACCAAAAATTTGTTGTTTCATGTTTTAAGAGTCAATTAATAGTCAAAGATGACTCTAGTCTCTTTCAGTTTTAAGCGAGTGTGAAAGGACAAGTGCTTGATGATCTTTTCAAGTTTATGGAGTCAGTAAAGATAAAAAATGACTACTCAGGTAGTCTAGGTAAAAGGGTGTACCAGGTTCCCGTGAACTGCCATATACACCTTGGTTATAAAATGAAAGAAGAATCAACCAAGGACTTGACGTATGTGCAGGTAGTCTCCCCGAATGATGTGTTTGGTGTATCATGGTTACAAGGCGGCAGACTCGGCTTCCTACGGATAAAAGGATTGCAACCAATACGGGTCTCCCTCTATATACTTGACAGTATGGGGAGCACAAGTTCATACTAGTGCTATCTGAAGCCAAATGATGAGTGACAGCTGCTAGGTTTTAAGACGCTGGAACACGGCTCTAAATTAGAACACTAAATGTTTTGTTAAGTTTCAATGTTTCCTTAGGTTAATTGAATAAATTTTAAGTTGATCTTGTATTTATGTTTCAATTCAAAGGTCCTACCCAATGTTGGATCTCACAAATTCCTGAATGCAAGCTACATGCCATAAAATACCATTTCGTTCAATGATGAGCTATCTACGAGAAGTTTAGGAATTTCAAGCGATAGCAAATAATGAGAACTCACAAAATTATTCACTAGAGAACCTGATGCAAACTAATGAGAATGAAAAATATTTCCTAGAATGCCGAATGCTAGTTATGAAAAATATTTTCCAATTCTATAATGCAAACAGAAAATGCAAGAAAAAAATATATTTTTTGATTTTTTCAATGTAATAGAGAAAGAATTGCCCTAAATAACATGAAAAATGAATCTTCACACTAGTTCGAGAATGCTAGTGCAAGAGTCGAAGTGAAACAATTCAATCAACTCACAAGCCAACAAAAAAAAGACTCAAACCAATGTCACAATCTCTCAAATCGAAAAAAGATGTCAAAAAGGACCCATACAAGCAATGTGAGCTATGCTTGGAGTGACAGGAAGAAAAACTGAATGAAAGAGACAAGACTCACTCAAGACTCATTTCACCAAAAGCAACCACTCAAAACAGATCCAGGGAGATGAATGAAATCAAGTAAATAACAAAGGTGACCATGAAGCAAGAGACCCAAACTCCTACAGGAGGCTTAGCATGTCAGAGCACTAGAAAAACCTAAAACCATGATGCTGAAATAAATGGACAAACAACCAAAGGAAGAAGGCTGATCATAGTCACAAACAAACCCAAAGTATTCAAATCAAGTCAAGAAAACACCCAGAGACACCAGGATGGACCAAAAACTCCAAAACAAGGGAAACCCTAGCACCTATAGGAATTGGCGCAACTGTCTGGCTGTAATTCGTACCAGACAGGGGATGGTGTGAGTGATAAACTGGAAACTTACGCCAGTGGGCATGATTGTCAGGCTGGAAACTGCGCCAATCAAGCCAACCTTGAAAAGATGAAAATTTTGAAAAACATAGGTCAAAAATGATCCTCTAGGGCTAAACAGGAGCCTAAAACTCAGCAAAACAATCCAGAAAAGGAAAGCTAAGAAAGAAAACACCAAGAAGAAGATATAATAGATGAAAGAAAAACTCACACTAATCCCTAGTGGAGTCACCAATTTGTTGGTGAGGTAAATCCCCTCTGTGGACAGAGGCGATCCCACTAGCCCTAGAATGGGTCTAGCCACAAACGAGACACGCTATGCCATCAATTCCTAGTTAAGAATGGACAAAGACTTGGTAGATAACTTACTGTAGGTCCTGCGCTATTGTGTCATCCGGAAGAATGGCTGCCTCCCACTTCTGATTCGACAGATCATAATACGCTCGTTCTCACTCCCGGATACCTGCACATACACAAGAATCGAAGATGATACACAACACTATTTTTCATTCCTAACTTTAGGCAGTCGAAGAAGACTAAATCACATGCATTAAATAAAAATAACACAGAGATGGAATCAATATCATAGTCGAGTATATTAAATGAAAGAAGGAAGAGTACAACCAGGCTTCTACATTATGATCTCCTCCAGCAGGGTTCCAGCAGAGCACGTCTCACAAAGCTCATTGGGAATTCAGATGGGGCTCTCTCTACAGGATCCTCCTTGGTTCGATCTTCTCTATAGCGATTACTCAGCTATAATATATCTTCTCCAAGTTAAGCTTCTTTGCTATATGTTCAGCTAGCTTTTGTAAAGAGAGAAGGCTTGTTTATATAGAGGGAGAAGGAGAGGTTGGGATCCCTATAATCATGGGGGGAGTCCTATCCTCCAAGAATGTTCCATCAACCATTTCCTAAAGGAAGAGATTCATGGCTTATCGAATTTAACCACTTGCAATGAGTCATTCCTGAGGTGGTTAAAGGAAACTTCCACCTCCAATTTGTTAAAAAACATTCAAAAAAATGTTGGTGCGGGCTCAACACAGGGACAGAGCACTAGCTGGTGCGGCCTCTAGTGCAAATCTTTCCCATTGGTGCGAGGGGTGAACTGGGTACCCGCGCCAATGCGAAAACATAGGTTTTTGAGTGCTTTCTGAGGAAATGTTCAATAGGAAGAATCATGTCCTTATGTAGAAGGATGCAAATAAGGTATTTGCAGATTTTGACACTGCTCACAGGTCACGGGAAAAATCCTCCAATATGTGGGGTGAGGGATTGCAGGGATAGTGACAAAATGTTGTGTAATAGGTGCATTTAGGGGTTAGGGGAATAAGGAGTTAGTGGTTAAGGGATTAGGGATTAGGGGCTTAGGGGTTAGGGGATTTAGGCACAATTAGGGGTTAGGTGAATAATGAGTTAGTAGTTAAGGGATTAGGGATTAGGAGCTTAGGGTTAGGGGATTTAGTAGTTAAGGAATTTATGGGTTAGGGGTGAGGGGTTAATGGGTTATGGGTTAAGCGTTAATGGTTTAGGGGTTAAGGGGTTACGAGTTTAGGTGTTAGTGGTTTATGGGTTTAAGGGTTTAAAGGTTTATGGTTTAGGGGGTTAAATGGGTTAGGGTTTTAGGGGTTTATGGGGTTAAATGGGTTGGGCGTTTAGAGGTTTAGGGGGTTAGGGGATTTAGAAATTAAGGATTTTATGGGTTAGGGGTTGTTAGGAGTTAATGGGGTTACAGTTTAGGGGGTTAAATGGGTTAGGGGTTGGGAATTTGGGTTTAAGGGGTTAGGGGATTTAGCAGTTAAGAATTTTAGGGGTTAGTGGTTAGGGGCTAAGGGGTTAAGGGGTTAGAGTTTAAGGGTTAGAGGTTTAGGGTTTAGGGAGTTAAATGGGTTAAGAGTTTAGAGGTTTAGGGGGTTAATGGGGTTAAGGTAGGGGGTTAAGAGTTTAGAGGTTTAGGGGATTTAGTAGTTAAGTATTTTAGAGGTTAGGGGTTAATGGGGTTAAGGTAGGGGGTTAAATGGGTTAGGGTTTTATGGGGTTAAATGGGTTAGGGGTCGAGAAATAGGGTTTAAGGGATTAGGGGTTGGGGGTTTAGAGGTTTAGGGTTTAGTGGGTTAAATGGGTTAAGGTTTTAGGGGTTTAGGGGGTTAAATGGGTTAGGGGCTTAGAATTTTATGGTTTAGGGGGTTAAATGGGTTAGGGGTTGGGAATTAGGGTTTAAGGGGTTAGGGGTTAGAGGTTTAGGGTTTAGGGGGTTAAATGGGTTAGGGCTTTAGAGGTTTAGGGGGTTATGGGATTTAGCAGTTAAGGATATTAGGGGTTAGGGATTAATGGGGTTAGGGTTTAGGGTCTTAAATGGGTTAAGGTTTTAAGGGTTTAGGGGGTTAAATGGGTTAGGGGTCAAGAATTAGGGTTTAAGGGGTTTGGGGCTAAGGGTTTAGAGGTTTAGGGTTAAGGGGGTAAATGGGTTAGGGATTTAGGGTTTTAGGGGGTTAAAGGGGTTAGGGGTTAAGGGTTTAGGGATTAGGGGTTAAGGGCTTAGAGTTTAAGGTTTTAGGGGTTAAATGAGTTAGGGGTTTAGAGGTTTAGGGTGTTAAATGGATTAGGGGTTAAGATCATAGTTTCGTTGGTCTCTATTTGTGCACAATAA
Source organism: Pinus albicaulis (assembly GCA_034641835.2). Classification (NCBI taxonomy): domain Eukaryota; kingdom Viridiplantae; phylum Streptophyta; class Pinopsida; order Pinales; family Pinaceae; genus Pinus; species Pinus albicaulis. The sequence continues at coordinate 1,121,129,287 of CM076581.1, read as the reverse complement.
TTGCTTATTCTTTGTGTCTCAATGTAAAAATTTTGTAGGTACTGTTGCTTGTTGCCATGTTTTCTCTATTTATTAATTTCTAGTATTTTTTAGCCATTGCTTTACATTTATTAATGAAAATTTCTATTGAAATTAAACCAAATGTATGTTCAATCTCTAGTTTCAAACTCAACCATAGTGTTGTCACACAATTTAAGTTCGGAGAATGCCCATTTGATAAAGTCCCAATAACCACACTGCATCTCATGACTGCTATAGAAAAGCTTAAGTTCGAGTGTCCCACATTCATGAGAAATTTGGCTCTTATACTCTTGCTCCACCTGACATTGGGGAAGAGAGAGGGAGGTAGGAGAGAAAGGGAGAGAGAAGGAGGACGAGAGATAGGACTTAAGAGAGAGGAACCAGTATCATAGAAGAAACAATATGTGACCAAATTACTGTATAGGGAGATGTGAGATAGGGGCACCCTACCTACCTAACTAAATTTCTAAACCAAATGTGGTGTAATCGTTTGTAATGGTGGTCGATTATACGAGGAGAGGATTTTACAAGGAGGCACTGGATTTTTAATGTGATATGCAAAAAACAAGTACTGAACCTAATCATTTCACATTCACCAATGTTCTCTCTACATGTCCTAATTTGTTAAATTTGGAACATGGCAAAGGAGTCTTGTTTTGTGATCACCTCCCACGAGGATTCACCAATTGTGAGAACACAACGATTATGGTTGCATCTTCTAAATCATCACCACTTCCACCAACACCTCATCCAATAACACTAGTATAAAAAGTCTCAGGCTCTCGGCAACGAAAAGGAACATAATGCATGTGCCCTTAATCTCTTCTACATACTTGTAGCTCTCCTCCCAAACCAAATCCACTAGTGTTGTGTGTTCACTTTGCCCTGAATCTTGTGCGAACATCCTGAGGTAAGGAACTGTTGCACCAAGGTATGGATCCACTATGTGTCATATCCACTAAAGGAGAACATGTTCCAAACAATAGGTAAATTCTCACAACTATCCCTCTGTGGGATGTTGAGAACTCAAGAATGCCACATGATCATTAATGAAATCTATAAATTGAGAAATTTCGTAAAAGACTTGAAGTCATACTGAACTTGGACCAAAAGGCTTAGGATCTGGGTAGTGCAAAGGAACATCTGCAATATGATTTGTATTATTCTCATCTAGATCACTTTGCATGGATATCTCCTGGATTTGAAATGCATATTCCAAGTTCCACAGAACATCTCCCATGGAAGTCCTATCGAAGCCCATCTCTTCCAATAAATTTTTGGTACTCTCCATAAATATTTTCAGAGAACCAGAGTTGATAATCCAAACAAGGTGGGGGTCAATGATTTTTTCAAGATTGCCCTTTTTTTTCCATTGAGTTTCCCACTCTTCTATATTGAATTTCTCTCTGGGAAAAACAAGATTAAGAGTTTCCCTTGCACACAAGAACTCCTGTAACACTACTCAAAAATAATACACATCAGATTTCTTTGTCAGTTGCTGCCTTCTGAAGTATTCAAGATCAAGATAACCAAGGGCCAAAACTACCTTTGGATCCAGTCTTTGAATGTCCAAAGTCTACCACCTTTTCCCATGATCCTGTTATCATGGATATCTTTGACATTTAGATACGCACAGAGGATTCACGACAAGGGATTTAGATTGAATTGACCATATATTGGAGCTTCATTGGTATCTCGCGAGTCAAACAGTTTTCAAACAAGTCGAGGGAGTCTAAATTGGTGTAGTTGAAGATGAAAGGAAAGATTGTTCTGTCGAGGCCCACTCCCACAATGCTAAGATTGAAAACCCTCTCATTATTGCAGGTCACGCCTTCAAGCTCCAAGATGGTGATGTTGCAGGGGTTTTGATCTTGTATCCAATCCACGGTCACACCTTCGAGCTCTAAGATGGCGACATTGTAGGGGTTTTTATGTTATCTCTGGTCCACTACGTGAGCTTGGGTACATAAACATGGCATCATGTCGGGTTAAGGGAAAATATGAGTATTTGACGAATAAATCTCAATAGAGACATGGAATTATGGATACATTGACTATCATACATATTTGGTTTCCTCTGTCAATTTACCAAAGTCATTGGTCCTCCAAAATGAGCCTTCTTCCCATTCTTTCCTCCAAAATTAATGTTCATTAGTGCTACCATATATGCTAATAAATCCCCTTCACCATTTCCCCCATTAGGAAATCTGAGCTGTCAAACAAAAATGTGAAGGTCAAGCTCTCCATCATCGAGGGTTACATGGCATGTCTTGTAACTGTGCAAAGAATCTTATTTTCAATTTTTTGCTAGATGGTAGTATGATGCAGATATCCCATTTAGTGTTCTTCGCTCACCTTATTACAAAGCTATGTGGGACTCTATTATAGCTATAGGAAAGGGCTTCAAAATCCCTACTATGCATGACTTGAGGGGAGCTCTTTTGCAAAAAGAGATTTACTACTTTGATTATTAATCAAATATAAAACCAATAATACTATTTTATTTAAAACTTAATTTGATATAATCATGTAAATTATGTATTAGATGAAATAAATATATTCATTGGTACAATTCTCATAGAAATTGATAAAACTAAATACATTTATCCATTATTATAAAATAAACCATACTTAGATATTTTGAATTACATATTTATAACCATTAATAAAGGTTTATATATTATTAAAAAATTAAATAAAGTTCATACCTAAACAATTAGCAAAAATTCATAATACCATTAAACATTAACCAAGGTTCATATCAAACAATTAATAAAAGTTCATACACAGTTAAAAATTAATTAAGGTTCATAACTAAATTAAAAAAGGTTCATACAATACTCCCCGATAGGGGTGAGGTCTGAGAAACACGTGGAAGGTGTCTCGCATGAGTAAATATAAGTGGAGCGAGGGTGAGGGACAATACCTATACATCTCTACCTTCGTTAGACAAATTGTTGCTCCCTCTGAGCTTGGGAGGCAAACCCAAACAGTTGTAAAGGTTGCATGTTGTAAGTTTTGCAACAAGAGGCATTCCTACACATGCTAATGTTTCCTTGGTGGTGTGTGGTGAAGAGTGTTAGGGAGTGCTAGGGAATCACAAGGGAGAACTAGGTGAAAATGCATGGAAATGAACAAATAAGAGTGTGTGCCAACGAGTGTCAATGAATTCCAGGTGTCTCAAGGACAAAATTTGTTAGGAGAAGGTCATAATAGGACTTGTAGGAGGGAATCCTATGGTTACAATAAGGGCTTGGTCAAATAAATTTCATATAAATGGAGATTTTGGGTTGGGCACAACATTTTTTTTCCAATGAATTGGTTGGGTTCCCAAGTCACAAAAAAAGTAAGGCTATCTATGTGGGCATGACAACTAGGGTGTGCTAAGGTGTGGCAAAGAATGCCAGGAAATATTAACACATGCTAGAAAATTCCAAGGCATGTTAGGCATGCCAAGACAAGGAAACTATTAAGGCATGCCAAGATATGCCATGTGCTAAGGTGTGGTGCGAACGCATGCTAGGGAGTGTTAGGTCCAAGTGCTAGGGAAACACAAGGGAGAAATAGTTTCAAATGCATGGAAATGAAGTGTTAATGAGTTCCAGGTGTGCTAAGGAGGGAGTGAAAAGGTACGTTATGTAGTTTGAAGGCATGATAGAGTCTTAGGGAGGCAATATACCAAGATTTTTCAAGTGCTAGGTTGTGCCAATGCATGCTAAGGAGTGTTAGGGAGTGATAGGGAAACATAAGAGAGCACTAGGTTAAAATGCATGGAAATGAATGAATAAGAGTGTGTGACAAGGAGTGCTAGCAAGTTCCAAGTGTGCTAATGAGATTGGCAAGGTGTTCCAGGTAGCGCTAAGTCATTCTAGAGTGCAAGGGTGGCATGTGACCAAGATGTGTTAGGTGCTAGGGTGTGCCAACATGTGCTAGGAAGTGTTAGGGAATGCCAAGGCATGGCAAGGAATCAAAAGTGTGCTAACACATGGCAGAAAATGTCAATGCATGTTGAGGATTGTTAGGTAGTTCCTGGGGAACACAATGGAGAATTAGGTCAAAATTATTGGTAATGAACGAATAGGAGTGTGTGCTAAGGAGTGTCAGTGAATTCCAAGTGTCCCAAGGATGAATTGTTTTAGGAGAAGTTCAAAATAATAATTTCAAGAGGGTAGTTTATGGTTGTGATAAGGTGTCGAAAGATTAATTTCGGATAAAGGGAGACTTTGGGTCGGGCACAACATTTTTTTTCTAATGACTTGGTTGGGTTCCCAAGTTGCAAAAAAACTAAGAATATCTATGAGTGTGTGACAAGTAGGGAGTGCCAAGGTGTTCCAGGGAATGTAAGGCTCCCAAGTAAGGCTAGTTGTGAAGGCATGAGTGCCAAGTCATGCTTGGGAATGCTAATATGTGACATATATTGTGAAGGCATGTCAAACATGCTAAGATTTTCCATGTGTTAAGGCATGCCAATATGTGCAAGGGTGTGACAATGCGTGTCAGGGACAATTAAGGAAACAAACGAAGAAACAAGTTAAACTACAAAGAGATGAACACATAAGAGGGTTAATAAGTCATCATTTTACCTTTTTCATGGGGGGCATTCTAGGTACACCAACACTAGGTGCGAATAGGTGCCAAGTGCCAAGTGTTAGTGCATTCTACGTGCCAAATATTCCTCTATTTCTTCTCATCTACTTTCCAATAATTGATCTCAAATAGCTTTATTATGAAACCATGCCAAAGAATACCAAGTCATCTCATGAAGCATGTCAAACATGCTAAGACTTTCCATGTGCTAACATGTGCCAAGTGCCAATGTGTGTGAGGGAGTTTTATGCATGTTATGAAGTGGTAGGGCATGTCGAAAAGTGCCAATGTGTGTGAGGGAGTTTTATGCATGTTATGAAGTGGTAGGGCATGTCGAAAAGTGCCAAGTAGAGAGTGCCAATGCATGTTGAGGAGTGTTAAGGAGTACTAGGACAACAAAAGGGAGCACTAGGTAAAAATACATGGAAGTGAATGAATATGAGGGTGTGTCAGGGAGTGGAAATGAGTGCTAGTTGTCATGCTAAGGAGGGAGTGAGAAGGTATTCTAAGCATTCATACACCTTATTGAACACTCAATTCTTACCATTCTCACACCATAAAAAAAACCATAAAAATGTCATTCTTAAAATCTATTGTGTAGTTTCCTAATGTCATTCAAGTAGAATCTCTCAATTACTTATGTCAGTAGTGGAAGGATCATTTTTTTATTCTCTTAAAGGAACTCTTTCTAGACATGCACCCCATCAAACATAAAACATCGAGTCAAAAATAATTGAAATTAATGAATAAGAGGGTGTGTTGGGGGTGCCCGCGAGTGTTAGGCGTGGCAAGGGGGGAGTGACAAGGCATACTAGGGAATGCTATGGCATTTCAAGAAGTGTTAGGGTGTGCTAATATGTGCCAGATAGTGACAAGGCATGCCAGGCATGCCAAGATATGCCATGTGTTGAGGGAGTGTTAGCAAGTTATAGGTATGCTAAGGAGGGAGTAACAAGGTATGTTAGTTAATTCCAAGGCATGATAGAGTTCTAGGAAAGCATTCCAAGTTGTGCCAAGTTCCAGGGTGTGCTAATTTGTGCCAAGGAGTGTTAGGGAGTTCTAGAGAAACACAAGGTAGCACTATGTCATAATGCATGGAAATGAATGAATAATGGTGTGTGACAAGGAGTTTCAACGAGTTCCATGTGTGATAAGGCATGCCTGGAAGTGATAAGGAATGATAGTGTGTTAGGGCAGGATTCAGCCAAGATGTGCCAACACATGCAAGGAAGTGTTAACTAGGAGTGCCAGGGAAACACAAGGGAACATTATGTCAAAATGCATGGAAATGAACAAATAAGAGTTTGTGATTGGAAGTGTGAGTGACTTCCAGGTGTGCTAAGGAGGGATTGACAACGTATGCTAGGTAGTGTTAAGGCATGATAGAGGCTAGGGAAACATTCCAAGATGTCCTAGGTGTTAGGGTGTACCAAAACGTGCCAAGGAGTGTTAAGGAATGATATGGAAACACAAGGGAGCACTAGGTAAAAATGCATGAAAATGAATGAATAAAAGTTTGTGACTGGGATTTCAATGAGATCTAGGTGTGATAAGGAGAGAGTGAAAAGGTATGCTAGGTAGTGCCAATGAATGCTAGAGTTCTAGGGTGGCATTCCAAGATGTTCTAGGTGTTAGGGTGTGCTAATGCATGCTAGGGAGTGTTAGGGAGTGTCAGGTAAACACAAGGAAACACTAGATCAAAATGCATGGAAATGAATGGATAAGAGAGTGTGATATGGAGTGTCAATGAGTTCTAGGTGTGTTAAGGAGGGAGTGACAAGGTTATATGCTAGGCAATGCCAAGGTATGTTAAACTGCCAAGGTGTGTTAGGAAGTCCTATGGTTTGTTAGCGAGTGTAAAATCATGTCAATGAATGTAGGGGATGTTAACACATGCCACATAATTCCAAGGAATTTAAGACATGTTAGGTGTTATGGCATGTCAAGATGTAAACTATTTTTCTTATTTGTTTGACGACCACAGTTGTATGTGATGAGCCTTGTATTGGTAACTCGTTCAGTGGGATCAATTGAGATTGGACATGAGTAGTATAATATGAGTTACATGTAGTTCTTAGGTGAACAAGGAATATGTTGAATTTATACGACACATAAGAATTTGGGTTTGGTCTTAGAATATTTGATGCAAACACACTCAAGTACCACAACACATCAACTTTTCACAATGAAATCTGCAAACATCAGGGAATCAATTAGTGTGCACATGATTTTTTTTTACTTTTTCAAACCTTTCTTCGTTAAATTACAAACTATAATAGAATAGGCTAGAGCTCTTGTACCGAGGATGATGGCCCTTTATAATCACACTGATACAAGTAATATAACCAAGGCTTGGTGTTAGTCCTTTGACAACCAATATACCTTAAATATGACAACACTTGACCCAATTTTTGATAGTGGACACACATAGCCCTTTCAATCCACATGTATTGAACACATCTGGTAGGTCCTCTTTCCTCCCATTATGCAACTCCTCAATATGGCTCTATAAATGAACTAAACTCCTTTATGTTACTAACTCGACTCAAAAAAAGTTTCCCTCTATCTGCCTCTTTTTTCCTTTAAGGTCTACAAAAATTAAAGTTTTCGATTAGTTGTTCATAACTCTTTGGTCTACCCACTTTTTCCATATTGCTGCTCCAAGATGACAAGTCTAGGGATATGGAGGTTTCCCTTCTTCCCATTGACACAATACTCTACAATACAGTGAACTAGGGCTAGTTGGCTAGCCCACTTGACTGCTACTTTATTCCTTCAAATTAGGTACGTCCTTAGGCCCAATACACCTACCCTTCTACCAGTCTTGTTTTCCTTTACAAGTATAGGACTTAGAGCTCTTCTTTGACAATCACCTAACAACCCTCCAATTGTACTTGGATTTCCATCAATTTTCCCAACCACAATAATTTTTTTTTATTGATATAGTGCCCACAACACTGCCCTCATCTAGGGCTCTTCAAATATGCCACCTAATAGTGATTTGAGTCCTCTCAAAATCACTATTCTTGTGTACCAATTTTTTGTTGTCCAATCTATGAACAAATCTGAACTACTCATATTATCATCCTTCTAACAATTTGTAGATGACTGAACTAGGGTCACAAATCATCCATTAATATTCCATTGACTAACTATTCATAGGCTGCTTCAGATGTCTGTCCAAAACTCTATGGGCAGTCCAACAAAATCAACTCCTCTTCATGTCAACCCATTCCTCATATGGCACATTTATTCTGCTCCATCTTCTACTCAGGTTCCACCTTCCTTTGGATTTTCCATTAGGGGAATTTTGAGGTCTAAAATGGGCCTCCTCAGAAAAATGTACAACCAAAATAAACTTTATAAGAACCAATAGGATTCAAGATGATGATGTCAACCATGGGGGATGATTCACCATTTTTTAATTAAAAGGGTAAAAATATTAAATAATAATAAAATAATAAAAACTAATTTTTCAACTTGTATTTTCAACTTATCTCCCAAAGTTTTTACTCAAATTTTGAGTGGGAGTACTCGTTGGATGTATTTCTCATTTTTCATGTAATAGGGTCCATCGAAAGTATGTAACATGGGTACTCCTTAGATGAGGAATTACATTTTGCATCCAACGAGTACTACCGCTTGAAATTTGAGTAAAAAATTAGGGAGATAAGTTGAAAATACGACTTGAAAAAGTATTTTTTTATTTTTTCCCTCTAAAATTTGATGATGTCATCAAATATTATTTTATTATTTCCACTATTATTTTATAATTTCCTTAGGAGGCCCATTTTAGACCTCAAAATTCCCCTAATTTATATCTGCACATACTTCTACAAACCATCTTCCAAATTTGTGGTATATATTGCAGAGATAAACCTCTCTCTAAGGGTCACAACCCCTCTTCTTATATGCATATTTATCACAGTATTAATAACATACCTTATGGATTGAACATGCTAGGAAACCTCCCTAAATATGTGATTATACTTCTATTCTAATTTCTTTAGAACAAACCATATCCACCCATAGAAAAAAAGAAAACTCTTTCCTCCATAAGAGACTCGACCTAGCTCATATGGATCCATAGATTCTTGTCATTTATTTGACTGAATCTTGACCTGAACTTTAGATATCTATGACCCTCAAGCTACGGTTACTTCAGTCAATATTACACCTGTGACTACTTATGTTCTGGCCCTAAATTCTAGTGTAGATACTCCTCCATTTGTGTTGGTATTTATCACAGACATCACAACCTAGTAACCAACACAAGGTAGGGTCTCAACCCTCTCTACTCTTTCAAAATTTGATGCAGACTTCACAAAGAAACACCATTGAAATCACATGCCAAAATTTTCATGAGTTGCCTCTCTTGAGCTTTATCTACCCTAAGAGAACCAATAATATTCCATCCTACTTCCTATCTCGAACCCATTAAGGTATGTGACATTCTTGTGTACCCTCACATGATGATCTTACTCGTGATGGATGATCATGGCCTCCCTTCAGCAACGCTTACTTAGACCTCTAACTAGACCTACTTTAGGACTACATCTCTCCTAGCCTCCTTGATAAAATGAGCTCCTTCTCACTTGATGTTCTTGCCTTCATAATAAGGCCTCCTTAAATAGCTTTTCCTAGCTAGGCCTCTTAAGAACGCTCTAGAACTTACGAACTTTATCTACTTAGAACTTAGGAAATATTATTTTCCTATTTAATTTTCTTTTAGATTTTAAACCTCATCTTGGGTCCAAATCCCCTTCGCTTGGGTTATTTTCCCACAAAACATTTTGTGGTCAAAATCACACAAACCCATCTCACTAGGCTTGTGGTGTACCTCACAAGTTACACAATTTAACAACATAGTCTAGTTGTAGTGATCATAACTTGGTAAAGCTCCTATAGTCAAGCGAGGACTTGGTTGGGTTCCCAAGTTGAAAATTAAGTAAGGGCAGTTGTGAGGGCATTATAACTAGGAAGGTTTAGGGAATTCCAAGGAATGAAAAGGCGTGTTAACACATGCTGGACAATGTCAATGCATGTTCAGGAGTGTTAAGGAGTTTCGAGGTATCACAAGGGATAAATAGGTCAAAATGCATGGAAATTAACAAATAAGAGTGTGTTGCGGGGAGTATGAGTGAATTAAAGTGTGCCAAGGATGAAGTGTGTTAGAAAAAGTTCATAATAGTATTTGTAAGATGCTAGCCTGCGATTGCGATAAGGGACTCGACAAAGCAATTTTAAATAAAGGGAGACTTTGTGTTGGGAACAACAATATTTTTCCTTTATCTATTATTTTTATATGACATGTGGCACACTTTGGCCAAATGTTCATGTTTTTAACTATTTTAGACAATTCTATATTGTACATTTTTATGTATAAGTGTTGGGGAAATCGACTTGTGCCGACCTATATCTTGTGTGTCTTGTGTATCATGTGGTTCTTGCAAACTCTCAGTTAATTCTCTACTGTTTATATGAACTAGACATACATGTGAAATATTACCTATGTAAGCTATGTTTCTTAGTTGTTTTATGGCTATGGCTAGATGTGATCCTTGTCTTGCTAAGTTCTTAAGTGGGAAAAGTTCAACTTGGACATGACTGGCCTAAGATGAGGTACAGGAAGTTCTTAGGTGAACAAGGCACAATCTACTTGTAATAGGTGCAATTGATCAAGCTATTACGGCTGAAGCATATCAATGTCACATGAACTGGAGTAGCTAAGGACTTGATTGGGTTCCCAAGTCATGAAAAAATGTAAGGATATTTGTGAGGGCATGAGTGCTAAGGCATGCTAGGGAATGCTAACATGTGCCAGATAGTTATAAGGCATGTAAAATATGCTAAGATGTGTCAAGTGCTAAGGCATGCCAATATCTGCAATGGTGTGACAATACATTCCAGGGACTATCAAGGAAACAAAAAGGAGAAACAAGTTAAAATACAAGGAAATGAACACATCATAGGGTTAATAAGTCATAAATTTACATTTTCCAAGAGGGGCATGCTATGCACACCAACACTAGGTGGAAATGAGTGTCAAGTGCCAAGTGTTAGTGCATTCTAAGTGCCAAATCATCCTCTGTTACTTCTCTTCTACTTTCCAATAATTGATCTCAAATAACTTTAATATTAAACCATGCCAAAGCATATTGAGTCATCTTAATGAATGTTATACATGATAATGATCATGGTCACTTTAGGACTACATGTATCTTTTCCCCCTTGATCAAATGAGCTCCTTCTCACTTGATGTTATTTCCTTCATCCTAAGGACTCCGTAAATAGTTTTTCCTAGACCTCTTAGGAACCCTCTAGAACTTACGGGCTTTATCCACTTAGACCTTAGGAAACATTAATTTTCCTTTTTAATTTTCTTTTATATTTTAAACCCCGTCTTGGGTTGAAAATCCCTTTTCTTCACTTCTATTCCCACAAAGGCTTTTGTGACCAAACTCACACAAAGCCATCTCACTAGGCTTGTGGAGTACCTCCCAAGCCACAAAATTCAACTATATAGTCTAGTTGTAGTAACTATAACTTGATCAAGCTCTTGTAGTCAAGAGAGGGCTTGGTTAGGTTCCCAAGTTGAAAATTAAGTAAGGCTAGTTGTGAGGGCATGATAGCTAGGGAGGGTCAGGGCATGCAAAGGAATTAAAAGGCATGCTAACACATGTCGGACAATGTCAATGTATGTTGAACTAGAGCGTTAGGGAGTGTTGGGGCATATCAAGGGATAACTAGGTCAAAATGCGTGGAAAGGAACAAATAAAAGGGTGTGCAAGGGAGTGTTAGTGAATTCAAATGTGCTAAGGACGAAGTGTGTTAGGAGAAGTTTACAATAGGATTTACAGGAGGCAAGCCTAAGGTTGTTATAAGGGGCTCAACATAGCCATTTTAGACAAAGGGAGATCACTTTTTTCTAGGAACAACATTGTTTTTCCTTTAGTTATTTTTTTTTATATGAGATGTGGCACACTTTGGCTACATGCTCATGTTTTAAACTATTCTAGATAATTGAATATTGTACATTGTTGTGTATAAGTTTTGGGGCACTCAGCTTGTGTTAGCTTATATCTTGTCTGCCTTGTGAATCTTGTGGTTCTTGCAAACTCTTAGTTAATGTTCTATTGTTTATATGAACTGAACATACATGTTAAATATTGCCTGTGTAAGCTATGTTGCTTAGTTGTTTTATGGCCATGACTAGATCATGTGATCCTTCTGTTGGTAAATAGTTAAGTGGGACAAGTTGAGATTGGAAATGAGTGGCATAAGATGCGTTATAGGCAATTCTTAGGTGAAAAAGGCACAATGTACTTGTAGTAGGTGCAATTGGTCAAGTTGTTGTGGTTGAAGCAGGCCAATGTTTTCACATGAGCTACAGTAGCCAAGGAATTGATTGGGTTCCCAAGTCGTGAAAAAATGTAAAGGCTAGATGTGAGGACATGAGTGCCAAGACGTGCTAGGGAATGCTAAGATGTGCCAGATAGTGCGAAGGCATGTCAAACATGATAAGATGTGCAAAGTGATAAGGCGTGCCAAGATGTGCAAGGGTGTGTCAATGCATGCCAGGGACTGTCAAGGCAAAAAAAGGGAGAAACAAGTTAAACTACAAGGAAATGAACACATAAGAGGGTTAATTAGTCATCAATTTACCTTTTCTAAGAGGGGCATGCTAGGCACACCAACACTAGGCGCCAATAGGTGCTAAGTGAAAAATCTTAGTGCATTCTAAGTGCCAAGTCTTCCTTTGTTGCTTCTCATCTACTTTCCAAAAATTGATCTCAAATAAATTTAATATCAAACCATGCCAAATCGTAGCAAGGCATCTCAACATGTTCCATACATGCTATTAAGGCTTTCCAAGCACCAACACGTGCTAAGAGCCAATATGTGTCAGGGACTGTTATGCATGCTATGAAGTGTAATGGCATGTTGAAGAGTGCTAAGGTGTGCTAGAGAGTGCTAATGCATGTTTAGGAGTGCTAAGGAGTAATAGGACAAAACATTAAGGGAGAACTAGGTCAAAATTCATGGAATTTAATGAATATGAGGAACATGTGCCAAGGACTAGTGTTAATGAGTGCTAGTTTTCATGCCAAGGAGGGAGTGATAAGGTATGCTAACCATTGGTAAGGCATGCTAGGGAATATCAAGGCATGTAAAGAAGTTCCAAAGTGTGTTAGGGAGTTCTAGCATGTGCTAATTATATGTTCCAAATAGTGCTAAGATATGCCAATACATGCCAGGTGCTAAGGATGTGTAGGGTGCCAGTGTATGTCAATATGTGTCAAGAAGTGTCAAGGCAACAAAAGTAAGAAACAAGCTAAAATGTAAGGAAATGAACACATAAGAGGGTTAATAAGTTAGGACTTTATCTTTTTCAAAAGGGGCATGCTAGTCACAGTAATAATAGGTCCCAATACATGCCAAGTGGCATTGCGTGCCAAGTGCTAATGTATGTCAATGCATTCAACCAAGGTGTTCCAGGGCATGCTAGGGACTACATGCATGCCAACACGTGCTAGGAGAGTTCCATGCTGTGCTAGCGCATGCCACCATGTGTTTGGGAGTCAGTTTCATGACAAGATGTTCTAGGTAAAAAGATGTTCCAAGACATGAAAGGTGCTAAGAAATGTTAGTGTGTGACAAAGCATTAATTTAAAGTGTGCCCAGATGTTTGAGGAGTGTTAGGTCTTTCTCATTAATAGAATTGTTAGAGCTTTATTATGTATTAAATAATATATTTCTTACACACACTAGTGGAACTATATCTAAAGGGAATTTGATAGATAATAAACTTAATAGATATGAATCATGTGTTGACTCATAGGAAGAATCTATTCAATTAGTGATTTCTTGAGGGAAATGATACACACTAATTAATTCTTAAAAAATTGACTGATTCTAAACACCATGGCCTCAGAAATATCATAAAAAATACTCCATAATAATGGCCTTAAATCATTATCTTTTGAAAAAAAAAAATATTAATAAGCATATAGCATCATCAAAAACTCATTGGAATGATCAATGGGGACGAACACTTTTTGACCGTCACCAAAAGTAACAAAAAGAGAATTGGTGAGGGTCATTAAACGTTCGTCACTAGAAGTTTCATCAAAGAGAGAATTAGTGATGGACCTTTAAATACCCTCACCAAAAGTGTCATTGAAAATGGCTTTGGTGACGAACCTTAAAGGACCATCACTATATACATTTACGGTGACGCTTTTGTAAGGACTGTGACCATATGTGACATTCGTGACGAACCTTAAAGGTCTGTCACAAGCATGACCCTCACTAATGTCATTTTTTCTTCTAGTGTGATTACTTGTAATATTTTAACACAATGGTTAAGGGATGGACTCCCTTATGATCCATTTAGTGAGGGGTGAACACCCTCACGAGAATTTAGTAATAAATTAAAATTTTGTTGGTTTTCACCCTAGGGGTTTCCATGGTATATCTAATTTGAATGATGTGATTGTTTATTGTGTCAGTTTGATGATGTATATTCCTTTCATGATGTGATGTTGATAATTTCAAGTGTGTGAGTAATTAATCTGGCTAAAGTTATCATGAAATGAATGCATGGTTACATCATACAGTTTATATAAATATACTGCAACAAAGGTTGTTAATGGTTATGCAACTTACTATTCCTCTACTAAAGTTACTGTATGAACTGATGCATATTCTATCTAATGATTAATGAGTAACCTTGAATAGTGATTTGGATAGATACCCGTTATTAATTTGTATAAAATTTTTATAACTACCTACATTTCCATGTGAGGTTATCGGGGGTATGTTACAAGTGGTATGAGAGCTAAAGGTTGTTGCATTGGCGCCTTTGGGAGTTGTTAAGAGGAAATTAAATCGAGGTATGCTACTAGTGGGCATCAACTCAGGTATGAGTCTAAAAATGTACATATTGATATATGGAGAAGACAAATTTTGACATGACATGTGTGATTCGTGCTTATAATAACATTGAAGAGTAGTAAGTAATATACTTTTTTGCAATACTATGTTCATGACATTTGAATTCTATTAAGGATAAAAGACAATAAAACATTTGTTTCACTTATGAACAACCTGAGTACTCACTAGTGAAAGTGAGATTTGACTATGATCCTTTGCATATATGACATATTACTGATACATTTAATGAACATAACTACAGTTACCATGAACTACATATAAAGGATAAATGTGTGTAGTGATCGTGTCTAAAACTAATGCATGAATGCAAAATATGGCAATGTCTTTGAAGAGGACGACAGAGTGTTTCAAAAGGACATTAGAAGTACCCCTTTAGATGTTAAAAATAAACAATGGGTTGAATAGAAAGACTTGAATGTAATTGCTAGTTGTTGATTCAATATTTTCATGGATGATTAGTTAGTATTGCATGAAAAAATAATGAAATTTATTTACATGAACTGGATTTGATTTAAGATTATTGACAGTTGTAGACAAGTGACTATGATAGTTACTTCATGTACCAATCTATTGGTAACAATACACTATGAAAATTGGAAACGTTGGATTTTTACCCTAACTATTATTAACATATACACATTAACGAATATTTGTATATACCTTTATCCATTACAAAATTGTATGCATGAAACTAAAATAATTGTGATAGTGAATACTTGTTTAAAATAATGCATATTTATGACTAGTGTTGTTGATGAGATTAAGTATGGGTAGCTTAATGGCAGCAAGAAAACCGGTGAAAGTAAAATGTTGCAGTGCGAATTTAAACCATAAATGATAAAGTATAATGTTATGATGTGCATAAATATGTTATTTGGAAAATCATAATGTATACAACATGTATATCAGTTATGTTTCCTACCAATCTAGATATTGTGGACTCATGCTGAGGGCCAAGTATGATGTATGATACACATAAAAGTTTATTTTTCTTGATGAATAATGTGAGTATGGTTCATTATGTAATCTCTTGTGGAAAAGAGTGCTAAAAGAGAAATTTAACATGCCAGAAAGTTATCAAGAGCTGTGAAAGGCCAGAAGGAATTGGGTTGATGGTGGTTTCCTGATTGTAGGGGTTGATGGTTCTTGCTTGCCAGTTTTCCTCTCCCTAGAGATAGATGATCTCAGTAAGGGAAAAGGGTTGGCCGATATGGTGAAGAGGGAAAAATTGCGAGGCATCTCTGTTGATTTTGGAGCCTGTTGGAGGAGGCCCAAAATTCCTCATAGATGGGACTGTCAGAGGAATAGGCAGGATGTTGCCAAGAGGAATACTATATTGGACCTTGTGTGGTCATTGGAATTCTTAAGCTGGTTTTCCAGTGGAATTCCATACTGGACTTGGTATGGTCTCTATCAAGGAACTGTCTGTATATGAAAATGACTCGATATGGTTATGGAAACTAGTTCCCATTTTTTGGGAGGAGTGTTCTTTAGCCTATTGTGGTTATCATGGCTAAAAAAAAAAAATAATGAGTTATATGTTATGTTAAAAATAATTTTCTATATAATTGTGTAAATATTTTATGTATATTGTATTATTAATCTTTTGAATGTCTTAGCGAAGGCTAGGACAATATTCACTTGGTGCATTGATTGACCATTTGTATGATTAGAGAGCTAGGTGCTCTCAAATTACTTTTAGAAGTACTGTTTGATGTCTTTAGCAGGAGCTAAGACTATACACGTGGTGAAATGATTTTCATTTTGATGAATAGAGAGTTGGTGCTCTCTGAACACTAGGAAGAGTATTGTGACTAAAATATCACTTGAAATTGCATGAATGATTGATAGTTTTGAAAATGGTGTGAGTAATGTGACTGAATTTGTCAGTCATACATTACAGGGTACTTGCCATGGAATGTTGATGGGTTTTCCAACCATTTCTAGAGTGCTTGCGTAAGAGTGATCATGACATCCATGAGAAACTAGTAAGTAATGGTAAGTTGGTATAAATATTCTCCTTTATTTCTATGAATTTGAATAATGGCTAAATGATGAAAGTAGAGCTTACGTAATGTTGTAGCTATAAATAAATTTTCTTATTGATAAAACATTATTTTTTTTGAATTATTGGTATTTCTTGGAAATCGTTCATTTTTAAGGAGAAGGATTCCCTTTTGGGTTGTTTACATTGTTATATCATGAGTAAAAGTCAAGTTTTAGCGAGAGGTTAACACGAAGGAGGATGTTTTCCTTTAACAGGGGGTGTATGTAATATCCCTATTGAAATTGTCATAAAACTCCTCACAGTTACGAAATTAAAATATTAAAATTTAGCATACACACACACACACACACGCACACACAGATATATATATATATATATATATATATATGCACATTCTCATCATGAACCAGCTATCATTAAAACGAATTCATGGCAATTCTTGGAAACTTCCATTCCTTTTTTATTTTACCATGGATTGGGGGCTCTATAGCTGCTACCATGATGCTATAATTTCTTTCTCGCCTGCCTTCTGGCTATAGAATAATAAGATTTGGACATTTTGCTATACTTTTTTCGCTCACCTGCCTTCTAGCTATAGAATAATAAGAGTTGGACATGTTGCTATACTTTTTTCGCTCGCCTGCCTTCTGGCTATAGATTAATAAGAGTTGGACAAGATGTTATATTTTTTTTTCTTGCCTACCTTCTGGCTATAAATCAATAAGAGTTGGGCGCGTTCACTTCCATGGGTGCCGAAAACAGGATTTCCTTTCTTCTTCTAGAGCTTGTTTGCTCTCGTGTTCTGCTAGAAGGTTTGGAAGAGTGATGTTGCTGAGCACACCACATGGCTCGAAATTTAGCTCAGTATTGAAGGTGATGGAGGCAAGGATTATGCCATGGAAAAGATAAGTAAATTTCTGGCTCAAAATTTAGCTTCGCGTTGAAGGTGATGGAGGCAAGGATTCTACCATGGAAAAGACAATTAAATTTCTCACCTTCTTGGAGGAAAAATATATATGTACGATTATTTAGCTATCCTTTGAAATATTTCATAGAAAATATATAAAGTATATGTAAATAACCGTATGTACAATTATTTATTTATTTAGTTATTTAGGAAAAATATATGTATAGCTATTTAGTTATCTTTTGAAAGATTTCATAGAATATATATATATATATATCTGTGTGTGTGTGTGTGTGTGCAATGAGGAAAAATATGTGTATGCGGTGAGGAAAAACACATGTTTATTTGCACGTCTTTTCAAAAGATAAATTACTACATTATTTTCCCAAAAAATAAAGTTTACACATATATTATGTATATAGAGGATTTAATATATTATTTTCTGAAGGAAAAAAAAGATAGTTTATATATATTATGGATATAGAAGATTTACCACATTACTTCCCCCCAAAAAGGGGAGTGTATATATATATTCTGCATATAGGGGATTTTAACGATGTTATGTTCTTGGGAAAATAATGTGTGAGAGATTTTCACATAAAAGTTAAGTAAATCCATAGTTTATCTTAGAAAGGTTACATGTGAATCTTGTGTGTTAAAATATGAGTAGTTTTATAATTTTCTTGGAATAAATTTCAAAAAATTCTTGCTAAATAGTCAAGATATCCATGTACAATTCTAGGAATATATGCTTAAATGCATTGTGATAATAGTTATTTTTTGAATTTTTTTGTGAAATAAATATGCATTGCATGCATGATACAAATAGCTAATGAGCTAGATTCTCTTGTAAGAATACAAGATTGTTTTTAGTTTCTTGAATGGAACAT
This sequence comes from Pinus albicaulis, assembly GCA_034641835.2. Taxonomy (NCBI): domain Eukaryota; kingdom Viridiplantae; phylum Streptophyta; class Pinopsida; order Pinales; family Pinaceae; genus Pinus; species Pinus albicaulis. The sequence continues at coordinate 1,121,110,917 of CM076581.1, read as the reverse complement.
GTGCTTCTATGCACGTGGATAATCATTACTAAATTTCCTGAAGAATATGTACGTTTTATATATATGGAAACAACAATCATTAAGATAGTTTCTTTTTATAAAATTTGCATGTAATTCTTGTCCCCCTCTCCATTCTATATAAGGAGGGGTAAGGCTCATTTGCAACCATCGGCATTTGGAGTTTGAGTTTTTTGCATTTGGGTGTTTTTGAGTCCGAGTTTTTGCTCCCTGCTCTGCGTCTGCGCAATCTTTGCGATCTGCTCGCATCACGGAGTCTTGACTCATAGTCCTTAGGAGAACTGAGAAGCCTGCGTGTCTATTCATGTGACAGGCAAGAACCTAAAGTGGCCAGTTCTTTAGATTGAGTCTGTAAGTTTAATGTGTGTAAGTATAAATCTCTGAGACAGAGTCTGCGATTGGGCCAGGAAGCCTCCGGTAACGATCGCTCATTTTGAGTATCATAAGTCTGGTAAAAGCCATCACAGTCTATCTCTGATACAGAGACTTGAGTCCACAAAAGTCTGTAATCTGATTGTGAAGCATTCTGCTATCAATAAAGTGAGATATGTTTTTCCGCATTTAAGTGCTATTACTCTGTGTATTTATCATTGCTGCTTAGACACTATTTGTTTTCTGAAAGTTCGCCATAAGTTCTCCGGAGGTTCGCGAAAAAACTGAGGGATGCCAAGGCCATGTGAAGGCGAGGGAAGCCATGTCAAAGGCCGTTAGTTGCGTGAAGGTCAAGTAGGTTCATCTGGGTTCACAGTTGGGTTCACATAAGAAGAAAAAGGAGAAACTAAGCAAGGCCAAGTCTGTTGGTTGACAACAGCAAGCAAGCTTGTTGAGAAGCCTCTGCTAGAAATTGGTATCAGAGCCAATAAGTCGATGTGTGTGCCTGGTTCGTGAAAGGGATAAGTACTTAATCAAAATCTCACTTTAGAAATGGACTCTACCATGAACAAGTCTGTATCATTCAGAGAACTTGAGGAAAAGGATAGAGCAGAACAAAATCCTCTCAGAGATATGTTTACGTCAAATAGTAGTCGAGTCATTAATAAGTCTGATCATTTGTATTAAGAGGTCGAACCACAGGCTAGATGGGTTCTTCCCAAAATATCAGCCTCAGAAGTCTATAATGATCTAGGAATCTGGCACCTAAAAGCTGCCACTAGAATCACCATTAAAGAGTCTGTCAGTAGTATAGAAGAGAATTCAGATCGTGTACAGTTAATTCCGATCTTGAATCCAAAAGAGTTGCAAGCTGAAGCTAAGAAATTGGGAACCCAATTTTTACATCTGGGTTGTGTCAGAGTCGGTATCCATGCCCTTATGCATCCGAGATTAGATGCATATGTGTTAACCACTGTAAGGGATCTGACACATAATAAGTATATTGATTCTTTAATTGGAGGAATTGTTGCTCCATTGTCTAATGGACCGGTGTGGTTTGATTGTTACCCGAATTTTTCGGTATCAATCACAGATGAAACTTTGGCAGACATATTATAGCTTCAAATCCAAACAATGGGATTTGATATGAGGAAAAAGAGACAAAATATTTCCATCCAGTTTCGAGGTTGTTTCCGTCACACCTCCACTATGTTTCCCGCAGTCCTCCATGCACCCAGTAGAGAGTCTAAAACCAGTGTTGTAGTTCTCACAGATCCTAAAAATCAAAAGATAGAACACCAAGCTATTAAGTGGGAAGATCTGACTTTCCCTGAACACTGGACAGTCCCAAATCCTAGACCTCTCTCTGTGCAAAATATTACCTCTGAAAATATCACAGAAACCCCTTCTTCTGCTACCCTATCATTCCCCAGAAGGTCAACCATTGACAAAAGAAGAATAGAAGCAGAGTGTAAAATTTTACCCAGGTATATAGCTCCAGATTGTACAGATAGAAGTTGTTCCTCTATTCTTTCTAGTTGTAATCATATTTCTTTGTTTGAGTATGCTCAGATTGTAAATTTCCAACCCCTGAGCGTCATTTTCCCTCAATGTCAACAGTAAGTCAATCTCCAGAATCTTGCCTACATGGTCATACATCAGAACCATAACACTAGGATCAGAGAAGCCCCTCCAATTACTTCATCTAATCCATGTCCTAATCCTAAGTGTTCTGACATCCCATTTCCTCATGAGAATGATCATGTCCTGATGATGCATCTTGTACCGACTTTAGAAAATGAAGATCCTAGATTGACTTCCATATTTTCAAATATGAGGCTAGCAGATAGTCCTAGATATGGCCTTGGGTATTTAGAACAAAAAGATAATCTGATCCCAGAATGCAGATTCAAGGATCTGCCCCCAGGTGTTAAGAAACCTTCAGTCCCAGAAATCCAAAAGTTTTATACTTTGATGGATGGTTGTTCCAAACATCAAATCCCTGCTAAATGGATGAAGCAGATGATTAATTGGGATTTGTTTACCCATCCACAGGCTGAAGAGTTTGAAAGAACCTTCCCAGGAGAGGAGAAAAGGAAAATGGCAGAAGAATGGAAATCATACATGGAGGAAAATAATGTATGGATTTCATTCTATTCCTGGAAGAAGAAAATGGAAGAAGATGTAGTTTTAATGGTTGATACAGTAGCCTCTTCTTCACATGCCTGGCATGCACCAGATGGAAGTAAGATTGAGACATCCACGACCTATCCTCCCTTCAGGAGTATTGTCTTGGGAGAAGGCAGTAATTCAACTAATACATATCCTTTGGTTTCTAAGGATACTGCAGTAGTCGGAGTGGAAGATAAAATACAGAAGTTCAGTGAGCAGATAAATTGGAAAAATACTGCTTTCACTAGTCTTGAGAAAAATGCTGCCAAGACAGTTTTGGTAAAAGATCAGATTGACAATGTCCAAGTGTCCATAAATGATGTAAATAGTGTTTTAAATTTAGTTCAGTGTGATTTGTCTGTTATAAGACATATTTCAGAAAATTTTGTACAAAAGTTTGAAGATGTGGAGAACTGTATAATAAAACAATCCATCTCCACAAGGCAGTCAGTTTCTAATCTGTCTGATAAGTTAGACAGGTTGAGTTTGAAGAAGTCGGAAAAGCCGATTCCGACAGCATTTTTGACTAAAGGAAAGAGCATCCATACTCATGAACTTAGCAGTCATGTGTCTAAGTTTCCTTATCTCTTTCCCAAAGAAATTGTCAAGTCTTCTGAGTCTAAAACTGAAGAAAAGTCTGAGAGAATAACTGTTTCATAAGTTATCGGAGAGTCAGACTCAGATAAATCTGAGAAACATGCATTCCCCATCTATGAGCCCTTAGAGCCTCAATTCACAAGACCTGCAGCCCCTGATCTGTATGGTGCTAGCAAGCTTCCACCAAGAGATGCATTTCATGAAGGAAGTCTTAAGGAGTGGAACATTGATGGTCTCTCTGCAGCACAGATCAAGCAAGTTCTTGATCAAATGATTGTTGAGTACAGATTGATGTGTGTTGAAGGGAAGTCTAAAGTTCAAGCCTGCAAAACTCTCATTGCATGCTTTACTGGAACATTGGCCAGATGGTGGGAATTGGAATCATCTCCTGCTATGATCACTAAGATGGAGCAGGAAGTGCTCAAAGATGAGCAAGGAGATATTAAGTTTCATGATGATGGTACTCCTCAGAACAATATGATTGGTGCCCTTACAGCACTCATCCAAGAACATTTCTGTGGAGCAGAGTTTGCACTATCAGATAAGAATGAACTTATCCTGATGAATCTGAAGTGTAAGAATATAAACCAGTATGAAGACTTCCACCGGGATTGGATTGAAAGAATCTTCTTATTCAAAGATCCTAAGAATATATTGTGGAAGCAAGTTTATCTTGCAACTCTACCATCCAAATTGGTAGACATTTTGAAGCTACAGGAAGCATTTCCCCTGCCATTGGAAGTTTATGTGTGGGGAGATTTTTATTCAATTATCACTAAGGTTTTGATTACTCTGTGTACCAGCTCGAAGATGACGAAGTCTATTGAGAAGTTGAATAGACTTCCTAGTACAAAGTCTTTCTGTCAAAGGTATGGAATCACCATTGATGATCCATTGGTTACCCGCAGAAAGTACAAAAGAAGAGCAAAGAAGGCTCATAAGCGAAGCAGAGCCTCTACTTATAGACTGAGTTCAGAAAAGAGACGAGAACTCAGAAAGCCGAAGGAAAGAAGACAACACAAAGGAAGAAAGGGCCATTACCGTTACAAGCCTAAGACCCATTACTATCAGCCCCATGACATCTGTCCCAAAGATGTCAAGATGGATAAAATGAATGAAGTCATTTGTTGGCTCTGTGGTTAGCCTGGTCACACTTCAAATATGTGTCCTACAACCCTAGAGTCAAAACGTGGTCTAGGTAAGAAGTCACAGAAAAATAAACAGCTAGCTCCAAGTGTCACTGTCAAAACAAAACCTCGCTGTGCCCACTGTCATTCTTCCATGCATAGATCAGCCGATTTCCATAACCGCCCCACTACTATTCATCTTCAACAACACCATGTTGAATCCTCTGCTGAGTCTTCTTCCTCCTATTCCTCTTCCTCTTCTGAAGAAGAAGTGCATATGTATTGTCAGTGTTCTGACCCAGATAACTGTGGTTGTTCCGATTCTGCGTCAGATTACTCCTCAGATGGATCTTTTCCAGAAGAGCCTCAGCCCAAGCTGAAAGTCCTCATGGCACAACTTGCAGATGATGAAATGAAGTTTTTTTCTCAAATCCGTGCCCTTGAGGAAGGTGATCTCAAAGCTGTAATGATTAAGGCCTACATGCAACATGGGACTGGTACTTCCAGTCATTCCTCTGGTAAGAAGCCAAATTTTGTTGAAGCTTCTTATGAAAGAAACACAAAATCGTATCTCCAGCACAACAGTAGCAAAGTTCGTACACTCACTTTGGGGGAGGTGAGTAGGGAGATACACAATACCAAATTTGAAATCTCTGCTATGAAGGCAGAAATTACTGCCCTAAAAAACCAGGTTTCCCATCCAGGCAAGGTTGTTCCTGCTCAAAAACCTTCTACATCTATTTCAGGCAGGCATGTCAATTATACTTTGCACCCTGAACCAATTAAAGAAGAAGTTAGAGTTGCAGAAGGAAGGTTTGATGATTCAATTGGTTTCAGAGAATTAAATGACATGCAGGTGATGGCAATTCAATATCAGCAACACCACATAGAAGTTAAATTTTGTGTTGCAGGCAAAGTGTATAATATGACTGCACTAATAGATTCTGGTGCAGATGTTAATATTGTTTCCAAACAGATAATCCCATCCAGATACTAGACAACTGCAAAAAGAAAAATTTTGGGATTAGGTGAGAAAAATCTAGACTTTGAAGTTTCTAAAGCTGCTGTCTGTTTTAATTCAAGACGTGTTAAACTCTCATTTGCAGTCGCTGATATTCCAGTAGATTGTATATTGGGAAATATATTTTTAGCAGCAGTAGAGCCCCATCATTCTGTTAGATTTCCTGACAAATCTGCAGGAATGCTCGTCACTGTCTCTGGTGAAAAGATAGAGATTCCATATGTTTCAAATACCAGAGTCTCAACCATGGTTCAGGCAATGCAAGAAAAAGAATAGAAACTTCAAAAGGCTATTAACAGTTTGGAGGAACTCAAAGACCACAAGTCCACCATCAGAATTGAAGACCAATTGAGTTCTCCACAAGTTCAGAGACAAATTTCTGAACTAAAAGCAGAATTTGAAAAAACATGCTGTTCCGAAGAGCCGAATGCCTTTTGGCACAGAAAACAGCATTGTGTTGAATTTCCCTACAAAGAAGGCTATAAGGGAAAACCATGCAAAAGCAGAGCCATTCCCATGTCAGCAGAATATCGACAGCTCTGCCAGAAAGAGATTGATCAGCTTCTTGATAGAAAGATGATAAGAGAATCCAGCAGCCCTTGGAACTGCTATGGATTCTATGTTAACAAAAGAAGTGAAGAAGTTCGGGGTGTTCCTAGACTGGTAATAAACTACAAACCCCTGAATAATGTTTTAGCAGATGGCACATATCCGATCCCACACAAAGGAGATCTCATACGTCGGATACATGGAGCCAAGATTTTCTCCAAGTTTGATCTTAAGTCTGGCTTTTGGCAAGTTGCAGTTGCAGAGAAAGATAGATGGAAAACTGCATTCAGCGTTCCTCATGGGCATTATGAATGGAATGTAATGCCATTCGGGTTAAAACATGCACCTTCAAAGTTCCATAAGGTAATGGATTCTATCTTTAAACCCTATGCTAAATGGTTGCTTGCCTACATTGATGATCTGCTTATTTTTTCCAAGAACCTGCAAGACCACTTCAGGCATTTGAAGATCTTTATGAAGCTGGTCCAGAAAAATGGTTTGGTTTTGAGTAAAAAGAAGATGGAGCTATGCCAAACCAAGATAAAATTTCTTGGGCACACCATTGAAAATGGACAAATTGCTCTTCAAAATCATGCACTTGAGTTTGCTGACAAGTTTCCTGATGTTATTCTAGATAAATTTCAGTTGAAAAGATTTTTAGGATGTTTAAATTATGTGAGCAATTTTTATCCATCATGTGCCATTGAAAGGTCTCTGCTCAACCAGAGACTCAGAAAGAATCTGAAACCTTGGACAGAGGCACACACTCAAGCAATCAAGGAGATAAAGGCCAAGGTTCACAATCTCCCTATTCTTTATGTTGCAGATGATAATGCTTTTAAAATTTTTGAAACAGATGCAAGAAACATTGGTTGGGGAGGTGTACTGAAGCAGAAGCCGGATGAAAAGAGCCCCAAAGAGCAAGAACAGGTAGTACAAATTGTTTCAGGAGTATGGAGTAAATCTGAATTAAATTATGCTCCTATTGAGAAGGAAGTGAAAGCTGCCTGGAATTGTATTAGTAAGTTTTCAATTCATTTGGCTAATAAGCATTTCTTACTGAGAACTGATGCAAAAGCATTAGAAAAAGTAATCACTAAGGTGATCAAGAGCCCAGAAGATGCAAAGTTTGCAAGATGGTAGGCTTTGTTTGCATATTTTGATTTTAAAGTTGAACATATTAAAGGCTCTGAAAATTGTCTTCCAGATTTTCTCAGTAGGGAATATATCCAGCATCAAGAACAAATAAATGACCCGGAGTTGCCTCATGTTATGGTCATCCTCACCGAATGGGACCAGCCTATGCAGAAAGAAACCTTAAGACATATATCTGATGATGAATCATGGCAGGTCTACAAAGAAAAATGGAGACCAACTTGGCAACTCCGCAACACAAAGGTACTAAATGCAAATTTGCAAAGCCATAATGATTTACATCATTTTGTACCAGAAAGGCGAGTTAGGGATTTTCAAACATAATTGTTTCTTGAAAATATTATGTGTGTTGAAGTAAATTTCATTGTGTTAGGGAAAACACATGATGTATGCACCAATAGGGTAGTCATTGCAATATAGAAAGTATGTTTTGTGTAGAGAAAGTTATTATGTTAATCTTTAATTTCTTGAAAATATTATCTCGCTAGATGAATTGTGTTAATTTCCCTATTTAGGTGCATAAAAGGTTAAGTTAACCATGTTATTGTTGCCTGGTATTTATGCATAAAATATGGCTATCTATGATAATTTCTTGAAAGGGAAGCATGAGAAACTGCATATACAAAGACAAGAACCTATTTTATATTAACTTCCTTTTGAAAAAGAAGTATGCATTTGTTTACATGAAAACAATAGTTAATAATGGTCGAATTATAAGTCGAGAATATATGTTGTGTATATTAAGGAAGATCTATTATGATAAGCTCTTGCATGCACAAAGAATAACCATTGTGTTATAGAGATATGTTGTTTGCATGGATAGAAGAAATATTGACCTAAGTTTATTTAGGAAAATTTATATGTGATTACTTTATGCTATGAGAACTATTATGTTAGTTTGTTTTGGAAGAAGATCATGTATATGCATGCAATATTTGTATTAGTTTTCATTGGAAAGAATATGCATTTGTATGTAGGAAAAGATAACATGTTGTATTAGCCTACATTGGAAATGATTCTTTTGGAAAGAAGATGAATTACATGCACAAAAACCATAGTAATGTGTTGGTTTCCTTGGAATACATATATATGGGTAATATTGGTATAATATTTGGAAAAGAAAACACGTATTTGTATGTTTTATTGCATTAGTTTTATGGAAAATAAAACATGTTTTTTCATGCCTTATAATGCTAAATTTCCTTGAAAAGTAAATATGTGTTTGCATGCTCTATTGTGTTAAGCATTCTTTTGGGAAAGACTCTTTTGGAAAGCATATGCATTTTCATGAATAGGAACAACATTCGTTGTGTTATATTTCTTCATGTATTTTCATGCACCAAAAGTAATAGATGAAGGGTTACTTATTTTGATAAACTTTATGTAATTCACATGCATGAAGATCATAACTGATGTATTAGTTTATTTTAAAGAAATGTTTAGCAGTTGTAGCTATTTGCCTTGCAAGAATCTGTGCTTATGTGAGGGAAATATTAGTTAATGTGATTGTTTATAACTAATGGATATGCATTGTTGTTAAAGGAAGCATGTCGTGATATTTTTCTTGAATGTCATGAATGCACATGAATAGATGGAGAAGCATCACTAGTATAGATTTATGAATGGGTTGATTAATACATTATGTAATATTGACACCAATGTATTATGAAGACAACAATAGTAGGAAATGATGGTGACTTTTGCAAAGGATATATTATGCTTAACATGGTGGTAGGTAAATAATTAATGGTCCATGTAGATGAGTGTGGGCTGCAGGATGGTCCATTGTTGGAAAAACCATGCTACAAAGATATGAAGATTGAAGGTTAGTGGGTAAATGCTATAATAGTGATTGTAATGGATTTTAGCTAAGTATTTTATATTTAAATGACATTCCCTGTAATATTTTAACACAATGGTTAAGGGATGGACTCCCTTATGATCCATTGAGTGAGGGGTGAACACCCTCACAAGAGTTTAATAATAAATTACATGTTTGTTGGCTTTCACCCTACGGGGTTTCCATGGTATATCGGTGTTCAATGATGTGATTTATTATTGTGTCAGTTTGATGATGTACATTCCTTGCATGATGTGATGTTGATAATGTCAAGTATGTGATTAATTAATCTGGCTAAAGGAATCATGAAATGAACGCATGGTTACATGATATAGTTTGCGTTAATATACTACAACAGTGGTTGTTAATTGTTATGCAACTTACTATTCCTCTACTAAAGTTACTCTATGAACTAATGAATATTATATCTAATGATTAATAAGGAATCTTGAATAGTGATTTGGATAGTTACCCATGGGTAATTTATTTAAAAAGTTCCTAACTCCCTTCATTCCCATGTGAGGTTATCGGGGTAAGTTACTCTTTGCTTTAGTGTGGTGGGATATTTGCAAGTCAAGACGCTTGCTAACAAGCTTGGGGAGCATAATTTTCATTCGAAGTTGATGGGGAAAATAAATCCAACTGCATATAGGAAAATCAAATAGTGGTTCTGAAGCTTGGTCATGGAAGTCAGTGTTGGCGTTGAATTGTTCTTACAAACACTGACATGCTTGTTTCGACCCCCATGACTTGCTTTGAAAATATTAGTATTTTTCCTGGTTATGTTAGCTTAGTCACTGTCTGTCCAATTATGTTTCTAGTGTTTATGTTCATGTTGGGTCTTGGGTCTAGTATTTCTTAGGGAAATAAATCTGTAACAATGTTTATTCTAGGTAAGGGACGTCTCATGTCGAGCTTTTTGCCATGGGTCAATCTTCTTACACCCTCTTGGTTTTATTTAATATAGTGCAATTATTGAATGTTTGTTACTTTGTGGGGTTTGGGTTTTGTTGCCTGACAATTAGCTCAGGTTGTAGCAAGCTCGTTAGAGAGTGGAGCCATTCATGGGTGTTTGGGTACGAGGCTCCTCTGTGTGGAGTAATTTGGCTTATGTCCTAATGTGATAACGTTGGCATCTTTTTGGGTCTGTCTTCTGGTTGTGTTCAGTCTAGGTCCTTACCTTGTCACTTCCTCGATTGTCGTTGTTTTAGTTTTTTTTATAAGTGTGATCCCCTCTTATTTTCCAATCCACCTAAACAATGCATCAAGTGTAGAAGGAGTGGAGATGGAAACAATCCACTAGGTCAAAAAAGGGCTCGACTCTTCAATTAGGACTCAACCACTATATATTTTAATGTAGTCCCCTCGGAGAAAAGGCGAGAAATTAGGAAGATGGAAACTCAAGCGAGAGAGGAGATACATTCGTACTCCAATTACAAGATTCTAGATGAGGTCTCTTGCTGGTTTTTGAATCTTAGTCATACCAGCAGATGGAAAAAGAAATATCTCAATTCGGTTTCTCTTTACTAGTAGATGAAGACTCTGTTTGGTTTAGTACTGAAAGACAAACAAGTAGAAAGGTACAAAACATTTTCTTCTCTGGAAGACACCAAGAGATTGTTATGGAACCAACACTTTACTTGGAAAGGATTGAATCAAGATTGACTCATTTTGAAGGACACCTGCATTGGGATTCAGACATTGTTGCTCCTCCAGGATGAAGTCCCAAGGACCCTGCTTCCATCTCTTCCTATAATTCTTAATGGTTTTTTTTTTATCTTAGCTATGCATTGTATTATGTTATGCTTTATGATAGTTCGCCAATACCTCTGACCTTTAGTATTTTGTGATCAGCTGAAGGACAATTTTTTTATATTTTATAATGTTTAATTAATAGAGAAGTATGAATTATCCAACATCTATAGTAGTTAATATAAATCTTCTTTGTGATATGGTTAGAAAAACTATGTAATTTATGAGTATTTTTTGGTAATACAAAGCCTTTTAAATTTATAATAAAAAAAGTCCAAAAAAAACTGTAAAGAAATGTTTAATCTTTAAAGTTTTTTTGCAATATTATATACACTATTCTATATAATATTAACATAGATTCATCTTAATTCCTAATTGTTAATTGTAAAGAGAGATCAAGTTTCCTTAATTTTTACATTCAAAAAAGAGAATTGCATCTTGAGAAATTGATTTTGATTTAAGACGGATCTATGCTATTTCTTTACAACATTATTTATATTAGGTATAAATTTAAAGTCTTCATTTATAAATTTTTTTTTATTTTAATTCTATTAGAACACTATGCTCGGAAGCCCGGACCAAAAAAAAAAAAAACAAACAAATTAAAAATAAAATCCAAATAATGTGGGCTTAAAGAATAAATTACACAACCATATAAATAAACAATTAAAAATAAATTTGAACAATATAAATTTAAAATATGAAGAGTTTTAAGGACACTAAAAAAAGATATGGTAAATAAATAAATAAATAAATTTTGCCTACTTACTCGGGAGGTATGGTAAATAAATAAAAATATAAATAACTAGAGGTATGGTAAATAAATAAAACCTCTTTTTATATTTACTCCATAAACCTCTTTATATTTACAAAAACTCAAAAAAATTAGGTGAATCTTATGGGCCAAATACCACGGGACAATTTATTATTTATACCATGAGCTAAATACCATGGGCCAAATACCATAGGACAAATGATTATTAATACCATGGGACAAATTATTATCAATACCATGGCCCAGATACTATATTTATAAAAGAGGCATAAAAAGGTAACGTAAATAAATAAACATATATCAAATAGGAGTAGAAATCAACATCTAATTATATATGAAGGCTACGGACCAAATTAATAATAATAGCATGCAAAAAAAACATTATTAATTGTAACATTAATATTAAAATATTATTATTATTATTATTAAATCTAATATTCATATTAATATATTATAATATTAATATTATTAAATTTAATAACCTTATATTAATGTAATATAGAATTTGTTATATATATATATATATATATATATATATATATATATATATATATATATATATATATATATATATATATATATATATATATATATATATATATGGGAGGGAAGAACAAAGACATATGATAGAGGTGGAGAAATAGCGGGTGTGACAAAGGAGAGATGGAGATAAACTAAAGAATAAGGGAGAGGAGGAATGAAGAGAGAGAGAGAGAGAGGGAGAGGGAGGTATGATATAAAGGGAGAGAGAGGAAGGATGAGAGGAGGAGGGAGGGAGAGAGGAAGAAAGACATAGAGAGTGAGAAGTGGAGAGAGAGGGAGTGACAAGGAGAGATGGAGAGAAAGTATGTATGTTTAGGGGTGAGATACAAATACATAGAAATATTGATGGAGATAAGGGGGGAGAGAAGGAGAAAGAATAAGAAAGGGAGGGATATAGTAACCTTGTTGGAGAGAGATATAGAGTGATGGGAGAAGAGAGAGAGAGAGAGATGATTGAATGGAAAAGAGAGGGAGGGACACACACACACACACAGATAGAGAGGTGAAGATAGAGGGAGACAAAGGAGAAATGGAGAGAGATTAAGGACAAGGGAGAGGACATGAGAGAGAGGACATGAGAGAGAGGGGGAAGTGAGAGGATTGTAGGGGAACGAGAGAGATAGAGAGTAGGTGATGGGGGAAGAGAGAGGGAGGTAGGAGAGAAAGGGAGAGAGATAAGGAAAAGAGGTGTCTTGAGAGAGAGGAGGAGAGAGGGAGGGAAGAAGAAATACATAGAGAGTGACAAGTGGAGAGAGAGAGGGAGTGACAAGGGAGATATGGAGAGAGAGTGTGTATGTTTGGGGATGAGATAAAGAGACAAATAAGGAGAGATGGAGAGAAGGGAGGAGAGGAGGAGAGAGAGAGGCATATATTAACAAATTTGGAAGGTGAAGATAGAGAGAGAGAGAGGTGGGAGAGAAAGGAAGAGAGAGAGTGGAGAGAGGTATGGAAAGAGAGATGGAGACGTAGGGGGAGAGAGATGGAGGTAGAATAAATACATAGAGAGTGAAATATAGAGAGAGAGGGGGGGAGTGATAAGGAAGATGGATAGAGAGGGAGAGAGGATAGTAGGAGGGAAGAGATATAGAAGCGGGGGAGAGGGCAGGAAGGGGAAGAGAGAGAGGGAGGAAGAGGAGGAGGGGGTGATAGATAGATAGATTTGAGAAAGAGAGTGTATGTTTTGTGGTTGATATAGAGATACAAATGGAGATATAGATACGGATGGAAGGTGAAGAGAACGAAGAGATAGATGGAGACAAGGAGGGAAGGACAAAGAGATTGATAAATATGGAGTGAGATAGTGTGTGTGTTTGTAGGGGTGAGATAAAGAGACAAAGGATATATGCAGGGACATATAGATATATATGGAGGGGGAGAGAGAGGACGAATATTTATTGCAACAGATGCATTGATTTCAGTGTAGATGGTGATTTATAATCCTATTTTATTTCTCGAACTATATTCATTGATTTTAGTGTAGATTTTGATTTCTAATGATATTTGATTACTTGCTCTAGCTGCCTTGAGATTCAAAAAATTTCGTCATAAATTGTATTTTTAAGGGGTGGGTGTGAATATCAATGTTGGCCCATTAATTTGTATAAAACCAACCTCAAGTTGTATTCCTATGTTGGTTTGGGATGGTGTAACATATGATTGAGTACTTAATCCAAATAATTTCTAAGACACATTTGTAGCCTTGAGATTCAAAAATTTCCATCATAAATTATATAATTATGGGATGGTTGTGAATATCAATGTTGGCCCATTAATTTATACAAAACCAACCTCAAGTTGTATTCCTATGATGGTTTGGGATGGTGTGACATAGGATTGAGTATTCAATCCAAATCATTTCTAAGAAACATTTGTAGCCTCAATTCAAAAATTTCCATCATAAATTCTATAATTATGGGATGGGTGTAAATATCAATGTTGGCCGATTAATTTATACAAAACCAACCTCAAGTTGTATTCCTATGATGGTTTGGGATGGTGTAACACATGATTGAGAATTCAATCCAAATCATTTTCAAGACACATTTGTAGCCTTATTAAAAAAATTCCATCATAAATTGTATAATTATGGGATGGGTGTGAATATCAATATTGGCCCATTAATCTATACAAAACCAATCTCAAGTTGTATTCCTAATGATGGTTTGCGATGGTGTAACATAAGATGGTGTAACACAAGATTGAGTATTCAATCCAAATCATTTATAAGACACATTTGTAGTCTTGAGATTCAAAAAATTCCATCATAAATTCTATAATTACGGGATGAGTGTGAATATCAATGTTGGCCCATTAATTTATACAAAACCAACCTCAAGTTGTATTGTTATGATTCAAATTGTACAATCAAAAAGTCTTTAGAACATAGGTAAATATCATATTTTTTTTACCACAAGGTGTAGATCCAATAATTCTCTGGGCCAAAACCCATTGAATCTGTAAATGAGGGAATTATAAAGAAGAACTAAAAAATGATAAGTTACTTGATGATTTTATACTTCTCCAATTTCTCGAGCCCCAATCTGCTTTTTGCCCACATTAACAAAGCCATCTTATGCACTTGCAAAAACCCTAGATCTCACTCATGCCATTCTTGTGCCAAGGATTCAATTTATGGTATGTATGGCATATAACAAGTTGTTACAAGGAAAAAGAAGAATAAGTTTCACATTTGCAAGAAAATAACAGACAAAATCATCTAATTGAGGTGTTATTGTTTTTAATACATATTTTATTAATGATGAGTAAAACGACGTATTGAATGCAAAACAAAATTTTATTCTTAATGCAAATTCCATATTATGTTATTGACTTACGGTTTTTCTTTGCAACATCTAGTGCAATTGCTAGTTAAAGCACAAATGAAGCTGCAATTTAGTTGGTTTTATTAAAATCAACCTAGATCCATCTTAACTCTAGATCTACCAAGCTTCAAGAGGGATCAAATCTCTTTTCACTCTAAAAGAGGTTTGTATCTCAAGAGATTTGATCACTCTTGGCATTTGGTAGATCCAGAGTTAAGATGGATCTAGGCTGGTTTAAATAATATATGTTCCACATGAATACTATGGGTCAATACCATGGGTTATCAATACCATGGACCAAAACCATGGGCAATTTTTATTTTTATTCTTAGTTTGTTGTTTTATTTTATGTTGTCTGAGTTAAATGATTTACATCATCTTACAATAATATTTTTATTTTATTTTATTTATGTAATTTGACTTAGTCAAAATGCTAAACATTAATTTACAACATCTCTACCATATTGGGTTGGAGAGAGCCTCTTTTAGCAATGTAAGATGTATAATAAATGTTTTTTTTTTATGCTTATTATGGAGTGATGCCTATTCAAATTTACAAGCCTTTTAATCTATAGAGTCGTGTTAGTATTTTATTTTATGAGAACTCTCAAAATAGATACATCTATAGTCATTGTATTTTTCTTTGACATGTTTTAAAATTTATTTATTTCTTCATAATTTAATTTTTTAATTTCATATGCATAACATATATATTAGTGTAAGTATTAATTTTTTGTATAGTTACTAATTAAATTTAAACATGAAGTTTCTAAATATCATGTTATAAATATTTATTATTTAATTTTTAAAAAAAATGTCCATAATTTTATTAATAAAAACATAAAAACAAAATTAAAGTATGAGAAATTGAATTCTGCACATTTATAAATTGAATTGAACCAACTTATTATTTTTATTATTATATTTTATTTTTTTAATTGACTAGACATGATTCAAGGCTTCACTTCTTTATAATGGAGCCAACATTATTTTTTAAATTTAATTTTGTATTTAATTCTTTAGTCATTTAACCTCCACTACAAAATCTTCCCCATACTTGGCGGTGAAATATTTTACAACCTAGTATGCCAAATATATTGTCCCATGACCTATATTTAAAATAATAAAATACTAATTACATTAACAAATTAGAAATTATTAAAAATATTTTTTTCTCACCAAGTGGAGCATTCTACAATCCAGTGTGATCCAGTATGTGGTCAACCTCAAGTTGACACATGTCCTTTTAAAATAAAAATAAAATATTCTCTAAATAAAAAATGATGTTCTCTATAATAAAAAACAAAATATTTTCTAAATAAAAATCAATGTCTTCGTAATAAAAAAACAAAATTGAAGATACATATTTGGTTAGTTTTAATTAAAACATTATAAAAAATCACTAAACCCACTTTCACTATGCTCACTCTGTTGGTTGTTGATATTACAATCTAGCAGGAAAAATATGTGGTAACATATTTTATTCTCACTCTCTAGCCATAGATTAATTAAAGAGATAAAATAATTAAAAGTAATTAAAAAAATTAATCTTTATATAATATAAATTTGTAATTGTACAACAAATTTATATTAAATAAAAAAAATTATTTATATTTAAAAAAAAACTAAAGCCACTATTTTAAATAAATTATTTAAAAAATAATAATAATTTTATTATATAACTTAAGGACCATATTTTAGAGAAAATCATAATTAGTAAAAATATAGAATTTAGAATTTTATATTATTTTTATTTTAACCCTAAATGTATCTAACCCTAAACCTAAAGATGTTTCTAGAGATTAAGACATATCTAGAGGTAAAACCAAGAATAGTTTCACCAAAAACTTAATTATCTAGTTAGAATTTTATATAGAATGATTTAGGATTTTGTTAGCGTTATTTTAATTTTAATTATTATTTTTAAATTTAAATTTAAACTTTTAAATTTTATTTTTATTTTAATTTAACCAAGTAAACATAACATTACACTATATAATGTTTTACAGCATTATTGTCATACTAAGTTATAAAACATTTCTTCTGTGCAATTAGTTAACATAGATATTGGTTTTACCTCTAGATATGTCTTAATCTCTAGAAACATTTTTAGGTTTAGGGTTAGATACATTTAGGGTTAAAATAAAAATAATATAAAATTCTAAATTCTATATTTTTACTAATTATGATTTTCTCTGGTCCTTAAGTTATATAATAAAATTATTATTATCTTTTAAATAATTTATTTAAAACAATTTTTTTTAAATATAAATAATTTTTTTTATTTAATATAAATTTGTTGTACAATTACAAATTTATATTATATAATTATATAATATGAGTGTTTTATTTTTTAAAAATATTGTATTTATTTATACATTTAAAAAAATACAACTTAAATATTAAATATGTATATATCCATCTTAATTCTAGATTTATTGAGAGAGATCAAATCTAAAATGCAAACTTTTTCTCAAATTTTAGGGTTTTTGGCTATACTTTACATGCCAAAGAGAATTGTTCATTCTGGACACCTCAAAGAGATTTGATCCCTCTGGGCTTTTGATACATGAGTTAAGAATATATTTTTAAGAAGAAAGACATATATAATTCACTTAATTCTCAATATAAACTTAATCTCTAGCAAAATATTACTAATAATAAAAAAAATCAATATGAGTGATAAATAGAATATTTTAATATGCGACCTTAAATAATATTGATTTATATTTCAAGATATATTAATACCAAAAAAAACATTCTAATGGATAATGTAATCCTAAATAAAATATTTTAATGCTAGTAAAATATTTCAAATGTGAGGTATGTATAAATTATATATGGTTAAAAAGGTAAGCAAAATATTACTAATAATAAAAAAATCAATATGAGTGATGAATAAAATATTTTAATATACAAACTTAAATAACATTTATTTATATGTCAAGATATATTAATACCAAAAAAAACATTCTAATGGATAATTTAATCCTAAGTAAAATATTTTAATGCTAGTAAAATATTTCAAATGTGAGGTATGTATAAATTATATATGGTTAAAAAGGTAAAAATAAAAATAATGTTTATTTTATATAAAGCTATTAAAAAAATAAATTCTTATGGTTAAAATATTTGTTACTATTTTACATTTTGACCCCTTTCATGTAGACTTTATAGTCAATTTTGTCTAAAATCTAGCAAAAACATCATAGAATTGCAAGTTTGAGTTGTCTAGTTTACACAATCCAAATGGCAAAGGGAATTTTCAAGACATTGAATCCATTTACATATTAAAAATTCAATTTAAGATTTGAATCCATTTTTGTATTAAAAAGTGATATATATATATATATATAACATTGAGAATGATAAAATCTTTTGAAGTGTAAACCATTTTTCTTTAAGAAAAAATACACACTAGAGATATTTCATCCCTCTTGTAGATCCCTAGTTAAAATGAATCTATACTAGTTTTAGTGTTGGCCATAAATAAAATATTTCAATACATCATCAAATTTATGGATGAAGATAAAGTAATTGATTTTTTTGGTTTTGTTTGGTTTATAATTGTTTATATATATATTATTTTTATTTATAATTGTTTTTTATTTATTTTTTAGTATTAATAAATATATAATTGATACATGACATTTAAAATAATATTAATATTATAGTCCAGTAAGAAGGATATGTGTAATTCATTTTGTAGTTACTTAACATGTGGTGTTTTTCCATTTCCATCTAGGATTTGATTCGTCCACCTAGACACATCGCATGAGGTGAGTTACATGAAGCATCCACAAATGAATACATGCCATGAAGGCCTAACCATCTAGAACATTTGTTGCACATCCATATAAAAAATTTCGATAAAGAGATATCATGTTTTTTTTTTAAAGGAAACGACTAAGAAGTTGTATTAATAAAAGAAGGGAATTGCAATTTCTAAGAGTAGATATTTGACAGTTGGCTTAAGTGAAAATGTGACAGTTGGCATAAATACTAACTAGTTGTTATGTCATTTTATTTTTAAGAGACTAAAACATTTATTTCTTTTGAAAAGATTACATGATGAACATGAATTAATTATGTTTTGTTAAAATAAAATTTAATAATAGAATAGTAGTTCCATAAAAAGTAAAAAATAATGATGATAAAAGTATTACAAGAACTGAGAAGTGGTTGAATAGAAAACAGTTAAAGACAGTTACCTTTCATTTGGGGATAAAATTACATCCCGGTGAAGAAACGAGATTTTGTTCCATGACTGAGGATAGAAAGGGAGAGAGTGGAGAATTCCTGAGTTGGTAGTGACCAGTGGAAAACACTCAGCATTCCCAAATTCCTGGAAAGGAATACGTACTGGACCAAGGGTCTTGAGGTATCTTCTGGAAATTATGTCAACCTACTAGACTCAGTGTGGAGCACAGGGGGAGATGAGGATGTAATCGCCTCTCTCATGGGAGGGTGGACATCATCAGTGCGTCTACAAATGAGATAAGTTCACATACTACGGAAAATAGAAGAACTGGAAAATTTGATGTTTTAGAAAAATTTATTCAATACATGAATATATAGATAGACTACTTTATTATGGAAGTAGTTCGATAGAACTATTTTAATTAACAGGAAATTGTTTCTAGAAAAATATGAAACGAAGAATTTTACATTGAGAATGTGGTGAATGTATTATATCTATTTAATGATAAATTATTTCAGACTTACAGTAGAACAAATATACATATATACATAGGATGTGTAACAAAAGCTTATACTAAAGTTATAGTCCAACATTCAAGAAAACAACAATTTCAATATTAAGTTTAAACAATAAACAGAAATTAATAACCAAGAAGTATGGACCCAGTAAACTGTCAGCTTAGGGCCAAGGTTGAAACCCCAGGCCCGAACTGGTCATTGACCGGTAACCTGTGTTATACACGAAAAATGGGTAGGAGGGAAAAATCCACCCTGTAGGTGGTCTGGACACCTCTAAATAAATGAGAAGCTGAAAACAGTAACAAATATTAAAGAAATATAAAGCTATAGTAAATTCTGATAACCCGAGTGACATGCATATATTCCATAAAGAAGATTTTCTTCTGTAGAAACAATTGAAGTAAAACAAAGGGCTAAAATCTGCTACAGAAAGCTAAATGCAAGCCATTCTATATGTTATTTCAACTGAAGCATAATAGAAAGGAAAATAATATTGTGTAATTATGCCTGTAAATGAACGAGAAATAAAAGCGGCATTTCCAATTTACGAGAAGGAGCCGAAGCCTAAACAAAATTCAAATAATTATCACCAGAAATACATCAGTCCAAACTGACCATGGTAAACGATAGATAATAATTATTGTCGCTCAGAGAAATCTTTCCTCTTAAATAGGTCATTACCCGACCGAAAAGTGGTAGTTCAAAACCCTTAAAATTAAAAGCCAGAATCTTGAGGAAAATACAGTACGCAACTATTCCACAGGTGGAGTCTCGACTTCACATGGAAACCCGAGGGTATTGAAACATTAAGCCACTAAAACAGTTTACGAAAGTTCTATAATTCATAACAGTCACAAAGCCAAGCCGAAATACTTAAGCCGGAAAATAATATAAGACTATCATTGAGGCCTAGGTACTGTTGTGAAACCAGCTCCAAAAATAGAAGAAAAAAGATATCAACGCCTTAGAAATAAGCCACTTCGAGGGGCCAACCTCCAATACATTACATTAATGAACAATTCTTGGATGATTCAAATTACAAAACCTCCTTTCTATATATAGGAGTCCATGGGGCCACAATGTAATCCTAGTGGGCCACAATGTAATCCTAGTTGACCTAACAATAATAATTTAAGGGCACAATAATAATAATATGGGGGTTACAGGGGTACAATAATAACAATAAGGGGGTTACACTAACAATAATAAGGGACTATTCTAGTAATATAGGAACCTAACATGCCCCTCGCCTTCAAAAATTGTTGTCCTCAACACTTGAGTAACTCTAAGTGCTTTTGTATAAAATCTCATCCTCCCATGTAGAATCTTCAGTGGGTAAGTTTTTCCACTTGATGAGATACTCTAAAATTGATCGATTTTGTAGCTATCGAGTTCTTGTTTCTCTAACTACTTCAGGTTCCAATCTGATTTTTCCTTCCTCATCAAGTTCGAGCAATATTGTTTGAACTAGAATATTTTCACCTATAACCTTCTTTAACATGAAACATGGAAAATTGGATGCACTCACGAAGAAGCAGGAAGCTCCAATTTGTATGCCATAGTACCAATCTTTTGCAACACCTTGTAAGAACCATAGTACTTTGGCGATAATTTATTATCCTTCTTAGCTTGCTTGAGAGACATTTGTTTATATGGTTGTAGCCATAAAATATCTAGTCTCCTACATCAAAACTTCTCTCGCTGCGATGTTGATCTGCCTGTTGTTTCATTCGATTTTGTGCCAAATTCAGGTTATCCTTTAAGAGTTGGAGAACTTCTTGTTGATGCTCGATGTGATCTTCCACTGCTTGAACCTTCGAATTTTATCTTAAATATGATGTGATGGATGGTGGATGATATCCATAAAGTGCCATAAATTGGGTCATTTCTGCTGCAGTATGGAAGGAAGTGTTATACCACCATTCAGCGAGAGGTAACCACTTGAACCATTGTGTTTTTTTATCAAATACAAAATAAATTAGATATCCTTCCAAAAATTTATTTAATATCTCAGTTTGACCATTGGATTGAGGATGATAAGATGAGCTATGAGCTAATTGAGTACCCAAACAAGAAAATAACTCCATCCAAAAATTTCCAGTAAAAATGGGATCTCTGTCGCTCACAATAACCTTTGGGTTTCCATGTAGCCTTTGAATTGTTTCCATAAATGTAGTAGCAACTGTACTAGCTTTAAATGGATGAGATAATGCACAAAAGTGTGCATATTTGGTAAGTCTATCAACTACCACCGTGATGACACTCTTTCCTTCGGACTTAGGTAAACCTATGATAAAATCCATTGAAATCTCCTCCCAACGTTGGCTTGGAATGGATAAAGGTTGTAGAAGACCCGAGGTCTTAATTGCCTCAACTTTATTCTACTGGAAAACCAAACATTCTCCCACAAAATTTTGAATATTAGATTTAAAGCCATCCCAAAAAATTCTTTCTTCACCCTGTGCTAAGTTTTTAAAAATCTTGAGTGTCCTCCTAAAGGAGAAGTGTGCAATTCCAAAAGAATCTTTTGTTTTAATTCAGAATTCTTACAAAGATATAAGAGATATTTGTACCATAAGGAATCATTTTTCCAGCTAAATGTATTTAATAGATGTACTAGGATCTTCCTACAACTTTTTAATGAGTGTCCACACTTCTTCATCCTTCTTCCATTCATCCCTTGCTTCGATTATCCAATCTGGTTGGATAATAGAAATGGCATAAAGAAATGCTTCCACCTCTTCATTCTTTCTTGAGAGTGCATCTACAACATCATTTAGCTTCCCTTTTTTGTAGATTATTTCAAATTCATAACCCAACATCTTTGTGACCCATTTTTGCTTCTCTTCTGAAGATAGTCTTTGTTCCAAAAAGTGTTTAAGACTATCATGATCAGTTTTTACCTTGAAATGTCTTCCCATTAGGTAAGGTCACCATTTCTTTAGTGCATTCAATATTGCTAACATTTCCTTCTCATAAAGAGCTTTATGTAAATAATTTCCTTTGATTGGATGACTTTCAAAAGCAATGGGTCTTCCTTCTTGCATTAAAACAACACCAATTCCATTTCCTGAGGCATCACATTCCACAATAAAGGCTTTTGTGAAGTCTGACGTAGCTAATACTGGTGCTAGGCACATTGCCTCTTTAATATGTTCAAAGGCCTTAGTTGCTTCAAGGGTCCATGAAAATGCATCTTTATTCAATGATGTTGTTAGAGGTGTTGCTATTCTCCCATAATTTTTAACAAACTTGCGATAATAACCTGTTAACCCGAGAAATCCTCACAACTGATTAATGGTTGTGGGGACTTTCCATTCCTTAATGGCTTTAATTTTTTTAGGGTCTACCTTAACACCCTCGTGAGATACAATATGACCCAGATATTCCACCTCTTGTACTCCAAAGAAACATTTGGATGTTTTTGCATACAATTGTTTCTCCTGCAATAGTTTGAGCACCCTGTCAACATGTTGAACATGATCCTTCCAAGACCTGCTGTAGATTAGTATATCATCAAAAAATACTAGCGCAAATTTTCTAAGGAAGGGTTTGAAAATGGAATTCATCAACCCTTGAAATGTAGAAGGTGCATTGGTAAGGCCAAAAGGCATGACCAAAAATTCATAATGACCCTCATGATTTCGAAATGATGTTTTTGGAATATCTTCAGTCTTCATTCTAATTTGATGATATCCTGAACGAAGATCCAACTTGGTAAAATAATTTTCTCCATGTAATTCATCCAATAATTCATCAATCACAAGAATGGGAAATTTATCTTTAATGTTGAGCTTATTGAGCTCCCTATAATCCGGACACATTCGCCATGATCCATCCTTCTTGTGTACCAATACTACAGGAGCAGAGAAAGAACTTTGACTAGGTTCAATTATACCTGCCTCTAACATTTCTGCAATCATGCGTTCAATTTCGCTCTTTTGGAAGTAAGGATATCTATAAGGCCGGATGTTTGGAGGAACACTTCCCGGAATCAAATGAATAGCATGATCATGATCACGAATAGGTGGGAGTCCTTTGGGAGTTTCAAACACCTTGGAATGATTGTCCAAGACTTGTTGGAGATCTGCAGAAATAGATGATTTTGATGTCGGAACTTCTAGTGAGCATAATTGTGCAATTACGCCTCGTTGTTCTTTCTTTAGAATATTTGTCATGAAATTAGAGCTTATTATCCTTCCCGGCTTCCCTTCAATACCCCGTAATTCGACTTCCTTTCCTTCTGAAAAAAATTTCAAGAAAAGTTCTTGAAAATTAAAATCTACCGTCCCCAAAGATTGTAACCATTGTACTCCTAGTACAACATCAACACCTCCCATAGGAATGGAAAGCATTGGACTATTCAATACATATTCCCCCATGGTTAGCTTGATATTATGGCATTTTCCAGAGCAATTTATAGTTCCTCCATTTGCAACCATCACTTGACATTCTCGTGTTGGGTATAGGAAACAATTCAATTCCTTGGCTACCTTACAATGAATAAAATTATGGGTACTACCTGAATCAATCAACACTATTACCTTTTTCTTCTTGATATGTCCTTCTATCTTGAGAGTTTGAGGAGCGGTAATTCCTACCAATGCATTACACGATATGGTCGGACTCATTTCTTCCTCTTCTTGGGTTGGTTCCTAGTGTATATCCTCTTCTTGTTCATTTTCGTCTTCCTCTTCACAATCTATGTAAAATAATTTCTTCTCAGCACACTTATGACCTTTAGTGTATTTTCTATCACAACTGTAGCAAAGCCCTTTTGCTCTTTTTTCTTCCAATTGTTGTGGTGTCAACCTTGTAGGTTGTGGAAATATAGGAGTAGCAACACTTCCCTCTTTATAGAAGTGAGTGCTAGGCTTCCTTGTTGCCATAATTTTACATTTAATTTTTCTTGCCAACCTGAATGCCTTCTCCAATGAACCAGGTTCCAAAACGCGAACTTCATGTTGGATGTTATCCTTTAAGGTACCTATGAAGAGATCAATCCTATGTTCCTTTGGAATATCAGTTACCCTTATATTCAATTTTTGGAAGTCTTCAATGTGCTCCCCCGTTAAACCCTTTTGTTTGAGATTTATCAATTGGCTAAATAAGGTGTTGCTCTTTGTATCCTCATAATGTTCTATCATTTCCTCCATAAAAATTTACCAAGTGACAATTTTTTTACAGGAGCAAAGCCATCGATACCATAAAAATGTATTTTGTTCTAAATTTAAAGTTGCAATGCATACCTTTTGTGTGTTTTGCACATTATGGAGACCAAAATATCTCTCCATTTGTAGTATCTATGTTACAGGATCCTTTCCATCAAAATTCATCATATCCATTTTTGGAATATGGTGGTTCTTCCCGCCAACATTAGATTTTATGAAATCACGATTAACATTTATTTTGTTCTCATCATGATTTTCCTCTACTATCTTTTCACCATTAGGAAAAATTTCTTGTATCAACTTTGTCAAACCTTCCATGTCTGCTTTTAGATCATTCTTCATGTTTTCCATTTTAGCTTCCATGTCATCCATCTTAGATTCCATGCCATCCATCTTAGATTCCGTGCCATTATTCAAACCATCCATATTAGATTCCATGCCTTTCTTTAAACCATCCATCTTAGTTTCCACGCCTTTCTTCAAAACTTCCATGTCATTTTTTGTTGCTCTTTGCGAGAGCGAAATTTGTTGCACTTGCTCTTGTAATTTTGATATGTCATGTTGCCATTCCTCATCTTCATGAGTCATATTAGAGATTTCTAAAGGCTTAATGGGTGTTGAATTCTTTTTAGGGGCCATTTTAGAATCCAATACTGATATCTATTCTACAATATGCGCTTGGAATCAATTCAACTTGATTCTTCAAACAAGACTTATGCAATTCGGAAAAAAAATACACACCTTTTACTTTCTTTTGAGGAGCTTGATATTGAAATTGAATTATCTCCATAATTGCGGATCATAAATATCTAAAATTAAGCCTTATAGTAACCCTCTGAAGCTTCTTTCAGATACCATAGGTTTGATCTGATTTGGATTCTTCAAGGAAAAATTATTTCCAATCTCCTATAATGACCCAATTTTGGACTGGTTTAGTAGAGTGAACTTGTACGACTTGCCACATGTCACTGTTTCCTCCTTTGGCTCTAAAATTGATAGAACGAAAACGACAGTCGATGTACTTGCAGCCAATTTTTACGGCATTCCAATACGATGCTCAAGAGAGAGCTATGAATATTTTCCCACAATCACCTCTTTGGGATGAAATTCAAAAGCCTCAAAAAGCCCTAACTTCCACAGATCATATCTCTGAAAATATTGTGAACCAATATTTGAAATTTTTTGACGATGTTCCTCAGGATTGCAACTTCGCACTATAATAATTTTAGCTTCTGCACCTTCGTAGAAAAAATGTTATTATGCAAATACCACGATGACATGTTTAGGTTAAATTCAGGAACCTACAAAATGACCTAACTTGCATAGATCATATCTCCTAAAATATTGCGAACCAAGATCTGAAATGTTCCTTAGGATTTTGGCTTCGCACTTTAAAAATTTCAGATTTTGAATCTCTGTAGAAAAAAATTTATAGCGAAAATGCCACGCTGACCTGTTTGGAGCAGTGAAACCCTATAATCTCAAAACTCTGATACCAAATGTTGTGAAACCAGCTCCAAAAATATAAGAAAAGAGATATCAACGCCTTATAAATAAGCCACTTCGAGGGGGAAACCTCCAATACATTACATTAATGAACAATTCTTGGATGCTTCAAATTACAAAACCTACTTTCTATATATAGGAGTCCATGGGGCCACAATGTAATCCTATTGGTCCAAAATGTAATCCTAGCTGACCTAACAATAATAATTTAAGGGCACAATAATAATAATATGGGGGTTAAAGGGGTACAATAATAATAATAAGGAGGTTACACTAACAATAATAATGGACTATACTAGTAATATAGGGACCTAACAGGTACCTATTAAGGGAAACAATCCTAGGGTCAGATTGAACTATATTAGCTCCAAAGGAATGACATATGAATTTGAGATATTTGGCCTTAAACCATGGAATTACCTGTGTCATTGCAAACAACAAGAATTAGAATGCTAAAATCTATCAAACGAACCAGTTGTGGGACTAAGAAAACAAGGTTAAGGAATTACATTTACCTAAGTGAGGTTTCCCGTAGGCTACGAAAAAAATATTTGCACGAGAAATAGAGCTGAGGAATTCATCATTTAAGCTACCAATGAAAACAAAAAATGGGAAAGAAACCAGTAAGGAAAAAATGGGTTTTAGGAAAACTTACAATCCCAGGCATGAGGTGGTTGTAGCTGAGAAACAGAGACGTGGGAATTTGTGTTTCCAATCATGAGTGCACAAGAACTGAACCACCTGAATCATAACTTTAAGGCTAGAAATCCTCGTGGAGAAGAATCTCATAGCATGATAGAGAATCTGCTTAAACCCCGAAAGAGAAATGAAAAAAACCTCATAAGAACCCGAAATCGGTTGCAACTCTGCCGAGTAGGGTATAAAATCCCTCATTGCAGGTTGTGGGCATAAGCTCATACCTGTAGAGGTATCTCAACGGCTAGCGCCCAGCGGAAGGTCTGCAATGCCGATCAAGCCCGGGTTGTTGTGTGGTTGCAGAGAGGCAACACTGCGGAGCCCATCTCACAATGAAAGAATGGTTAGGGTTTTGGGAGGGGTTATCACCCTAAGTCAAGACCCAAAGATATTATCCATATATCCTAAGGTTTAGATCCAACGGTGAATGGTGAGGGCAAGTGTCCTCCACATAAGCATAGGTCACATGCAATATACAATGTAATAAATCCACAATAAAGAGAAAATATTTGGTACACATATAATCACACAAATGATAAATAGAATCATACATGGAAACTCATCCAAAGTAATATATATTCATGCCATATGTATAGTAATTGTAATCAAAGCTATGTAATATGAAAAAGGAAAGTTGTGATAGTGAAATATATGCATGAACGCCAATCCGAGTTAAGTGTGATAATTATATAGAAATGATTATGTTATAAAAGGTTTGGAGGATTGTATAGAATTAACATATGGTAAAATTCATTATGATTATCTGAATGCAAATATGGATATCAGAACCTTAGGATTCTATAATGTCTAATTATATAATTTAAAAGTATTTTTTTTTTTAATGGTTGCGCTGTCATGAATGTTAGAAGTGGCATCAAAGCAGTGTTCACACGCTAGGACCCTAGGTGTCACCTAACATGATAAATTGTGTGTGTAAATGATGCACATAAAAGAAATAATATTGTAGAAGACAATATGAGGAGGGGATCGACAGAAAAAGAACCACAAAATGCAGGGGAATCAAAACCCCAAATTCAATCAGAAATGAATCCTGAAATGTAGATTTAGCTGAGTGTATATCAGTACCAATAGAATAGTAGACCGCTGGAGGAACAATAACACCAAACTAGTATTCTGCTAAGCACTGTGCAGAGGCTACATGAAGAAATGGTCTGGGTTAGGAGTGATAATGAGCGCTAGATCAAAGAGCATTAAAGAATACTCAAAATCATTTCTTATAAACAGAATCAAGGAATGATACAACCCAGTCCTGATAGAGAAACACAGGAAGAAAATGAACAACAAGCTAAGGATCAAACCAATGACAGAGTGGAAAGAAGCCATTCCTAGTGGAGTAACAAAAATAGAAACTATAATGAGGTTGAGTCTGGAAATGTGTCAGAACAATGAGAAATTAAGAAACAAAAAGTGGAACTACAAGGTGAGTTCCAAAAAATAAAACCACCTACGTTTGATGGAGAAGCGAAGGAGGTAGTTGAAGCATGGTTGATTAATATGAACAAGTACTTTCAAGTTTATGAGTATAGCAGCAATCTTAAAGCTAGACTGGCCATCTATTAGTTGAGAGAGAAGACCACCCTATGGTGGGTGGAAGTCAATAACATCTACAACATTGAAGATCATGATGTGACATAGGATACATTTTAGCAATACTTCAAGGACATGTATCTAACAGAAAGTTTCGATGACGAAAATTCCAGACAATTCCATGAATTGAGGTTGGGTCAAATAACAATGAATGAGTACATAGCCAAGTTCACTTCCCTGTTACTATACGTTCCTTATTTAAGGGATGAAAAGGATGAAAAGGATAAGGTTAAACGATACGTTACTTATTTAAGGGATGAAAAAGCGAATTGAGTTCATGAATCCAAGGACCATGGATGAAGAAATTTGAAAAGAAATAATGTGTTACCAACAGTCCAAGGCAAAAGGAGAATTGGGAAAACAACTGGCAGCTAAGAAAATGGTAGAAAGGAAGTTCAAATTTAAAAAATACTATGACTAATAACTTTAAGAAATCTGCAAGGAATTTGGTTAGCAAAAATTTTGGGAGAAACCATCAAAGAAATCGTTGGCCTGTGGAAGAGAAGCCCACAAAGGCTTTGAGTAAACCTGAAAAAGGACAAAATCGGAAAGCACCTCTACAGTGCTGGGGGTGTGGTGAGGCTCACTATTATAAGAACTTACCACAGTGGGGAAGAAATGATACAGTAGCCAATCTACAAGAAGCCTCTACAGTGGGTGATGTGGCCTAGAACATACCCAGAATTAACGTAGCCTTGGAGGATCGACAGGTAGATTATCAACCAATGATGATAGAGCTGAAAGGTAAGTTACTTTCACAGCCTGTTTCTATTTTGGTTGACCCAGGTGCAAGTTTAAGTTATGTAAATCCAAATATAGTATAAATATATAAATTACAAAATCAAAAATTCAAAAACCCCTGGCTGGTACAGCTAGCAACTGAATAAAACAGAAAATTTTATGCCAAAATTCCAAACTGTACAATGAAATGTGGATCTGAATGTATTGCCTTTGGGATCCTACGATGTGTTATTGGGCACAGATTGGTTGGAGAAACACTGGACACTGGTATATTGTAAAGAAAAGATTATATATTATAGAATGCAAGATGGAACTTGTAAAGATATATAAGGAATCAAGAAACCCATACAACTACATCCTATTACAGCCTCTCAAATGAGTAAGTGCATTAGAAAAGGATGTCAGTTATTTTCCATCTAGGTGGGTTTTTCTAATTCTGAGGAGAGGACTCCTATGATGGAGAACATACCTATAGTACAAGATTTCATGAACGTATTCCTAGAATATGTACCAGGCTTACCTCCAAGGAGAGGCATCAATTTCACTATCAAATTGATGCAAGGAGCATCAACAATTTCAAGTGCCCCATATCGAATGAGTGTACCAGAGTTAACTAAATTTAAAATGAAATTTCAAGATTTGTTAGATAAAGGGTACATTCAACCGAGTGTGTCCCCTTGGGGAGCACCGGTGCTGTTTGTAAGGAAAAAGGATGGAAACATGTGCATGTGCATGGACTATAGATAGCTCAACAAATTGACAGTTAAAAATAAGTATATGTTGCCACAAATTGATGACTGGTTTAACTAGGTAAAGGGGGCAACTGTATTCTCGAAGATAGACTTAAGATTTGGATATCACCAGATCTAGATTAAAGACGAGGATATCTACAAGACTTCTTTTTGTACTAGATATGGGCATTAGAAGTTGGTTGTATTACCTTTTGGTTTGAAAAATGCACCAGCAACATTTATAAGGCTGATGCATGGCATATTTCACCACTTTTTGGATATATTTGTTCTGGTATTCATTGATGATATTTTTGTTTATTCAAAAAGAATGAAAGAGCATAAGCAACATTTAAGGATAGTGTTGGAGATGTTACGAAGACATTAGTTGTATGCCAAGTTCAGAAAATGTGACTTCTTCAAATAACAAATCTAGTATCTAAGCCGTGTTATTTCTGCTGAGGGAATATCGGTAGATCCAGAGAAAATAAAAACTATTATGGAATGGTGAGTACCCAAAAATGTGTTAGATATCCTATCCTTTATCGCATTAGCAGGATACTATCAACGACTCATTGAAGGATTCTTAAAGATTGCTTTTCCAATTACATCTTTCAAAAGAAGGGAAAAATATTTAAATGGACTACTAAGTGTCTGAATAGTTAAGATGAGTTGAAACATTTGTCACCACATCCCCGGTGTTGAGGGTAGCTAATCAGAATAAGGAATTTGAAGTCTGTACCGATGCTTATAAGGAAGGATTTGGGGCAATTATATCGCAATTAGGAAGAGTGGTTGCTTATGAATCAAGGAAACTAAATGAGCACGAACAATGGTATTCAAATTATGATTTAGAGCTGACAGCAGTAGTGCATGCACTCCGAGTATGGATGCACTACTTGTTGGGAAAAATATTTGTGATAAAAACTTATCACAATAGTTTAACCAACTACTTTAAGCATGTAGGTTTAAACGCTAGATAGGCAAGGTGGAATGCCTTCCTAAGCGAATTCGACTTTGATATACAACATGTAAGAGGCAAAGAAAATCGTGTGGTAGATGCCTTAAGTAGAAAACTGAACTGTGTTTATGAGCTTTGCTATAACCAGATCGGGTGTAAATTTTAAGATCAGATAAAAGATGAAGCTGAGAAGGATCCGAAATACCAATTTTTATGGCAGCAAGTGGAGGAAGCTAGAATAAAAGAAAACCTTTTGACTATGGAATTAACAAATATCAATTGTTCACATTCAAAGGAAAATTATATACCCCAAACCGAATGAGCTTAAAAGAGCTAATCATGGATGAGTATCCTCGAAGTAATTACTCAGGACACCCAGGATACAAGAAAATGTTGGCAATAATTAGAAAAATATACTTTTGGCATGGTATGCGAAGAAATATTGCTGAGTACTTAAACAAATGTCTAGAGTACGAATAGGTTAAGGTGGAGCATCAACATCCAACTCGATTGTTGTAGCCTATACTAGTGCCTGAATGGAATGGGAAGTTATATCCCTATATTTTTTTACTGGTTTACAAGGTAAGAAATACACAATGATTCCATTATGGTGGTGGTTGATAGATTGAGCAAGGCATCACATTTTATACCTATACAATCTACTTACAAAACTGTGCAAATAGTAGATATCTTCATGAGGGAGATTTTTAGATTGCATGGCATTCCAAGGACTGTTATATCTAATAGAGATGTGAAGTTTACATTAGCATTCTAGAAGTCCCTATTTACAGGTTTGGGAACCCAAATAAATTTCAGCACAGGTTATCATCCCCAGACGAATGGAAAAATTGAGCGGGTGAACCAAATCTTGGAAGATATGCTGTGCATGTACGTGATGCAGAAAGCAACAAAATGGAAAGAATATATGCACTTGGTAGAATTTTCCTACAACAATTTTTATCAAGAGTCTCTTAAGAAAAGCCCCTTCGAAGATTTGTATGGACTACAATGTCGTACCCCCATCAATTGGATCAGCCCCGAAACCGAGTTGATGCTTGGAACGGAGATGTTAGCTCAGATGGAATCAAAAGTAAGAAATATAAGACAAAGTCTGAAAGCATCTCAAGATCGGTAGAAGGCATATGCAGATAAGAAGAGGACTTATCGATAATTTTAAGTGGGTGATCATGTGTAGGTAAGGATTAAAATAAAGAAGAGCACACTAAGGTGGGCCTCTTGTGCCAAGTTGACTCCTAGGTTCTGTGGACCTTTCTAGATATTGGAGATGGTGGGACCTATGGTGTACCGATTGGGTTTACCTAGCCATATTCGGGTGCACAATATGTTCTATGTATCCTTACTAAAATGATATGTACATGACCCAAAGCATGTAATCCATTGGAAAATATTTCAGGTAGGTTAAGATTAAAAATCCTATCTTGAAATACTAAATTTTATGAGAATTTAATTCAATTTTTTACTGAATGCAGGTCAAGACGGACGATGAATTTCTGGTCGAACCTCAACATATACTCAATCGGAGAGAAATCATGCTCCGGAGGCAAGCCATCACCTAGGTTAAAGTGCAGTGGAAGCACTTCAGCTCAGATAAGGCTACCCGGGAAGATGAAGGGTTTGATCATTAGGCTTATCCAGAATTGTTTTCTGAGATGTAGTGAAACGCCGAGGACGGTGTTTCCTTCTAGGGGGTGGAGTTGTGATAGCTGGCTTAAATGCTAACTAGTTGTTATGTCATTTTATTTTTAAGAGATTAAAACATTTATTTCTTTTGAAAATATTACATGATGAACATTAATTAATTATGTTTTGTTAAAATAAAATTTAATCATGGAATAGTAGTTCCATAAAAAGTAAAAAATGCTGATGATAAAAGTATTCCAAGAACTAAGAAGTGGTTGAACAGAAAACATTTAAAGACAGTTACCTTTCCTATGGGGATAAAAGTAAATTCCAATGAGGAAAATGGGTTTTTTTCTATGACTGAGGATGGAAAGGGAGAGTGGATAATTCCTGAGCTGGTAGTGACCAGTGGAAAACACTCAGCATTCCCGAATTCCTAGAAAGGAAGAAGTACTAGAGCAAGGGTCTTGAGGTCTTTTCTGGAAATTATGTCAACCTACTTGACTAAGTGTGGAGAACAGGGGGAGATAGGGACGTAATCGCCTCTCTCATGGTAGGGTTGACATCATCAGTGAGTCTGGAAATGAGATAAGTACACAGACTGTAGAAAATAGAAGAACTGGAAAATTTATGTTTTAGACAGATTTCTTCAATACAGGAATACATAGATAGACTGCTTTGTTATGAAAGTAGTTAGATAGAACTCTTTTAATTAGCAGGGAATTGTTTCTGGAAAAATATGAAATGAATAATTTTACATTGAGAATGTGGTGAATGTATTATATTTGTTTACTGGTAAATTATTTCAGACTTATAATAGAATAAATATACATATATACATAGGTTGTGTAACAAAAGATTATATTGAATTTATAGTCTAAAATTCAAGAAAACAACAATTTCAATACTAATTTTAAACAACAAACATAAAGTAATAACCAAGAAGGATGGATCCGATAAACTGTCAGCTCAGGGCCAAGGTCGAAACCCCAGGCCTGAACTAGTCATTGACCGGTATCCTGTGATATACAAAGACAGTGGGTAGGAGGGAAAAACTCCACCCTGTAGGTGGTTTGGACACCTATAAATAAATGAGAAGCTGAAAACATTAAAAAATATTAAAGAAATATAAATCTATAGTAAATTTTGATAACCCGAGTGACATGCATATATTCCATAAAGAAGATTTTCTTCTGCAGAAACTACTAAAGTAAAACAAAGGGCTAAACTCTGCTATAGAAAGGTAAATGAAATCCATTCTAAATGTCATTTCGACTAAAGAATAATAGAAAGGAAAATAATATTGTGTAATTATGCACGTATATTAAAAAGTGATAAAAGAGGCATTTCCAATTTACGAGAAGGAGCCAAAGCCTAAACAAAATTCAAATTATTATCACCGGAAATAAAAGAGTCCAAACTGACCACGGTAAATGATAGACAATAATTACCATCGCTTAGAGAAACCTTTCCTCTTAAACAGGTCATTACCCAACTGAAAAGTGGTATTTCAAAACCCTTAAAATTACAAACCAGAACCTTGAGGAAAATACAGTACACAAATATTACACTAGCGGAGTCTCAGCATTACATGGAAACCTGAGGGTATTGAAAAATTAAGCCAGTAAACCTGTTTACGAAATTTCTATAAGTCGTAACAATCATGAAGATAAGCTAGAAGACTTAAGCCGGAAAGCAATATAAGACTATTAGTGAGGCCTAGGTACCTGTTAAGGGAAACCATCTGAGGGACATATTGAACCATCGTAGCTCCAAAGGAATGGTATATGCATTTGAGATCTCTAGCATTGAACCACGTAATTACCTGCGTCATTGCAAACAACAATAATTATAATGATAAACCCTATCAACTGAACCAGTTGTAGGACTAAGAAAACATGGTTAAGGAATTACATTTGCCTGAGTGAGGTTGCTCGCAGGCTACGATGGCAATCTCTGCACAAGAAAAAGAGAAGAGGAATTCAACATTTAAGCTACCAACAAAAACGAAAAATGGGAAAGAAACTAGTAAGGAAAAACTGGGTTTTAAGAAAACTTACAATCCCAGGCAAGAGGTGGCTGTAGCCGAGAAACGAAGACGTGGGCATCTGCGTTTCCAAGAACAAGTGCACGAGAACTGAACCACCTGAATCATAACTTTAAGGCTGGATATCCCCGTGGAGAAGAGCCTCATAGCATGATAGAGTATCTGCTTAAGCCCTGGAAGAGAAATGCGGAAAACCTCATAAGAACCCGAAACTGATTGCAACTATGCCGAGTAGGTTAGAAAATCCTTCATTGTAGGTTGTGGGCATAAGCTCATACTTGTAGAGGCATATCAATAGCCAACGCTGAGTGGAAGGTTTACAATGCTGAGCAAGCTAGTGTTGTGGTGTGGTTGCAGAGAGGCAACGTTGTAGAGCCTAGCTCCCAATGAAAGAACGGTTAGGGTTTTGGGAGGGGTCATCACCCTAAGTCAAGACCTGAAGATCTCAGTCGTAGATCCTAAGCTCTAGATCCAATGGTGAATAGTGAGCGCAAGTTTCCTCCACATAAGCACAGGTCACATGCAATGTATAGTGTAATAAATCCACAATAAAGAGCAAATCCATGGTACAGATATAATCGCACAAATGATAAATAGAATCATACGTGGAAACTCGTCCAAAGTAATATGTATTCATGCCATCGGTACAATAGTTGTAATCAAAGTTATGTAATATGAAAAAGGAAATTCATGATAGTGACATATATGCATGAACACAAATTTAAGTTAAGCGTAATAATTATATAGAAACGATTATGTTATAAAAGGTTTGGAGTATTATATAGAATTAACATATGGTAAAATTCATTGTGATTATCTCAATGAAAATGTGGAACTCAGAACCTTAGGATTCTATACATTTCCAATTATATAATGTAAAAGTAATTTTTTTATTTTTTATGGTTGCACTGTCATGAATGTTACAACAAACTAATTGTCATGTTATTTATTTTAAAAAGACTAAACATTCATTATTTTTGTGAGAAAAGGATTTAAAATGATGAAAATAAACTAATTATGTTTTTTTTTTTCTAAATAAAATTTAACTATGGAATTTTGGTTCCATAAAAAATTAAAAGAAGACTGATGATAAAAGTATTCCAAGAACTGAGAGTGGTTGAATAGAAAACAATTAAAAACCATTACCTTTCCTTTGGGGATAAAAGTACATCCCAGTGAGGAAAAGGGGTTATGTTCTATGACTAAAGGAAAGAGGGGAGAGTGAAGATTCCTGAGTTGGTGTTGACCAGTGGAATACACTCAGCGTTCTTGAATCCTGGAAAAGAAGAGTATTGGACTAGGGGTCCTAAGGTCTTTTCTAGGATATCTGTCAACCTACTCATCTCAGGTGTGGAGCACGGGGGGAGATGAGGACATAATCGCCTCTCTCATGGTAGGGAGGACATCATCAGCAGATTCTAGAGCGAGATAAGTATATAGACTACAGAAATAATAAGAACTGGAATTTTCTATTTAGACAGGATTCTTTTAATACAGAAATGTTTAGACACAATTATTTTAACACAGAAAATATTTCTTGAAATTATGGAATGAAGAATTTTACATAGTGAATGTTGTAGATAAATAATATATGTATTTATTGTAATATATTCAAGACATTATAGTAGACCTATTATATATATGTGGGTTTCATAACAAATGCATATATTGAAGTCATAGCCTGTTTTTCAATAAAATTAATGTGAACAGTAACTATATTACCAAGTTAGACAAAGACAGAAATAAAAAACTAGTAGTATAGACCAGGGGAACTGTTAGTTCAGGGTCCATGGTTGAAACCCTGGACCCCAGAACAGGTCGTTAACCTGTATTATATGATATACATGGACAACGGAGTTGTAGGGTAACAACTCAACACTCATATGGTCTGGACACCTCTATTTAAATGAGGAACTGGAAATAGTAAAGAAGATAAAAGGAAATTATTTGTATTAATGGAATATAAATATAAATCTCTAGAAAAATCATGCAAAGAGGAAACCCATAAAATTCAATAGCCATATTGAAATATATATTCCATATAGAAAACCTTCTTCCATAGAAACTAATGCAGGAACAAAGTGCTAATCTCTGCTACGGATAAGAATGATTACAAGCTTTTCAAACAATCATTTCGACTGATGCGAGAGTCCAGTAATTAAAGAAAGAACGTTGTACATTTACATGTATATCAAGAGAAAGATAAAAGCGATGATTTCTATTTATAATAATAGGCCCAAACTTAAATAAAAATAAAAATTTTTATCACTTAAATTACATGAGTCAAGTACTGTCTGTTATTACACTCAAAATTTTCAAAATTTGTTTTGATAAGGTCACCATAGGTTTCATGTTATGTCATGTTGGGTCAAGTCTTTGATGAAGAATATACCAAATCATGTTTATCCTATGTAAGAAAAAACCACCATAAGTCATGTCATGTCATTCAACTACACTCCATGTCCTTTTGTTTTCACACTGATGCCTTCAAATTACAAAAGTGCACACCTGTCAGTTTTTCAGAATTACATAGCTATTTACAAAGGAAATCCACAGATTTCGCTACGAAACTGCCTAATAGTTTCATAGCGAATCTGTTAGTAGCCTAACTATCTTTGCTACGAAACTGTGTTTTTTCAGCCTAAGTGTCAGAGTGGTGCAAGGTGTCAACTTTTGATAAGACAAGTAAGGGGTTATGTCATTTCAGTTTGTTACGATGATTCCCAAACATTCTTAGCCATATCTGCTATCATTATTGTCTTTTATAGTCACACATATCATCATCAAACTCTGAGTTGTAAATATTACCTTTTAAACATTACCCTAAGTTTATCTTTTTCATTCAACATACATTCTTGCATGTGAAGCATCTCACTGTCACTGTTTGAGAGCTTCTTCATCACACCAAGCAGCTTGTTGTCCAATTTTTCTTTACAGGTGTCACATTTTTAAGAGGGCATCTTGGTTATAAAGAAAGATGGCCATGAAGGAGAAACCATAAAAAGGAGGATATGTGGTTATATAGAAGCCCATGGAACTTAATATATTCATTGAGCAACTTAGCTTTTCTAAAACATTCACCAATTCGGGTTGTTTGAATTTCTGCTGGAGTTTCAAGGGAATTTGTTGTGTTTTTGGACTGTGGGAGAAGTAAATTTCAAGAGAATATTATGAATGAAAAAATATGAGTTTGGAAATAATGAGAGAGGTTATTGTGAAGCACAAAAAAAAGGAAAAATAACCTCCTTCACTTTTCTCACAGGTGCTACCAGTTTGGATATTCGAAGATGTATTTGGGACATATTTTCAAAATCCAGAATTTTCCTGTTTTATACAATCTTTCTAATGACAATTATGGACATATGGAGATGGTTTTCAAAAAACCAAGAGAGGTTATTCTTCAGAAATAACTGATCTACAAAAAATTCCTCCAGTTGTGCAACAACCATCAAGGATGTGGAGATATAATATCATTTATGAGCCCTAAATTTCAGGAAAAACAACTTTGTTTTTATTACTACAAAAACTTGTTGAATGGTGAAAATGTTGTTTCTTGAGGAGGATAAGAGCTAGTTTGAACCTATTCTGCTTTAACATACTTCATCATATCATCTTGCAGAACTACAGACTAAATTTGGAAGAAAATCACAAAATCTGCAATTTCTGGTTTATTAGGCAGTTTCGTAGTGTGCTTCAGGCTTGAAGCCGGAAAAACGCTACAAAATTTCTGAAGGTGCTATTTTTCTCTGAAATTCAGTTTTGTGAAGGATTAAGGAGGGGGGTTGTTTGTTTTTAAGATATTTTGTCTTATCGAAGGTTCTTGACTAGCAAAGGTGGTCTTCAGTCTTATTGAAGGTTATTGAAATTTTGGCTTATTTTGGCTTATAGAGTACCTTTAGGCAGTTTCGTAGGCAGTTAGCAGAAAAGGAAAAATTTCATACGCTACGAAACTGCCTAAAGGTACTCTATTTTTGCAGTAGTCAAGTTCTTCGGTCTTTTGGAGGAATTAAATGCATTTGAAAAGGGAAATGATTTTGCTGAGATGTCATTATAACATTGCTAACTAAGACACTCAGCCTACACATCATCAAATGGACAACTCATCAACTATTGCTACTTCATAAAGGCACATCACTGCACTTTTTAAAGTTCATAAGTTGACAGCACATCAAAAAATCTGGTAAATCAAGGCCTAAATTTCAGGTTGACATTTGACACATCAAAATTGTTGTTGGTTTCGATATACATTATTTGTATGGGTTATTTAAAGTTTCTTGTTGATGTAATTATTAAGTGATAGGCTCCTTTTTTATTAGAAACTCCTCCAAAACAAAAAAATCCCTATTCATACTCAATGTAATAGAATTATTTTAGGATTATAACTCTGGATGAGGATTTGAGATTCTAGGCCAAGTGGTAGACCTAATGTAAAGAGATCTCACTCTATAAATGAGAGGTTTTTGATAGTTTGAAGTGGTTGGAGAATATCACACCAAATTGATGCTTGTATGTTTTTTCCATTATCAGTAATATACAGTGACATATATTCTACTTCAAGACCTGAGATTCTTATGCGGTGTTTAATGTGTTGTTTCTCTGTATCTTTATGTCTAATCACTTGCATTGAATTTTATCTCTAATTAATCAGAATTCATGTTGTCATGCTCTGACTTCCTTTAGGGGTGAAATTATTGTGTTTTCCTTATATTGTGTGTATGAATCATCTTTATTAAAAACCTCTATTTGCCTCAGCTTCCATGTGAATAATTATTTTCACTAAGAGTACTGATGTTGACTCCATACCCCAATGGTAGCAAGCCTTCATTTTTCAACCTGAAATCATACAAAACTAAGTCACCATTCAAAGAGTTAGCCATCTAGTATTATTTCTATTGAAAATCATAAATCCCTTTGTGAGATCACTCTCAAACTTAAGAGGCTAATCTTAAATTAGAAGTGGTTTGAAAGAGTGGTACTTGTGACTTATCGGTTGGCTTTACCCAACCATATCCAAGTGCACAATATGTTTCATGTATCTTTACTAAAACAATATGTGCATGACCCAAAGCATGTAATCCACTGGCAAAGCATTCGGCTAGGGTAATATTAAAGAATCCTATCTTAAAATACCAATTTTTATGAAATTTTAATTAAAATTTTTGTTTAATGCAGGTTGATCCGTACGACGAATTTCTATTCAAACCTCAACGTATACTTGATCGGAGAGAAATCATGCTCCGGAGGTGAGCCACCACCCAAGTTAAAGTGCAGTGGAAGAACTCCAGCTTAGACGAGGCTACCTGGGAAGATGAAGGATTTGTGCATGAGGCTTACCCAGAACTATTTTCCGAGCTGGAATGAAACACCAAGGACGATGTTTAATTCTAGAGGGGGAAGTTGTGACAACTGCCTTAAGTGCAAACTAATTTTCATGTTATTTATTTTAAAAAGACTATAAGGACTACAAATTATGAACATAAACTAATAGTATTTCTTTTTGAAATAAAATTTAATTATGGAGTTGTGGTTCCATAAAAAATTAAAAGAAGATTGATGATAAAATTATTCCAAGAACTAAGAGTGGTTGAACAGAAAACAGTTAAAAATAGTTGCATTTCCTCTAGGGATAAAAGTACATCCGAGTGAGGAAAAGGGGTTCTATTCTGTGACTAAAGGAAAGAGGGGAGAGTGAAGATTCTTGAGCTAGCTGTGACCAGTGGAATACACTCAGTGTTCCTGAATCCAGGAAAAGAAGAGTACTAGACTAGGGGTCCTGAGGTCTCTTCTGAGATATCTGTCAACCTAC
This sequence comes from Pinus albicaulis, assembly GCA_034641835.2. Taxonomy (NCBI): domain Eukaryota; kingdom Viridiplantae; phylum Streptophyta; class Pinopsida; order Pinales; family Pinaceae; genus Pinus; species Pinus albicaulis. The sequence continues at coordinate 1,121,070,550 of CM076581.1, read as the reverse complement.
TAATCTCAGGTGTGGAGCACGAGGGGAGATGAGGATGTAATCACCTTATGGTAGGGAGGACATCATCAGCAGATTTTGGAGCGATATAAGTATACAGACTGCATAAATAGTAAGAACTAGAATTTGTTGTTCTAATACAAAAATGTTTAGACATAATTCTTTTAATACCGAAATTTTTAGACAGAATTATTTTAACAGAAAATTTTTTTCTTGAAATTATGGAATAAAGAATTTTACATAGTGATTGTTGTAGATAAATAATATATATATTTCTTGTAAAATATTCAAGACATTACAATAGAACTATTATATATATGTGGGTTCCATAACAAATTCATATATTGAAGTCATAGCCTATTTTTCAAGAAAACTGGTGTGAACAGTAACTATATTACCAAGTTAGACAAAGATAAAAATAAACAACTAGTAGTATGAACCACGAGAACTATTAGTTCAGGGTCCATGGTCGAAACCCCGAACCCCAGAACTGGTCGTTAACCTGTAGTCTACGAAATATGCGGACAACAGAGTTGTAGGGTAACAACTCAACACTCAGATGGTCTAAACACCTTTATTTAAACTAGGAACTCGAAAGAGTAAAGAAGATAAAAGGAAATTATTTGTATTAATGGAATATAAATATAAAGCTCTAGAAAAATCATGCGAAGAGGAAACCTAGAAAATTCAATAGCAAGAGTGAAATATATATTCCATATAGAAAACCTTCTTCCATAGAAACTAATGCAGGAACAAAGTGCTAAATTATAATCTCTGCTATAGATAAGAATGATGACAAGCTTTTCAAACAATCATTTCGACTGATGTGAGAGTCTAGTAAGTAAAGAAATAATGTTGTACATTTACATGTATATCAAGAGAAAGAGAAAGATAAAAGCGGAGATTTCTATTTATAAGAAGAAGCCTAAACTTAAATAAAAATCAAAAGATTTATCACTAAAATTACATGAGTCAAGTACTATCCATAGTAAATAATATACAATAAACACTATTTCATAGAGGAAACTTCCCTCTTAGGCTAGGGCAAGTGCTCGACCGTTAGCCTAGGGTAACCCTTAACAAATTACAAAACAAGATTTTCAGAAAAGAATAGCATGTGATTACTACATAGGCGAAGCCCGTGATAATACATGAAAATAGAAATGTATGGCAATGCAAGGCCATAAAACCAGTTTATAAATTCATAAATCTGTAAGAGTCACGGATCTAAGCCCATAAGGCTTACGAAGAGAACGTTAAAGACTATCCATGATTTTGGTACCTATTAGGGGAAACCAGCGAAAATAAGAATGATAATCGAAGCTCCCCAAAGAAATGGAAAGCACATTCGATAACCCTTGATACTAAACCATGGGAGTTTACATGTTTCAATACAAGAAATTAAGATTAGAATTTATACCTCTAACTGCTAAACGAATTGTGAAACTAAGGGAACAAAGATAGAATTTACAATTAACTGAGAAAACTTGCTCCAAAAGCTATAACTGCAACCCTGCATGGAGAAATGGATAGAGGAATCATAAAGATAAAACTATTGAAAGACACATAAGCGAGCGAAGAGCTAGTATAAGGAACTAGGTCTTTGGAAGCTTGCCAAATAATGGTGGTGTGGGTAGTTGTACCAAAGAACAGAGGCGTAAACCTGAAAACACGAACCATAACCGTAAGGTAGGCTTCCAGTCGTAGTGCGTAGCCTTATAAAATTGCTATACCACCTGCATAAACTATGAAAACAAAGAAAACTACATAAGATTCTAGAACAGGATAACGACTATCCCGTGAAAGTAAAATAAATGGCTTTTGCAGGGCTATGGGAGAATAATTTCAAACCTGCAAAGGCACGATGGCCGCCAGCATCGAGCAGAAATATTGAAGGGCTGAGAAAGTTAGGGTTGCGGAGAGGTTGCAGAGAAGAAATGTCATGGAGCCCGACACACAACGAAAGATTCAGTTAGGATTTGGGAGGGGTATTTAACCTAAGCCGGAACCCGGAGATCACAACTGTAGATCATTAAACCTAGATCCAACGACGATCGGAAGGATAGGTTTCCTCCACTTAAACATAACTCCCATGCAATGGTACCATAAAGCTTAACCAACATGAAAGGTTGAACCTCTTAAACATCAGTAAATTTTTTTCATAGAAAATGATGGCTAAAATGGGTCTTTGGTCTTTAAGAAAAAAATATCATGCAAAATTTGTGACTTCTTGAATCTTGTTGTTCCTTAAACAATGTTGTTCCTTAAAAGTGTTGTTCCTTAAGCCTGATGTTCCTTAAATAGTGTTGTTCCTTAAGCCTGTTGTTCCTTAAACAATGTTGTTCCTTAAAAGTGATGTTCCTTAAGCTTGTTGTTCCTTAAAAATGTTGTTCCTTAAGAGTGTTGTTCCTTAGCCTGTTGTTCCCTTCAAAATAATTTTGTTCCCAAAGAAAACTATCTCCTAAAAGGCTCCATTTTCATCATTTCATTCCCCCATTTCATCTTCATACAATGCCCCCATATCATTTATTTTCCTTATAAAAATTCCCCTTTCCTCTCTCATTTATCTTTATTTTCCTCAGAAATCCCTTTAAAACCACTTAACCCTTTCTTATTTGGTTTTAAAAGTCCTTTTACTTCATCTGGAACCTCAAAAAAACACTAAAAACCCCTTTTTTGGCTTAAATGCGCCCTTTCTTATAACACAGGCTTTAAGCCCCCAAGGGCTTAAAATTCCAGGTCCTCCTCCGTCATAAGACCTTACGCCCGTGACGAAGCCCTTAGCCCCATCGCATCGGTGCTGTTACGTTTTCATTACCTCGCTCCCCCATTCCCCCGCCGATGCGATAAGCCCCTTCTTCCTTGGCCCCTGGTCACATACTCCTCCACGTGACCATGCCCCAGTGCCTATTTTTAAGCCCCCATCGCATCGACATTTCCTTTAAAACACGCATCTTTCTTTGTAATATTCTCACCCCGACGGTGATGCCCCGAAAAAATCTACACCGTGGATCCATAGGATCTGACGGTCCTCATTTGATCCCATCTCTAACCCATTGCACCTCCTCTCCCAACCATTTCCTAACATCTGGCTTCCACTTTCTTTCTCCACTGCGCACCTTTCCCATTGCACTCTTTCCCCCTCCGTTGGATCTGCCCCACTTGATCCAATGGTCTACGATCAATATCGCGTAACTTTTGCCGCCGCGGTTTGTTAGCTCCCTGTAATTTCAGCAGATTGGCAAGACCAAAACTGTAGAGAGAACACTTGAACCACTTTGGGATTCTAGGATCTAGCCCTCCTGAATCCAAAGAGGGATCTCTCTATAAGTGCAAATATTGATTTATCTTTAAGGCTTTTATGTGATATTAGGCTAGTTATTAAGAACAGGGGTTTTTTTTGGTTTTGGATGGTTGAGCATGATTTTTAGTTGAGTGGAAAGTCATAAAATGAAAGAGTTCCAAAGGGGTGAAGGTATAAGAAAATAGAACAAGATTTGGCTGATAGGATAGATATGACGCTGGTTTTTAGTCCATTGGGCTATGGAGTCATAAAAGGGTTTAATTGTGCAACAATTTCAAGAGTGATCCGAGGGGAAAGTCATCTATATCACAAGACCTTTTGGATTAAATGATGGAATGGAACAATAAAAGTGTTGAATGGGTGGAAAAATACGATAATTTCAACTAGGTTTTATTAGTCTTTCCAAACAAGAAAAGCATTTTAAGTAACTATTTAAAGCCAACCAAAGGACAGGGCTAACCATAGACTTATTTGGACAAGCTCGTATTAAAGCTAACTCATCAGAGAAACAATCTAGTAATCCACATAATTACTTTCAGAAGGGATGAAAATAGAAAAGAAAAACAAAGTGCAGCCTAAGATCAGATAAGATACTTTTAAATCTAAACTTCTTTCAGCATACTCTTAGGGAAACTTTCAGAATTACCTTTGGAGAAAGAAACTAGAGGACAGGGCAAACCATAAACTTTTCTAGTCAAACTCTACTAAGTATATAATGAAAACAACATTCAAGAACTTCCCTTCAAGCTTTGCACATCAAGACAGGGACAAACCAACGTTCCTGGATATTGTTTACACTTAACTTAAGTCATTCTTAAACACACAATTTAGAGGAAAACATTGAGATAAAGCTTATCAGTCAGAGAAGGGTACTGTAAAGAGTAAATCCTAACTCTATGCTTGTTGTTCTTTATCAGAGAATAAGTGGACAAAATGGCATACATGAAAGGAAAACAATAACACAGAAAGAAGCACTTCACCAGTGATATAGACCAGGATCCCAAGAATCAACTTGTATATTGATGTCAATCCAGTTACATTCTTCAAGTCCAATGTTTCAGTTCAACAATCATCTTCTCTTCTCAGCCTAACTTATTTGATCACAAACAGAGCTTCAAGAGCCTCTGAACACTATTTACATGTAGAAAGTTTCGAGCAGAAGTATTATATCAAAGTTCTGCAACCAACCCTTTACAATGAGCTCCTCAAGAAGATTTTATAGGAAAATGAGGAAGTGGAATGAGAGAAAATATCTACAGACTCAATTAATACAGTTTAATGCTTCTCGGCCTTTGAGGGGTTCAATGGAGAAGATTTCATATATTTCCTCTGTATTAATTGGTTTACATTAAGTATTAAGCTTGCTAGGAAGATTTTGTTGACTTTAAGGCTCTTTGTTATCCTTGTAATAACTCTTCTGACAGTTTAAATTAGTTTCTTTGATTCGAAATAAATGTTCAGTTGCTTTGAGGAAAATATCTTTTGTTCTGGTAATAACTCGACCTCTTTTGAATGCTTTGAGGCTACAGGTGGCTTTTGGCAGCTGAGAGGATTCAATTAGCCTTTGATGTGGAAGTGGAGGCTTCTCGGTCTGATAGATATTATTGTTTTTCTTTAATCACTATTAATTTTCTTTAATCCGGTGGGTTAGGCTTAATTAGGCCTAAATTCTATCTTATGTTCTTCACTGTGTGTTTAATTGAATGGATTAGGCTTTAAATATTTTATTTATCACCGTAATCCATCCAAACTGTGTTTAACAATCTTCAAACATTTTTCTTCTTTGAGTTCATGTTGTCCAACTGATACTCTTTGTTTGATTTAGCTTTGCTACGTCTTGTTGATGTGCAGGTGTGTAAAGGGTTTCAAAATGGCATCAATGCTCATGAGTCATAGACGAAACATGGTGTCGAAACCCATAGAATGATTTCTTTTATGAACAAAGGCATGGGGGATCATCATCCTCAGCCTTTGATTTTATTTTAACATAATGGAAACAAGCATTAAAACCTGCACAAACAAGAAAAAGTTAAGAAAATCCTGCGTATTTTGGGTTTAACTGCTTTGGAGGCTGGCGTTAGATCGCAGCTATTGGATGAAAGCATCCAATGGCGAGGATTGCTTTGCGGGGGTCAGATGGGAGGCGGTTTGAAAAAACGGTGGAGAGATTAAGTCAGATCCATTGATCTGCAGAGATCAATGGTTGAGATCAATCAGGAAAATATTATGTAGAAGGGGCCACATTATAGCGGAAAAAGGAAAATGCGAAGAAAAATGAGTGAAAACCTTTGGCAGAGTTAACAAAGGGCTAAAGTGAAAATAGTTAACAAAGGGCTAAAGTGAAAATTGGGGTTTCTGAAGAATTATGGGCCGCCGGATTAGATCGGCCACAGAGATCAACGGCTAAGAATGAATATGAAATCCCTTGGAGGATGGTGGAGGGCGATGAACTGGGAGTGAGATTAAACTGGGACCATTGATCTGCAAAGATCAACGGCGGAGAATAAATGCGATGGAATGCAAAAAAAAAAGGGTAAAGTGGTTTCGGCTATAGAAACCACTATTTTCGTGCGAAAAATGGAGGAAAGGCGGTTTTACCTTTTTGAATGCGATATGCGTTACTGGCTGACACGTGGCATTTTAAAATCGCCCATATCGCGTTCATTTGAAAAATTAACCTTCAGGTTTAAAATTATGCGAAACTGCGTGCTGGTCGTCAAATCTGGGGTCTTAGAGTGGACGGTCGGGAGTAGAGCGCAATGGAGAATAGATGCACGGACAGAAAGAGGTGAGGCAGGGGAAGGTGGTTTCAATCTTGACCATCCGATCATAGGAATGAAGGGTGGAGATTTGATCTGGAGGAAGGTAGGACCCAAAGGAGTTGGGCCTATCAGGATGAATCTGGACCATTGGATGAGTGAAACGAATGGCCCAGATTAAATCAAGGGTCGCCAATCAGCGGGGGAGAAAGGAAAGGAACAAATGAAAATTTCCGATGTGATTGAATGCAAGTCGTTGATCTTTAGAGAGATCAACAGTCGGGAATAGCTTTGAGGTTTTTAGTGTCGGAGGCTACGGCAGGGTGCGGTTCAATGTGGACTGTCGAATCTTAGGGTATGGACGGCCCAGATGCAATCGGAAGATCGTGATTGGTGGAGGCAAGAGGAACAAAAGCGCCGATGCAATTGAACAAGGGCCATTGATCTGAGGATCAGATCGACGCCAAAGATTTAATCGGGGGTCCAAAGGCGGAGTGATGGGCTTATGAATAGAGTAATAAGGGCCGTTGTATCTGGGCCTAGCGAGGAAGATCAATGGCTAGAAATCCATTGAAAGATCGCCAATCGGGAGGGGGCAATAAAATATTTAAACACGCCCAAAGGAAATCTCCGATGCGAGATCCCGAGGACCGTTTGATCGGTTTAAGATCAACGGTGGAGGTTCGCCCAACTAATGAATCGTCGAGACTCTTTATAATATGAAAAAATGGGGTATTTTATGAAATACAAAGAGAAAATCGCATCGGGGAGAGTTTTATATAATGTTTAGCACCCGATTACGGGGCCTTTGGGTATATGAAAGAAAGCGGAGGATCAGGATTTATAACAAAGGGGCCAATCGCATCGGAAGTTTTATGTAACAAAAAGAAATGCACTCATCGAAAGTTCTAATTGCGATAAGTGCTTCAAGACTTTAACTCTTGGTCCTGGGCGTGGGCATATGGCGGGGAAGTGATTTAGAGCTTAGCCCAAAGGGGCTAAAGCCTTAGCACAAAAAAGGCTCATTTCTATGATTTTTCAAGGATTTTTAAGGATTCTGAAAGCTTCCGATAAGGCAAAAAAGGAGTTTTAAACCTTATCAAAGGGGTTTTTATGAAGGGAAGAACAGAAATGAGGGAAAATAGAGGAATTTTATGAGGTAAAAGGGGATATAAAGGAGGTTAATTTTGAGTGGAAGAAGGGGTAAAATGAGGGAAAAATGGAGTTTTTTGCAGCAGTCTTTTCTTTAGGAAAACAACAGATTTTTCGGAATTGAGAGGGAAACAGCAGTGAAGATTAATCAAAGGATAAGATATCTTCATAAGACTTCAATAACTAACAATTTGGCAATAGAATTGTTTCTTGAAGGCTTCAAAAATGATTTAGCCACCATTTGATATGAAAAATTGTATAGGTGGCTAACAGTGGCTCCACATGGGGATGGTGCCTTCTTGAAGGCATGAAGAACTTCAGACTTGTATTCTCTAGGGGACTGATCAATGCCTCATCCATTGGGCTGCAACTTTCTTCACTTGGATGATATTCTTTTTCTCTGAAAATGTTAGCAGCCATGAAATACAATGGAATACTATCAAACCAAGCTTTTTACCTACCCAATCCTACTGATCTAACATTTTTTATTCTTTCAGAGTGCACTTGGATGGGAAAACTCTTTTACAAACATTTTTTTCTTTTGAAAGCATAAAACTAATCTAAGTCTATTTCTTATTTCTCCATGAACTCAGATTAAACAGTTGAGTTCATAAGCTTCTCTACCTAATCTACTATCTGTTAGGATTAAACAGTCTAACAGATTTTTATTCACTAATTTCTAAAACAGAAATTTAAAAGCATACAAGTCAGGATTGAACATTCTAACTTGTTTCTGATCTATGGCATAAAAACAAGCTGCACATAGACTTTTATTTGCAAAAAATAAAATCAAAATGTTGAAGGCTTAAGATCTGAAATTTTTCAGCACATCCTTCTCTTTTCTTCAGCGCTGTTTTTGAATTTGTTTGAGCTGTTTTTTCTTTGTCATCTGGTTCAATTTTTGGGCCTATTAGAACCAGTTCACTTCTGTCTTTGACTCATGATTTAAAATAGATTAGATTCATTCTTATTTTGAAACTCATAGGTTCATATTTTAAGATTGTTTGAACCTTTATTTTTATATCCTAATCTATCTAACTGATAAGCCAAGATTAAGTTGTTTGGGAAATATGATTCACTAACCTATCAGCAGTAAATTTGAAACTAATTAGTCATGATTAGGCTGTATGACTAACTAGGAGTGTGTTTTTCAGGAGTGGAATTTGAGCTTGCACACTTTCAAATTTCGTTTCTCTTTTTTGGTATGTGGTTGTACCTTTCTTTTTTTTACAATCTGCCCTCTTTTCTCTTTCTATTGTTTTTGTATTTTTCTTTTTCCTTGAAGACAAAAATCAACAACTATCTAATTGCTCAAAACTAAGCTTTTATTGACATTCCTATATGACCTATTCTAACTTGGATTATTTACATTTTTATATAATACAAAAGTGCCAATGTAGCCAGTTGAGTAGTGTCATAAAGAAGAAGAAACTGTGGCTGCTTATCAGAGGTATCCATAGTACATTTTGAAGATTAATCTTCAAAACCAAGACTATCACAGAAGGTGATAGTTTTCATGCATCTGGCTCTTGCAAAGGATCCATGCTTGATAATTTGAGCCAGTTGGGACTTCCACACACTCTTCCAAAAGATCAATAAAGAAAATATGAAGATTCTCTTCTTTTTTTCCCTCCATGTCTGGTAGATTGTCTGCTTCCAAGATTTTAGATTTGAGGACTATATCTTCAGAATGTTGCTTGGAAGCATCATCATCCTTAACCTGTAAAATAGCAAGCAGTGAAATTTCTTCTTTCTCTGAATCTAAGCTTGCTTCTGATATAAATTCAGGTTCTTTGAATGGTAGATTGATATCAGTGATGGAAGAAGTTTCTTCTTGAAAAGATGGTATATCCTCAGTAGGATAGTCTTCTATTTTTTTTTCTCCTTCAAATTTTTGCCAGTATATTTTATTGTTTGGGATAGCTGGTCTGAATTTTTCTTGAATTGTATGTTGTTTGCTCTCCCAATGTCTCAAACATGTACTAGCCACAAGGGCTAATCCATTAGCAAAACTGTTTTGGCCTTTAGAAGCAAGGATAAGATGGAATTCTTTAAAATATTTTATCAAATCCATCGCATCATTCTTATAAGCTCTAAGTCTAGGATGTCTAACCATGCATTCTTCTTTCACTTGCCTAATTACCGATTCTGCGTTTCCATGAACTGCTATCTTCTGGGCTCCTAATTTCTTCAATAAATGTAGCCCTAAGAGGAGTGCCTCATACTCTACTATGTCAGTTGTGCATTGAAAACTCAATTTGTAAGAATAGGCTTCAAAATGATTGTTTCTTGTATTGTAAAGCCATATTCCTGCACCTGCATTAGTTTTAGTACATGACCCATCAAAATTCATATTCCAAAGAGGACTAGTTTCAGTATTATCATTAATTTCCTTACTATCCTCTTTGTCTTGAGTGCCATTGGATTGTTCTATGGAATAGGCACCATGTTAATGACTGTCAGGTTGAGATGATGGTTTGGAGGGTAGCTACTTGCTTAGTATTTGATCAATTTGTTCTTCCATCAAAGGAAATATTTTTGTTTCAGTATAAACAGAAAAAGAGCTACCCTCTTTCTCATGATCAAAAAAAGAAATTTCTGCATCTTTACAACAAAGTTCTCTACGTGAATGAGAAAGAGTATTTGTTTTGCAATAAGTTTCAGAGACTAACTATTTATTAATAGTCTGATCTATCTCTTTTTATATCAAAGGGGAAGATGTTTCTATGTTTCTTTGAATAGAAGTACAACAGTTCTCTGTCTCTTGTAAAGGCTGATTTTGAGGCTGGATGTTTTCTTGAGCCTCTTCTAGGGGATCTTGACTTGTGCTTACAGGGAAAATTTGAGGATTTTCTATTTTTTCCTAATCTTCTTGTGTAAAAAATTCCTCATGATTGTTATGATACTCAGTTTGCATATAAGGTTCATGAGTTGTTTTTTTCTACATTATCAAGATGCCACTCTTCCTGTGTAATCTGATATGGGTTGTAATCTAGAGGGGGAGTCCCTATATGAGCTGGTTCTCCTCCTACATTAGATTTTTTGTTTTGAAAGTGGCTACTTGTTTCATCAAAGCACTGCTCCCTATATGTTTTTTCATTTTGGTCATGAAGTTCTCTTATCAGCATAGTACAAGACATAGGAAGGCAATCAAAAATTTCTTGACAACCTTCTTTATTGCTTTCTTTGTAAGCTTGCTCATCATCTTCTATAAAGTGTTGATCACAATACATATCTTGGTCACTGTCTTGGTATTGAGGTGATTGGGCTTCTGTTTGACCAGGGAAAGGCATAGGTTTCTCTAGATCATCAATATTCATATTAGCCATCAACCTATCCATTCTCTTTCCAAGAATGTACATCATCTTTTCCATCATGATTAGAAATTTTTCTTGATTGTTTTCTTTATAATCTTGTTCATCATACATGTCTTGTAGTGGTAGATTTTGTGTTTTCTCCGGGAAAGGTATATGTTGCTCTGGATCACCAATGTTTAGATTAGCCATAAACCTATCCACTCTCTTTCCAAGCATGTACATCAATTTTTCCATCATGACCATATGTTTGTCTTCTGGGTATATATCTAAATCCATGTTTGTAAATCAGAAAAAGAGGTCACTATATCTTGTCAACCAGTTCAAGTTCTTCTACCAGTGGATTCATTTGGTCTTTTGGGAGTTATAGAGTGTGGAGTCACCAGGTGGAAATTTTTTATCTCTTATGGAGGTAAAATGTTTTATGGTTCCACCACCATGTTTATTATGAGGCCAATTTGGGCTAATTGGTCTTCTTCCCCAGCGGAGGCACCAGAAATGTTAGCTCCCTGTAATTTTAGCAGATTGGCAAGACCAAAACTGCAGAGAGAACACTTGAACCACTTTTGGATTCTAGGATCTATCCCTCCTGAATCCAGAGAGGGATCTCTCTATAAGTGCAAATATTGATTTATCTTTAAGGCATTTATGTGATATTAGGCTAGTTATTAAGAACAGGGTTTCTTTTTGGTTTTGGATGGTTTAGCATGATTTTTAGTTGAGTTGAAAGTCCTAAAATGAAAGAGTTACAAAGGGGTGAAGGTATAAGCAAACAGAACAGATTTGGCTGATAGGATAGATATGACGCTGTTTTTTAGTCCATTGAGCTATGGAGTCATAAAAGGGTTTAATTGTGCAACAATTTCAAGAGTGATCCGAGGGGAAAGTCATCTATATCACAAGATCTTTTGGATTAAATGATGGAATCGAATGATAAAATTGTTGAAGGGGTGGAAAAAGACGATAATTTCAACTATGATTTATCAGTATTTCCAAACAACAAAAGCCTTTTAAGTAACTGTTTAAAGCCAACCAAAGGACAGGGCTAACCATATACTTCTTTGGACAAGCTCGTATTAAAGCTAACTCATCAGACAAACAATCTAGTAATCCACATAATTACTTTCAGAAGGGATGAAAACAGATAAGAAAAACAAAGTGCAGCCTAAGATCAGATAAGATACTTTTAAATCTAAACTTCTTTCAGCATACTCTTAGGGAAAATTTCAAAATTACCTTTGGAGAAAGAAACTAGAAGACAGGGCAAACCATAAACTTTTCTAGTCAAAATCTACTAAGTATATAATGAAAATAGCATTCAAGAACTTCCTTTCAAGCTTCGCACATCAAGACAGGGACAAACCAACGTTCCTGGATAATGTTTACACTTAACTTAAGTCATTGTTAAACACAAAATTTGGAGGAAAACATTGAGATAAAGCTTACCAGTCAGAGAAGGGTATTGTAAACAGTAAATCCTAACTCTATGCTTGTTGTTCTTTATCAGAGAATAAGTGGAAAAAATGGCATACATGAAAGGAAAAAAATAACACAGAAAGAAGCACTTCACAAGTGATATAGACCAGCATCCCAAGAATCAGCTTGTATATTGATGTCAATCCAGTTACATTCTTCACGTCCAATGTTTCAGTTCAGAAATCATCTTCTCTTCTCAGCCTAACTTATTTGATCACAAACAGAGCTTCAAGAGCTTCTGAACACTATTTACATGTAGAAAGTTTCGAGCACAAGTATTATATCAAAGTTCTGAAACCAACCCTTTACAATGAGCTCCTCAAGAAGATTTTATAGGAAAATGAGGAGGTGGAATGAGAGAAAAGATCTACAGACTCAATTAATATAGTTTAATGCTTCTCGGCCTTTGAGGGGCTCAATGGAGAAGATTTTAGATATTTCCTCTGTATTAATTGGTTTACATTAAGTATTAATCTCGCTGGGAAGATTTTGTTGACTTTAAGGCTCCTTGTTATCCGTGTAATAACTCTGCTGATGGTTTAAATTAGTTTCTTTGATTCAAAATAACTGTTCAGTTGCTTTGAGGCGAATATCTTCTGTTCTGGCAATAACTTGGCCTCTTTTGAATGCTTTGAGGCTATAGGTGGCTTTTGGTAGCTAAGAGGATTCAATTAGCCTCTGATGTGGCAGTGGAGGCTTCTCGGTATGATAGATATTATTGTTTTTCTTTAATCATTGTTAATTTGCTTTAATCCGCTGGGTTAGGCTTAATTAGTCCTAAATTTTGTCTTCTCTTCTTCACACTGTGTTTAATTGAATGGATTAGGCTTTAAGTAGTCGATTTATCGCCATAATCCCTCAAAAATGTGTTTAACAATCTTCAAACATTTTTCTGCTTTGATTTCATGCTGTCCAACTGATACTCTTTGTTTGATTTAGCTTTGCTGCGTCTTGTTGATGTGCAGGTGTGCAAAGGGTTTCAAAATGGCATCAGTGCTCATGAGGAACGGATGAAACATGGTGTCAAACCCCGTAGAATGATTTATTTTATGAACAAAGGCGTTGGGGATCGTCATCCCTGGCCTTTGATTTTCTTTTAACATAATGGAAACAACCATTAAAACCTGCACAAACAAGAATAAGTTAAGAAAATCCTGCATATTTTAGGTTTAACTACTTTGGAGGCTGGGGTTAGATCGCAGCCGTTGGATGAAAGCATCCAACGATAAGGATTGCTTTGCGGTGGTCAAATGGGAGGCGGTTTGAAAAAATAGTCGAGAGATTAAGTTAGATCCGTTGATCCGCAGAGATCAACGGTTGAGATCAATCAGAAAAATATTATGTAGAAGGAGCCACATTATAGCAGAAAAAGGAAAATGCAGAGAAAAATGAGTGAAAACCTTTGGCAGAGTTAACAAAGGGCTAAAGTGAAAATTGGGGTTTCTAAAAAATTCTGGGTTGTTGGATTAGATCGGCCACAGAGATCAACGGCTGAGAATGAATATGAAATCCCTTGGAGGATGGCGGATGACGACGAACTGAGAGTGAGATTAAACTGGGACCATTGATCTGCAGAGATCAACGACAGAGAATAAACACGATGGAATGCAAAACAAATGGGGTAAAGTGGTTTCGGCTATAGAAACCACTGTTTTCACACGAGAAAATGGAGGAAAGGCAGTTTTACCTTTTTGAACGCGATATGCGTTACTGGCCGACACGTGGCCTTTTAAAACCACTCATATCACGTTCCTTTGAAAAATTAACCTTCGAGCTTAAAATTATGCGAAACTGTGCGCTGGTCGTCAGATCTGGGGTCTTAGAGTAGACGGTTGGGAGGAGAGCACGATGGAGAATAGATGCACGGACGGAAAGAGGTGAGGCAGGCGAAGGTGGTTTCAATCTTGACTGTCCGATCATAGGAATGAACAGTGGAGATTTGATCTGGAGGAAGGTAGGACCCAAAAGAGTTGGGCCTATCGGGATGAATCTAGACCATTGGATGAGTGAAACGAACGACCTAGATTCAATCCAGGGTCGCCAATCAGCGGGGGAGAAAGGAAAGGCACAAATGAAAATTTCCGATGCGATTGAATGTGGGCTATTGATCTTTAGAGAGATCAACAGTCAAGAATAGCTCTGAGGTTTTTAATGTTGGAGGCTGTGGCGGGGGGCGATTCAGTGTGGACCATTGGATCTTAGGGTATGGACGGCCCAGATGAAATCGGAAGATCACGATCGGTGGGGGCAAGAGGAGAAAAAGTGCCGATGCGATTGAACAAGGGTCGTTGATCTGAGGATCAGATCAACGACATAGATTTAATCGGGGGTCCAAAGGCAGAGTGATGGGCTTATGAATAGAGCAATAAGGGTTGTCGGATCTAGGCCCAGTGGGGAAGATAAACAACTAGAAATCCATCGGAATATATCCAATAAAGATGGGGCGATAAAATATTTAAACGCGCCAAAAGGAAATCTCCAATGCGAGATCCCGAAGACCGTTTGATCGGTTTAAGATCAACGGTGGAGGTTTTCCCGACTAATGAATCGTCGGGACTCTTTATAATATGAAAAAATGGGGTATTTTATGAAATACAAAAGGAAAATCGCATCGGGGAGGGTTTCATATAATGTTTAGTGCCCAATTTCGGGGCCTTTGGGTATATGAAAGAAAGCGGGGGATCGGGGTTTATAACAAAGGGGCCAATCACATCAGAAGTTTTATGTAACAAAAAGAAATGTGCTCGTCGAAAGTTCCGATTGCGATAAGCGCTTCAGGACCTTAACCCTTGGTCCTGGGCAGGGGCATATGGTGGGGAAGTGGTTTAGAGCTTAGCCCAAAGGGGCTAAAGCCTTAGCACAAAAAAGGCTCATTTTTATGATTTTTCAAGGATTTTTAAGGATTCTGAAAGCTTCCGATAAGGCAAAAAAGGAGTTTTAAACCTTATCAAAGGGGTTTTTATGAAGGGAAGAAGGGAAATGAGGGAAAATAGAGGAATTTTATGAGGTAAAAGGGGATAAAAATGAGGTTAATTTTGAGTGGAAGAAGGGGTAAAATGAGGGAAAATGGAGTTTTTTGCAGCAGTATTTTCTTTAGGAAAACAACAGTGAAGATTAATCAAAGGATAATATATCTTCATAAGAATTCAAGAAATAACAATTTGGCAATAGAATTGTTTCTTGAAGGCTTCAAAAATGATTTAGCGACCATTTTATATGACAAATTTTATAGGTGGCTGACACGGTTTAACAATCAAAATCCACGCAAGACCGCTGGTTTTGCAAAAGCCACACGTATCATTTTGATTAGATCGTGTTCCCTCTGGGCTAAACTTCTTACCACCATTTATGAATGAGAAAACCATTCGTGGTATCCGCAAAACCGCCAATCCCTAATTTCGCGCCAATTACAGTTTTTGAACCGGTGTTTTGCGGGTTTTTTCCATAAAACATCCTCTGCCTGCATATTCAGCTCTTTCTCACTGCTCCATCTGACTCACTATCCTCCAAAGCAGTTTTACCAATCAGGTATGGTTTTATAACATGTTTCATGGTTTTGTACAGGTTCTATGGTGATTTCAAAGGAAAAAAGCCCCCCCTACAGTCCATAAAGGGACAGTGGTTGAGTGTGACGATCCTTAAAGCCCGATCAAAAGAAAAGGGGGTCTAATTTCATGCTTTAATCAGTGTTTCATTGATCATTGGTTTCACAGCTAAAAACCTTCCAGCGTAGACCATCTGTGAACAAATTAAGTTAATGAAGATCATTAAAGAGTATCAGGATTTAAACATGAAGGATTAAAGCACAAAGTTGAAGATCAAAAGACTTAATCCCACAGTTCAAAGGGATAAATCACAGTTTGAAGATAAAGTCAGTTTAAAAAAGTTAAAACGGTCAGCATAAAAGGTTTAAAGGCTTCGAAGATGATAAAAAAGGCCCAAAAGTAATATCATGGCCTAATTAGGGTTTAAAGGTGATAACACACACATATCAACAGAAGAAAGGCTTTAAATGCCAAATATCAGAAGCCTTTACTTCTTTGGAGACCAAAAATGCCACCTACAGGCCTATTTCCTCAAAATAATACAAAATGATTTCACAGTCAGAGATGTTTGCCAAAAGAAAGCTCAGAATTTATTGCCAACCTACCAAAGAGCCCCCAAAGTCAACAAAAGTGACTGAAGTTGATGAACTTTAATGTAATAATGAATTAAGAAAAGTTAAAAACATTTGAAAACTTCTCCATTTGGCCCTTCAAAGGTCAAGAAGCACTTACTCTTCCTTAATTGAACAGATAGACCTTTCTTTCACTCCACCTCCTCATTATTCTATAAATACTTCTCTAGAAGACAGTATAATCGTTGGTCTTTGAATACTCATTGATTGTAAATAGCTATTGAGGTTGTTGAAGCTTTGTTTTGTAAGAGAAAAAAGAGAGGTTGTGATGAGAAGTTTGAAGCTGTAAAGACCCACTAGACGTGAAGATTGTGACTGGTTTGCACATCGAATACAAAAGTTGATTTATGGGATCTTGGTCTATGTCAATGGTGATGTTTTTCTTATTGTAATTGTTATTTTTCTCATTTTTTCCATACTATCCATCTTGTCTGATAAATAAAAGAAAATATAGATTAGGATTTACTTCTAAAGTACCCTAAATCTCACTGATAAATATTTGTCTTTATGGTTTCTGTTAATTGTGTATTTAAGGATAATTCAATAAAGTGTGATCAGTTAAGGAATTTTGGTGAGCCCTCGTCTTGCTGATTAAAGCTTGATATTATGTCCTTGAATGTTCTTGAAAATTCTGCTAAGTAAAGTTGAACTAGGGAAGTCTATGGTTAACCCTGTCCCCTAGTTTCTTCTCCAATAGTTGCTTTGAAAAGTTCCCTTAAGAGTATGTCAAAAGCAGGCTAGTTTAAAAGTACTTACTTGATCTTAGACTACTTTTTATGTTCATCTTGAATGTTTTTCCTTTGAATATGCTGAAATCAGGCTAAGTTAAAAGTCTTTACTTGATCTTAGGCTATTCTTTGTTTTCCCTTAAGAGCATGCTGAAAGAAGGATAGATTCAAAGTTCTTACTTGATCTTAAGCTACCCTTTGTTTTTCTTCTATGTTTACTTCTTTCACCACTTCTTGATGTTTCATGCCATAACTCAATCTTAAAAGATTCTTTGATATAGGTTACTTGCCCCATAGACCATTCTTGGAACTTGTTTTCCAATTAAATCCTTTGTGACTCCATGGCCCAATGGATTGATACTGTTTCTTACCTATCTTATCAGTTGAACAATTTTAAACCTACTCACACCTTCACCCCTCAAAATACTTCCTTCATTTTAATGATATTCATCCCAACAAAAACAAACAAAACCCTTATTCTTCATAACTATCCTAATATCATAAACAAAGCATAAAGATCATATCTTTGAAAACACTTATATAGAGAGATCCGTCTCTGAATCTAGTATGCCTAGATCCTCAGATTCAAAAGTGGTTTTGATGTAGGCTCTACATCATTTTTTCTTGCCAATATTGAAAATTACAAAGACCCTAACATACTGGTGACCATAATCGGGAGATTATTGAGTAATATATAACTTCACAATTCAACTAACCCCTATTCCTAAATGAATCAAGTGTAACCAAGACTGATTATTATGGTTTTTTGATGGTCAACAACAACCAAACCTTGAAACCAAGTAAAAATCCTTCACTTGGCAACTCCATTAGTATTCAGTAGCCCGCTGACCCCTCTGGTTTTTCCTAAGACTGCACTAGGAAATTCTAAATGAATTACATTTGGTACATCCTTAAGACCTCAGAAGACCCGGAACATCTCAGATTGATATCTAAATAAACATTGGTGGTGGACCATAGAACATTTTACCTCCAAAAGAGCTAAAAATTTCCACCTGGCGACTCCACAACTCCCGAAAGACCAAATGACTCCACTAGTAGAAGACTCTGAACTGGTTGACAAGATACAGTGACCTCTTTTTTATTTACAAACATGGATTCAGATATAGACCCAACATTAAAATGGTTGGCCATGATGGAAAAAAGATGTTGTACATGTTTGGAAAGATAATGGATAGGTATGGGGCTAATATAAATATTGATGACCCAAAGCAGCCCATGATTTTTTCAAATAAAAAACAAACTCAACCACTACAAGACCTAGACAATGAGCAAGACATGTATGATGATCAAGACTTTATAGAAGATGATGAGCAAGGTTACATAGAAAACAATGAATAAGGTTGTCAAGAAATTCCTGATTGCCTACCTATGACTTGTATTGCACTATTAAGAGAACTTCACGACCAAAATGCAAATACTAATAGTGAGCAGTGCTTTGAGGAAACAAGTAGCCACTTACAAAACATAGAACCTGAAATAGAAGAAAAAACAACACATATAGGGACTCTCCCTCTATGTTACAACTCATTTCAGATTACTCAAGAAGAGTGGCATCTTGATAGTATAAAAGAAACAACTCATGACCCCTGTATTCAAAAAGAGTATCATAATAACTGTGAGGAGTTGTTTGAAATAGAAGAAAATCAAGAAACAATAGAAAATCCTCAAATTTTCCCTGCAAACACAAGTAAAGATCCCTTAGAAGAGGCTCAAGAAGTCATCCAGCCTCAAAATTAGTTAACACAAGAGAAATAACACTGTTGTATTTCTGTTTATGTTGAAATAGAAATATCTCCTTTGACAAAAGAAGAAATTGATCAAATACTAAGCAAGCAGCCAGCCTCCGAACCTTCATTTGAACAAAATAATCATCAACATAGTGCCTATCCCACAGAACAACAAAATTGCACTCAAGACAGAGAGGATAGTAGGGAAATTAATGATAAATCTGAAACTAGTCCTCTTTGGAGTATGAATTTTGATGGGTCATGTAGTAAAACTAGTGCAGGTGCAGGAATATGGCTTTACAATATAGAAAATAATCATTCTGAAGCCCATTAATATAAATTGAATTTTCAATGCACAAGTGACATAGTAGAGTATGAGGCACTACTTTTAGGGCTGCACTTATTGAAGAAATTAGGAGCCCAAAAGGTAACAGTTCATGGGAATGCAGAATTGGTAATTAGGCAAGTGAATCAGGAATGCATGGTTAAAAATCCGAGCCTATAAGGATGATGCCGTGGATTTGTTAAAATCATTTGAAGAAATCAAACTTACCCTTGTTCCTAAAGACCAAAACAGTTTTGCCAATGGATTAGCCCTTGTGGCTAATACATATATGAGACCTTGGGAGAGCAAACAATATACAATTCAAGAAAAAATCAGACCAGCTGTCCCAAACAATGAAAAATACTGGCAAGTCTTTGGGGGAGAAAAAAAATAGAAGACTATCCTACTGATGATATATCATCTTCTCAAGAAGAACCTTCTCCCATTGCTGATATCAATTTTTCATCCAAAGAACCTGAATTTACATCAGAAGCAAGCAGAGAGTTAGAGAAAGAATAAATTTCAATGCTTGTTGATTTGTAGATCAAATATGATGATGCTTCCAAGGAACATACTAAAGATGCAATTCTCAAAGCTGATGTCTTAGAGGCAGACAATCTACCAATCATGGAGGACCAAAAGGAAGAGAATTCTCATCTTTTCTTTGTTGATCCTATGAAAGAATATGTGGAGATCCTAATTGGCTCAGATTCCCAAGAATTGATCTTTTGAAAGAGTCAAATACATAAGAATTTGTTACCTTCTGTGATAAGTTTGGTTTTGAAGATTAATATTCAACATGTACCATGGTTACCTCTGACAAGTGGCTAGATTTTCTATTCCTTTTTGTCACTAATCAACTGGCTACATTGGCACTTTTCTATCATATAAAACATGTAAATATTTCAGAGTTAGATTAGGTCAGATAGGAAAGAAAATAAGCTCAGCCTTTGAGCATTTAGTTAGTCTCTTGTTTTCTGCTTTGCATTTGAGAAAATAAAAAATATAAAAACAATAGAAAAAGAGAAAAAGAGGGCAAAGATAAAATAAAAAAGGTACAACCCCATACCAAAAAAGAAAAGGAAAAATCTGAAAGTGTGCAAGCTTAAATGCCACTACCAAAAAGAACACTGCTATTTATTCATACAGCCTAATCATGACTATGTATATTTCAATTTACTGCTGATAGGTTAGTGAATCAGATTTTCCAAATTATGTAATCTTGGCTTGTTAGTAGATTAGATAAGGATAGAAAGAAATGGTTCTAATATGCTCAAAATATTAACCAAGAGATAAGAGAGAAACTCTAAAAAGATCAAAATAAAAGCTAAAGAAAGAGTGAAGGATGTCTTTTATTTTTCAGATCTTAAGCCTTCACATTTTTGTTTTTTATTTCCTACAAATTTCATTC
Organism: Pinus albicaulis; assembly: GCA_034641835.2. Taxonomy (NCBI): domain Eukaryota; kingdom Viridiplantae; phylum Streptophyta; class Pinopsida; order Pinales; family Pinaceae; genus Pinus; species Pinus albicaulis. The sequence continues at coordinate 1,121,050,159 of CM076581.1, read as the reverse complement.
TATGTGCAGCTTGTTTTTATGCCATAGACACTTCAACAAATCAGACAACCTAATCTTGGTTTGACTTTCTTTTTCAATTTCTGTTTTAGAAGATAGAGAATAAAATCTGCTAGACAGTTTAATCCTGATAGATAGTAGCTTAGGCAGAGAATTAATGAGTTCAACTACTTAATCTGAACTCATGGAAGAAATAAGGGTAGATTTAGATTAGTTTCCTGCTTTCAATAAAAGAATAAAATGTTGATGACAAAGGTTTGCAAGTCCAAGTGCACCTTATGAAGAAAAAATGTTAGGAAAAGTAGGCTGTGTAGGTAGAATGTTTGGGAGAAATTTGTTTGTTGATATAAAGAACTGATCATCTTTTTAAGAAGCATGATCAAGGAAGAAAGGTTGTCAATGGATAAGGCACAGGTCTGCATCCCAGATATCAATTGCTGAAATTCTTGACACCTCCAAAGGAGCTACCATCCCCAAGCGGAGCCACTGTTAGCCATTAGTAAATTTTTTTCATAGCAAATGATGGCTAAAACGTGTCTTTGGTCTTCAAGAAACAAATATCATGCAAAATTTGTGACTTATTGAAGCCTGATGTTCCTTAAAAGTGTTGTTCCTTAAGCCTGTTGTTCCTTAAACAATGTTGTTCCTTAAAAGTGATGTTCCTTAAGCCTGTTGTTCCTTAAAAATGTTGTTCCTTAAGAGTGTTGTTCCTTAGCCTGTTGTTCCCTTCAAAATAATGTTGTTCCCAAAGAAAACTATCTCCTAAAAGGCTCCATTTTCATCATTTCCTTCCCCCATTTCATCTTCATACAATGCCCCCATATCATTTATTTTCCTTATAAAAATTCCCCTTTCCTCTCTCATTTATCTTTATTTTCCTCAGAAATCCCTTTAAAACCACTTAACCCTTTCTTATTTGGTTTTAAAAGTCCTTTTACTTCATCCGGAACCTCAAAAAAACACTAAAAACCCCTTTTTTGGCTTAAATGTGCCCTTTCTTATAACACAGGCTTTAAGCCCCCAAGGGCTTAAAATTCCAAGTCCTCCTCCGTCATAAGACCTTACGCCCATGACCAAGCCCTTAGCCCCATCGCATCGGTGCTGTTACGTTTTCATTACCTCACTCCCCCATTCCCCCGCCGATGCGATAAGCCCCTTCTTCCTTGGCCCCTGGTCACATACTCCTCCACGTGACCATGCCCCAGTGCCTATTTTTAAGCCCCCATCGCATCGACATTTCCTTTAAAACACACATCTTTCTTTGTAATATTCTCGCCCCGACGGTGATGCCCCGACAAAATCTACATCGTGGATCCATAGGATTTGACGGTCCTCATTTGATCCCATGTCTAACCCATTGCACCTCCTCTCCCAACCATTTCCTGACACCTGGCTTCCACTTTCTTTCTCTTCCATGCACCTTTCCAATTACGCTCTTTCCCCCACCGTTGGATCTACCCTGCTTGATCCAACGGTCTACGATCAATATCGCGGAACTTTTGTCGTCGTAGTTTAACAATCAAAATCCACGTGAGACCGCTTGTTTTGCAAAAGCCACACATCCCATTTTGATTCGATCCTGTTCCCTCTGGGCTAAACTTCTTACCACCATTTATGAATGCGAAAACCATTCGTGATTTCCGCAAAACTGCCAATCCCTAATTTCGCGGCAAATACAGTTTTTGAACCAGTTTTTCCCGGGTTTTCTCCATAAAACATCCTCCGCTCCTCCGCCTGCATATTTCGCTCTTTCTCACTGCTCCATCCACCTCCGCTAGCCTCCAAAGTTGTTTTAATAATCACGTAGGGTTTTATAACACGTTTGATGGTTTTGTGTAGGTTCTATGGTGATTTCAAAGGACGAAAGCCCCCTATAGTCCATAAAGGGACAGTGGTTGAGGGTGACGATCCTCAAAGCTCGATCAAAAGAAAAGGGGGTCGAATTTCATGCTTTAATCAGTGTTTCATCGAGCATTGGTTTCACAGCTATAAACCCTCAAGCGCAGACCATATGTGAACAAAATAAGTTAATGAAGATCAGTAAAGAGTATCAGGATTTAAACATGAAGGATTAAAGAGAAAAGTTGAAGATCAAAAGACTTAATCCCATGGTTCAAAGGGATAAAGCACAGTTTGAAGATAAAGTCAGTTTAAAAAATTTAAAACAGTCAGCATAAAAGGTTTAAAGGCTCTGAAGATTATAACAAAGGCCCAAAAGCAATATCAAGGCATAATCAGGGTTTAAAGGTGATAAGGTAGACAGATCAGCAGAAAAAAGGCTTTAAATGCTAAATATTAGAAGCCTTTACTTCTCTGGAGACCAAAAATGCCACCTACAGGCCTATTTCCCCAAAAGAATACAAATTGATTGCATAGTCAGAGATATTTGCCAAAAGACAGCTCAGAATTTATTGCCAGCTTACCAAAAAGCCCCCAAAGTCAACAAAAGTGACTGAAGTTGATGAAATTTAATGTAATAATCAATTAAGCAGAATTAAAAACATTTGAAAACTTCTCCATTTGGCCCTTCAAAGGCCGAGAAGCACTTACTCTACATTAATTGAACAAATAGACCTTTATTTCACTCCACCTCCTCATTATTCTATAAATACTTCTCTAGAAGACAATATAATTGTTGGTCTTTGAATAATCATTGATTTTAAATAGCTATTGAGGCTGTTGAATCTCTATTTTGTAATAGAAGAAAGATAGGCTAAGATGAGAAGTTTGAAGTTGTAAAAACCCACTAGACTTGAATATTGTAACTGGTTTGAACATCAAATACAAAATTTGATTTATGGGATATGTTGTGGCCAGAAACAACCCCCCTTCTTATTTAGTATTAGTGGTAATACTAAATAAGTGGGGACCCTTACTTAAAAAATCTAAAAATCAAGTAGTGCTTGTTTTTCCTTTTTCAATAAAACTTAATATCATAAACTTAGAAGAATGTACCTTGAAAAAACAAAAAAACTTAAGTTTTATGATAACATAGAATAAAATCATTCTTTGAGGAAGATCGCATCGCCAAAAGGTAATGAATTCCTTTTTACAAATGAAATTCTAAAAATTGCGATGCGAAATTACGCGCTAAAAGAATCTTCATCGCATCGCATATCATATCTTACGATTGAAAAAATTCAGATCACCGATGTGCGATAGCATATATCGCAAATCGCATTTTGCATAAAATACTTTAACGGATGTTTGTCATATGTTATGTCTTTCGATCTACGATATTGCAATTGTGCAATATTGCGATATAGCGATTTCGCGATATTACGATATTGCACTATTATGATATTGCAATTTCATGAGATTGCGATCTGCGATTTTTCGATATTGCGATTTTGCGATCTGCGATATTGCGATTTTGCAATATTACGAAGCAAATCGCAGATCGCCTTATCGCATATCCTTGAGGCTCATTGTACGAATAATCTTTCTCTATAAATCGAGACTCCATTATGCGCTTTAATGTTAATCAATGAATTGATTGTCACTCATTAATTAAAAATGGTTCCGTTCTAATCAAAAGACTATTTCACATAAGGTAGTATATTTAATACGTTTTCAGCATTTAAAACTTTCCCGTCACCTTTTCATATCATTACACTCACTTAATTCGTAAAATCTAGGAGCGAAGAACAGAGAACTATACAAAGCGATATTCAAAGTATTATGGGAAAGAAAGACAAAGCTCTGAGTTCTGAAAGTAAAGAGATGGCGTCAACAAAGACACTGCCTGCAACAAAGACGTTGGTATCACTACTTGGGAGGGTATGTATAATCTTCTTGAAGAATAAAACCCAAGAGTAATGCAAGTTACGGCTACTGCAGGATCACATTGGTCTTCTGAAGCCTCTCTTACAGAGCTAGCTTGTTCATTCTTACACCGGATAGTAGCAAGACCTAAAATTCTTCCATATACGGATATGATTAAATGGGTGCTATATAGCACTGATATTACGGATAGACAGTTCAAGACTCACGGGCAAGAACTCATTGGTTCATTCGCTCCACAAGATTTGAAGCTTATGTATCATTTGTCGGAGCCACAGGCAACCTACAACAAACAGTTCATGGAGAACTTTGCCAAAGAAAATCAAAACCTGGCAGAATGCACCAAGGATTGGTCCAGGAGAGATGAACCACTGAAGAAAGATAAACACGGTATGTATAGTACTGGTTCTCTCACTTATCCATATTGCTTTGCTGCTGCTATGCTCTGTAGGCTTTTTGGAAAGCCTGACATCAATAAGTTTTCAACTGAAGGGCTACCGTTATTAAATGCTTCTCTTAATGCTACTATTGTGGATTGGGCTAAGATTTTTTCTAATAACTTAGCCACGGCTATTTTGAATTATTGGTCTAAACGGACTATCTCTCAGAGGATTTATCCTCCTTTTTATTTATCTGCTTATGTGATGGATTCAATCTGCTATGTTTCTAAGTTTCCTTTAATGGGTTGGAAATGGACAAGTCAAGATCCCCTACCCATTCATGTTTATCACAAGGAATTGTGGGATTCAAAGTTCATTCCCCATTTTTACAAGATTTTCCATGGCATCATGTTGCCTCTTTACAGAATGTTGTATAATAAGGATGCTCCAAGATTTTCCCCTGAAGCAGAAGTAGATATTATCCCCATCGCAAGATGGTTTGGAGAAGAATTATTTACATATGTTAGGGTTTTTGGAAGTTTTTCTTCTCCTCATGTTTTACCTTTGTATGTGCCAGATAAACTCATGGCCCAATAGATTGCCTATCAAACCTGCGGAGAAGGAGGTTTGACTAAAGATTTAAAGGATAAAAAGAAGGCCATCTGGCCACAATTTCCTGTGTCCTATGGAGCATTTTAATTATTTGATGTTGGTCATGCCTTTAAAGAAGTAAAAAATATTACATGTTTACAATTGTTCAAGTTTTCAAGAAGACTATTCGACCCCTTTGACATTGTTAAAAATTTCACTACTTCAGTCAAGGTAAGAGTATTTTCTAGAGAAGATGATATTTTTGATGATATGTTCCAAGAAAAAGGCACATTTAAAGAGATTTTACATTTAGCCCATACACGATTCTCTCCAGAATAATTCCAAGAGTTTAAGATGTACAGAGAAATAAGGTTGACCACTATTCCTTTGAATAATTTGTGCTTGAAACCCGTAAGGGAACCAACTCCTAGTGTCAGTCTCAGTAGAAGTTCAGATACAAATAGGTCTAAGTCAAAGTCCGGAAGAGAAACCTCTGAACACTCTAAGAGTGAAGGGTCAGTAAAAGATATTGCCCGGTCTAAAGAACTCTCACAGCAACAGATTTCAACCTCTCCACAGTTAAATATTCCCCCCTCATTGTACAACAATCATCAGTCAGAACTAAATTGGATAAGGAATGGGAAACATTCAATGATTTGATTAATATTGAAGCAAAAAATACACAGACACCTGTGAGCAATGTACAGACAGCAATAAATATAGTCACAGGAGTAACTACTAATGTCTCAAAAACATAACATATTCCTATAACCCCGTCTTCTGAACTCATGCTTAAGATAGAGGAAATTCCTCCTCTTGATGTATTCTACAGTCCACAACACAAGGCAGTGGTAAGAAGACAGAGGAAGAAAAGAAAATTTGAAAATGTTCTCTCTCATGATGCAGAACACCCAGATGTTCTATGGAAAGATCCTACTACCAATCCAACAGAAAATATCACTAAATTATCTCAGATCACAGGAGCTTATGCCTCTGCAGCCATTGACAAAGCATATGAGGTACGAAAATTATTGAATGAGAAAGAAGATCAGTCACAGGTCTTGCAACAACAGCTGCAAGAAGCCAATTCTAACAGTGAAGCTCAGAAACAACTTGAAAAATTACAGCAGGATTTTCAACAAATGCAGATTGGATATCAGAACAGTTTGGCCGAAAAAGAGAAACAACTACAGGTTATGCAAGAGACGCACAAATATGATCCCAAGCTCGTGGAATTTATCACAGAGTCTATTTCCTTAAATGACCAACTACTGCAACAACAAGAAATATTATGCCAAAGAATATTAGAATGGAACTCTTATTGTGAAGAAAGTGATAAAATCACTAATCATGTCGTAGATTTACGACATGATTATGATTTAACTGAAAAAAGAGTTAATGAATATTTGGCTTGGCAAAATATAGAAGAAGGGAAAAGATCAGGTGCACATACAATCAATGAAAATCACAAAGAAATACTTTTTAATAATTGGGATGCATAGATCAGGAAGGCAGAGCAAGCGGCAGAAGAAGCAGCCATAGCAGCTAGCAGTATTATTGATTGTATAAATGAAAATTTACACAAGGAAAATCTGATCTCTGAAACTACTCCAGGATACCTACCAAAAGCACAAATACTACAAACAGAATGGAAACAGAAAGCCCAAGAAAAGACAAAATTGATTAAAGGATTAACAAAGTTAAATTGGGATTCTTACTGGGCATGTCTAGTAAAGCCACACAGCCAATGCATGACTCATCATCAGTTCTGCCGAAAAGATAGCGCCAGCTCTTGCCAATTCCATCTTCACAGGACAGTTGAAATCTAAAGTTGGCCAGCCTATTCTTCTCAAATCAATGCTGAACGTTTGCAATTCGAAAGAACACATTCACAGTTAGGTAGTTGCTAAATTTTAATTTTAGATTTAGTTCTAGTTTTACTTTATTTTTTGCCTAAAAATAGGATGGTCATTTAAACCGTATCCTATATTTTTGTATTAAATTATTTTTAGATTTATTTAGTAGTATTGAAACCCTTCTCATGCATTTAGAGAAGGGTCCTGAAATTTGTCAAAAACTTGTCCTCAGAACATGCACTTTTGCACCCTCTGAGGAGGTTTTGATGAATGAATGGAATAGGATTTATTGATATATACGTTTAATATCTGCTACTGATGCTGCACTTTTGTACTCTTAGTAGATGTTGGATTAAGAAGAGATAAGTCATTATTGCTTGAAGCTCATGAGTAGAACTAGTTATAAATGGTACTTTTATCTCTTAACTATTTCTGCCTCTGTGTTAAAGTGATATTTATGTTCAGTTGTTTATGTATTAACACTTGAATGTTTGAGTTATCATTTGGCACTTTTGTACGGTGATAGCCACTTGTTTATGCTTAATGTATGAATAGCTTATTATGCGATATATTTTTCACAACTGTTTCGTCTAACTTTTTATACGAAGTGGTTTATCTTTATTGAATTCTTTTCTTATAACAGTTGAATGATATTTATTACCAATTGCTATTTGAAATCATTTTAGATCACATAAAGAAAATATTACATCCCGGGTTTAGTTTAGAATTAGATATTTCTGTTTAATTAGATTACAATTTACATGTTATTATATTAGAATTAGAATAAAATCATTTCACTTAGGAACTTTCTTAGATAAGAAATATCAATTCTCAACACACACACACATATTGGGAAACTGGTCCCATTATCCCTAGTCGGACCCACTACACCAAACGGAAAAGGAGCTGCTAACCAAGGTCCGGACCGGGTGGGTATCCCCCTTGTTGTAGACCCAATTTTCGGGGCTTAAACATATTTGGCGCTAGAAGGAGTGCCTCGAACTATGAATGGCAAGTAAGTCAAAATTTAAATACCATTTTGAGAGTAAATCGCCCTCACCATCTTCCCCGACTTCTCCATCACACATAGAATTTTTAAATCTAGAGCTAGAAGTCGAAAGAACAACAGCCATTGCCACAAACCCTGACTTTTCAGAGGAATATGCTGTTGAACCTCCTAAAGTTGAATCTTTGATTCATAAACTTCAGTAATTTTCAATATCACCTCAACGATCTGATAAATCTCAAGGCAGTGTGACTTCGCAATATAATCCTGCTCATCCTCTTACCAAATTACAGAGTGAGAAACTTGGCATTCAACCAATAGAGTTACCTCTACCTACAAGAAAAAGAGCAAGGAAATCACCTAAAGGGTCTGATAGCGAGACTCTTTCATCATCATCATCCATTTCAACCTCTTCATCGCGAAGTCAACCATCCACCTCTCCACTTCAGACTATTGTCCGTCAGTCCACTGGAACTTCCACATCTCCTTCTCAAACATCTGGAATCATAATATCCTCATCTTCCCAATCACAAGGATCATCTTCTGCACTTTCCTTTGTTAGTAGTTCAGCGATGGCCCAAATGCCATGGAATAACCCAGGGAAAGTCTTAATGCCTGCACCCTTGAGTCAATTACCAACCCATCCTGAAAAATGGCTGCCTAATTTTAATCCTGAAGCAGGCATGCTAGCAGAAGAACATATAAATAACTTTATGTTATCCATAAATCTCAATAGAGTTATTAATGAAGATGTTGTTGTCCAACTTTTTCCCTATACTCTACAAGGAGCAGCTGGATCATGGTATTTCTCATTACCATCTGGATCTATCACTAGTTGGGATATCTTTCAAGATCAATTTTTGACAAAGTTTGGTGATGACAGGTCTACAGCGACTCTGATCAATGACTTGTCTAATCTTAAGGGTAAGTCAAAAGAGCCTATCAAGGATTTTAATTCACGTTTCAATAAATTGTTAAATAAAATTCCTACTGCTTCCAAGCCTAGCGAAGAAGTGCGAAGTGAATGGTACATATCTGCTTTACCATCAAACATAGCAATCTTCATTGATAGGGCTAAAAAAACAACTTTAGTAGACAATATGAAGGAAGAAATAGCAGTAGAGAAACGTATCATTGCTTTAGAAAAGAAAAATGCGATAGAAGAACGAACATCCAAGAAGGTGAATTTTAAGGAAGACCCCAACAAAAAACAATCGAAAGATCCATTTGATTTAGAAGGATTGAAGAAATTTTTGAAAACCATGTCCAATGAAATGGTTGACATTAAGAAACAAGTGGCAGAAACATCTTCTAAAAAGTCTTTCAAGCCTTTTAGAAGAAACCCTTCAATTGATCCAAAGCCACCAAATGCTATTACTAATGCTGAATCGGAAGAAGAAGAAGAGGAAATTTCTACTGAAGAAACTACCGATGAGGAAGAAGTTGTAGAAGTACAAGGTATGTGGGATTTCATCCTCCCAGATGAGGAAGATCAAGAAGCATCCCCGGTTAGCACTCGAAGTAGAAATCAACTTGATCCTCCTCAACCTACTCCTAAACCAAAGAGCGCAAGCTCAATGACTAAGGATAAAGTTGCACCCAAGAAAACAACATCAAAAACAACTCAAACTAGCCCAGTCCAAATAGATTTATCAACTCCATCAAAAACACTGATCGTTTCGGATGAAATGGAGTATAATATCATAGAAGACATGAAGAATACTAGGGTTAACATCACTTTTTATGAATTGAGCAAGTTAAAACATCAGCAAAAGGTACTTTTGAAAGAATTACATGTTGTACCAGAAAAACCTTTGCCCGATCCTGTAATTTCTCAAGCTTCCAACGAGATGGGAAGACCTCCAACTAATGCGATTAGCAACGTTGATCTGGAAAATATCGCTTTAATTGGAGGAAGGTCGATATCTCATACTCCATTTCTTCTTACTAATGAATTTTTCAATAAAAATTTGCATAATTTTTTAGTGGATTCTGGAGCTTCATCTAATATTCTACCAAAATCAGTATGTGCAAAGTTGAATATTCAACCACAAAATTTTGCTGTGCGCATAGTCCAACTAGATCGATCGCAAGTTGAAGTGATTGGCGAATTAAATCAGGTTACCATAAGGTTGTCATCTAATCCAAAGGTATGTCAAGTTATTGATATTTTAGCTACAGATATTCCATAATTTTATGGCTTAATTGTTAGCAGAGATTGGTCAGAAAAATTTCATGGATAATTTGCAACTGATTGGTCGCACATGTGGCTTCCTTATAATGGTAAACCAAATCAGATAAAGGTTGAGTGAGAAAAACATCAGAAGTATATAGTAACAGAACTGGAGGGAGAAAATGAACTGGTTGCATACATCAATAATATCATTGGCAACTATTCAGTTGATTCTTTCTTAGGAGATTTCAATGCTCATACTTCACCTTATTTAGAACATGTTGTTTTATCTCAAGTATAATTTTTTTCTCAAATAGATAGTTCTAAATGCATTAATTTTGTAGATACTCCTGTAAATAAATATTTATTTTGGAAGTTATTTTTTGATGGTTCTAAGTCTAATGAAGGATCAGGAGCAGGTTGTGTGTTGATTAGTCCATAGGGAAACAAAATTATGCTAACTTGCAGACTCGAGTTCGATTGCACCAATAATACCACAGAATACGAGGCTTTAGTCCAAGGATTATACAAGGCAATCGAATTAGACATCAAATATTTACAAGTTTTCAGAGATTCTAAAATTGTAATAAAACAGGTACGCAATACTATACATAGTTTATCAGGTCATTTGAAGCATTATCAATATTTAGTTCAAGATCTGACTGAACACTTTATAGCATTTAATATTTCATCAATTCTCAGAATCCAGAATGTTAGTGCAGACCTCCTAGCCAACGTGGCCTCTAAGCTCATCCCTTCAGAAGACTATAGCCCTGATCGATTTTTAATCGAATTAATCTTTAGACCTTCTATTCCTGATAACATTACCAATTGGAGGATTTTCAATGATGATCCTGATATTTTAAGTTTCCTCACATCTGAAGGATCTTACACTAATAAGATAATTGATGAAGACCAACATGACAGACAATTGCAACAAGATAGCACTAATAATTCTATGCCAAAGTCAGTAGTCAAGTTAGAAGACCTTTATGATTTAAAATACCGATTTAAAAGATCTACCAATTCAAAAATACAAAGTTCAACTTTGAATTATGAATTAGTAAATCTAGGAACTGATACCAAACCACAGAATATCAACCTAGGCCTCGGTCTAGCTCCTGAAGAAAAATTAGCGTATGTTCGTCTTTTGAAACAATACAAAAGTATCTTTTCTTGGAACTACAATGAACTCAAAACTTATGACACTTCTATCATCCAACATACTACCCCAATGATAAATGACGAAAAACCTGTCCAACAAAAACTGAGAAAGATCCATCCCAATCTAGAAAATCAAATAAAATATAAACTCAATAAGTTATTGAAAGCTAAGATTATTTTTCCCATTCAAAATTCTAAATGGGTTTCCAATATGGTTCCTGTTAGAAAGAAGAATGGAGACATTAGAATTTGCATTGACTTTCGAAACCTTAATGAAGCTTGCCAAAAAGATAATTTTCCTTTGCCTCCTATGGAGCAAATATTACAAGAAGTTGCAGGATCAGAATTAATCTCTTTCTTAGATGGTTTCTCTGGTTACAACCAAGTGTTGGTCCATCCTGATGATCAATTGAAAACTACATTCAAAACTAAATGGGGCACTTATGCATATCAAAATATGCCTTTTGGTCTGATCAACGCTGGTGCCACATTTTAGAGAGCAATGGACATCGCTTTCAAGGGATTAGTTAACAAATCAGTGTTAATTTACTTGGATGATATAATTGTATATTCCAAGAAATGAAGCAATCATCTTAAAGACTTAAAACATATCTTCCAACGTTGTCAAAGGTATGGAATTTCACTTAACCCTAAGAAGTCCTTTTTTGCATTAAGCGAAGGAAAACTTCTTGGATTCATAGTGTAAAAATCTGGAATTCATATTGATCCTGATAGAATCAAGGAGATTTCTGAAATACCCTTACCTCACAACAAGAAATCTATGCAATCTTTCCTTGGCCAGATTAATTTTGTAAAGAGATTCGTGCCAAATTTTTCAAGAATTGTATCTCCTTTACAAGCAACAATTAAAAATAATTCAAACTTCAAGTGGGGCCAAAACGAATGAGGCATTCAATCTAATCAAACAAGCAATTGTTAATGCTCCATCTTTAGCAACTCCAAATTTTTCCGATCCTTTTATTTTGTATACATTTGCCTCTGATAAATCATATGCTGCAATACTCACTCAAGAAAATCAAGACAAGGAAGAAGCTCCAATTGCTTTCTTCAATTCAAATTTACAAGGTGCTGAATTGAATTATTCAGATGTAGAGAAACAAGCTTATGCTATTTTCAAAGCAATTAAATATTTCAGACCTTTTCTACTTAAAACCCATACAAAAATCATAGTGTCATTTCCAGCGGTAAGAAATCTTTCAGTTCAGAAAGATGTGGGTGAAAAAAGAGCCAATTGGATTACGGCATTACAAGAATATGATGTAGAAATCAAACCAGAAAGTATTGTAAGAGGTCAAGGTTTTTGCAAAATACTAGCTGGGGCATCGCTTATTTCTAAAAAACCATCTGCAAAGATACAAATGTATGAGGTAAGCCTAAAAGATGTTGAATCATTATATGTTGATATCATATTTTATCTAAAGAATGGATATGCTCCTCCAAATCTTGATTACACCAAGAAAAGAGCTTTGAGGTTAAAGGCTAAAAAATATCAGCTTGTGAATGATGTTCTTTTTAGAATGAATTATGATTCTGTTCTCCTTAGATGTCTTGATAAATCTGAAGCTGAAAAAGTCTTGCAGGAACTTCACGATGGGCCAGCAGGTGGACATTATGCTGGAGATGCTACTGCACATAAAATACTCCGTGCAGGCTATTACTAGCCCACACTATTCAAAGATTCACATAGCTACGTAAGGAAATATCAATTTTTTCAAACCACTGCTGGAAGACAAAAGAAACCATCATTTCCATTACAACTAGTCAACATTGAACAACCTTTTGATCAATGGGGATTGGATATAATAGGTGAGATCGTTCCTCATTCCTCTAAGCAACATAGGTATATCATTACAGCAACTGCTTATTTTACTAAATGGGTAGAAGCAGTTCCTCTCAAGACTGCTAATGCCGAGCATATCATCGAGTTCATAGATTAGTTCATAATCACCAGGTTTGGTTTACCTTCTGCTTTAATGTTTGATAATGCATCATATTTTTCTGACAATGCTATGACTGAATTTGCACTCAAGAGAGGTTTCAAACTTAAATACTCTACCAATTATTATCCACAGGGAAATGGGTTAGCTGAATCCACAAATAAAAACTTAATCAGAATTATTAAGCAAACCATTGATCAAAATCATAAAAATTGGCATAATTCTTTAATATATGCTTTATGGGTAGATCGAATAATGCAGAAAGCCTCCATTGGCACTTCTCCCTTTAATTTAGTTTATGGGAAAGAAGTGGTTCTTCCAACTCATCTAGAAATTCCTTCTTTAGCCTTAGTTCAATATATTGATGAAGCACCAACTACTTCCTTACCACTAAGGCAGATGGAAATAATTAAGCTAGAAGAACAATGAGAAAAGGCCAAAATAACTCATGCTCATCACCAAGCGTTAGTTAAAGCTTCTTTTGATTCAAACATGACATCCAGAAAGGAATTTCAGGTCGGAGATCTAGTTTTAAAATGGGACAAAGCTCATGAGGAAAAAGGGAAACATACGAAATTTCAACGAATGTGGCTTGGTCCTTTCCAAATCATAGAGATCATAGCTCCATCTACTTTTATGTTACAGGATTTAACAGGAAAAAGAGAGTTTTTACCTGTTAATGGAAAAATCCTCAAAAAACATTTTCCATAGAAGATCACTCTTCTATTTTGCATATTAGTTTTCTTTATTGTCATAATAAAACCGGTTGTTAATGGTTACATTTGGAAAGTCACGAAAATGACACAAATTCTCTTTTTGTTTTTTGTTTTTTCACTTGTATGAATAGAATTCTTTTAGAAAATTGATCATTGTTATTTAAAGATACAGTTAAAAGCTTTAAACCTAGAAATGATATTAGTTTCAACTTTGAAAATTTTGATAAAAAGCAACTTTTAGTGGGAAATTGTTTTATGTCAGTCTAATGAAAGGTATCAATAACAAAACAAAGATTCTCTGTAGAAAAGTTCTTTCCAAAAAACTCTACCTTTATCATCCAGAGCTATCTTAAGGAAACAATGATTTCCTCCCTACCTAGAAAACTACAATGTTTAGGTAATAATCCAACAATGCACTTTAACTTAAAGAGTAAGAGGTCTCATCACGAGCCGACTTATCATGATCATAGATATTATAGCTTGCTAACTTTGCCAATACTGCATACCACAACAGGACAATGACTCGAGATTGTTGCAATCAAAAGACAAAGGGGTCTCATCACGAGCCAGCTTGTTCAAAAAAGTTATAAATCAAGTGAATGACACTGTCATAAATTGGCTACCAAACCAAGACATTGTTCTTTAAGGATAAAAAAGAAAAATGAAAGCAATAAGTGTGGATATGGATTTCTCTTTGAAAATTATATATTTTCCGAATTAGGACATACGATCATTTCTAGGTAACAGGTAACCCTATCGAGGCTATAAATGCCTACTGGCAGCAGTGGCTCTACTACGACAAATGAACATATTTAAAAACTGATTTACAGAGAAGTCTTTTGTTTTTATCTTTATAAACCAAGTAATGACTGATGTAAATACAAGGACTAGCTTGAGGAAGTAAATAATGAAAGTTGAATATAGAAGAAACAAAATATCATTGATAGATAGAAGCATAATATACTTTGTCTTCCTATAATAAAGTTTGATTTTCTGGAAAATTTTCTATTTTTGGAAGTTTATAAAATTCAAAAGAAAAAGCAAAGATAACTAGTTCTTCCGAGTGAATCGCCAATTGTTGTGGCCAGCAACAACCTTCCTTCTTATTTATTATTAATGGTAATACTAAATAAGTGAGGACGCTTACTTAAAAAATTTAAAAATCAAGTAGTGCTTGTTTTTCCTTTTTCAATAAAACTTAATATCATAAACTTAGAAGAATGTACCTTGAAAAAACCAAAAAACTTAAGTTTTATGATAGCATAGAATAAAATCATTCTTTGAGGAAGATCGCATCGCCAAAAGGTAATGAATTCCTTTTTACAAACGAAATTCTAAAAATTGCGATGCGAAATTACGCGCTAAAAGAACCTTCATCACATCGCATATCATATCTTAAGATTGAAAAACTTCAGATCACCAATGTGCGATAGCATATATCGCAAATCGAATTTCGCATAAAATAATTTAACAGATGTTTTCCATATGTTATATCTTGCGATCTGTGATATTGCGATATAGCGATTTCGCGATATTACGATATTGCGCTATTATGATATTGCAATTTCACGAGATTGCGATCTGCGATTTTGCAATATTGCGATTTTTCGATCTGCGATATTTCGATTTTGCGATATTGCGAAGCAAATCGAAAATCGCCTTATTGCATATCCTTGAGGCTCATTGTATGAAGAATCTTTCTCCATAAATCGAGACTCCATTATGCACTTTAATGTTAATCAATGAATTGATTGTCACTCATTAATGAAAAATGGTTTCGTTCTAATCAAAAGACTATTTCACGTAAGGTAGTATATTTTATACGTTTTCAACATTTAAAACTTTCCCGTCACCTTTTCATATCATTACTCTCACTTAATTCGTAAACTACAGGAGCGAAGAACAGAGAGATATACAAAGTGATATTCAAAGTATTATGGGAAAGAAAGACAAAGCTCTGAGTTCTGAAAGTAAAGAGACGACGTCCTTGTACACAGACACCGCCTGCAACAAAGACGCTGGTATCACTACTTGGGAGGGTATGTATAATATATTTAAAGAATAAAACCCAAGAGTAATGCAACTTACGGCTACTGCAGGATCACATTGGTCTTCTGAAGCCTCTCTTACAGAGCTAGCTTGTTCATTCTTACACCGAATAGCAGCAAGACCTAAAATTCTTCCATATACGGATATGATTAAATGGGTGTTGGATAGCACTGATATTACGGACAGACAGTTCAAGACTCAGGGGCAAGAACTCATTGGTTCATTCGCTCCACAAGATTTGAAGCTTATGTATCATTTGCCGGAGCCATAGGCAACCTACAAAAAACATTTCATGAAGAAATTTTCCAAAGAAAATCAAAACCTGGCAGAATGCAACAAGGATTGGTCCAGGAGAGATGAACCACTGAAGAAAGATAAACATGGTATGTACAGTACTGGTTCTCTCACTTCTCCATATTGATTTGCTGCTGCTATGCTATGTAGGCTTTTTGGAAAGCCTGACATCAATAAATTTTCGACTGAATGGCTACCGTTATTAAATGTTGCTGCTAATGCTACTATTGTGGATTGGGCTAAGATTTTGTTTGATAACTTAGCCACGACTATTTTTAATTATCGGTCTAAACGGACTGTCTCTCGGAGGATTTATCCTCCTTTTTATTTATCTACTTATGTGATGGATTCAATCTGCTATGTTTCTAAGTTTCCTTTAATGAGTTGGAAATGGACAAGTCAAGATCCCCTACCCATTCATGTTTATCACAAGGAATTTTGGGATTCAAATTTCATTCCCCATTTTTACAAGATTTTCCATGGCATCATGTTGCCTCTTTATAGAATGTTGTATAATAAGGATGCTCCAAGATTTTCCCCTGAAGCAGAAGTAGATATTCTCCCCGTCGCAAGATGGTTTGGAGAATAATTATTTACATATGTTAGGTTTTTGAAAGTTTTGCTTCTCCTCATGTTTTACATTTGTATGTGTCGGATAAACTCATGGCCTGAGAGATTTCCTATCAAACCTGCGAAGAAGGAGGTTTGATTAAATATTTAAAGGATAAAAAGAAGGCCATCTGGCCACAACTTCCTGTGTCCTGTGGAGCATTTTCATTATTTGATGTTGGTCATGCATTTAAAGAAATAAACAATATTACATGTTTACAATTGTTCAAGTTTTCAAGAAGACTATTCGACCCCTTGGACATTGTTAAAAATTTCACTACTTCAGTCAAGGTAAGAGTATTTTCTAGAGAAGATGATATTTTTGATGATATGTTCCAAGAAAAAGTCACATTTAAAGAGTTTTTACATTATCCCAGACACGATTCTCTCTAGAAGAATTCCAAGAGTTTAAGATGTACAGAGAAAGAAGGTTGACCACTATTCCTTTGGATAATTTACGCTTGGAACCCGTAAGGGAACCAACTCCTAGTGTCAGTATCAGTAGAAGTTCAGATACAAACAGGTCTAAGTCAAAGTCTGGAAGAGAAACCTCTGAACACTCTAAGAGTAAAGGGTCAGTAAAAGATACTGCCCAGTCTAAAGAACTCTCACAGCAACAAATTTCAACCTCTCCACAGTTAAATATTCTCCCCCTCATTGTACAACAATCATCAGTCAGAACTGAATTGGATAAGGAATGGGAAAAATTCAATGATTTGATTAATATTGAAGCACAAAATACACAGACACCTGTTAGCAATGTACAGATAGTAATAAATATAGTCACAGGAGTAACTACTAATGTCTCAGAAACAGAACATATTCCTATAACCTCGTCTTCTGAACTCATACTTAAGATAGAGGAAATTCCTCCTCTTGATGTATTCTACAGTCCACAACACAAGGCAGTGGTAAGAATACAGATGAAGAAAAGGAATTTGGAAAATGTTCTCTCTCATGATGCAGAACACCTAGATGTTCTATGGAAAGATCCTACTACCAATCCAACAGAAAATCTCACTACATTATCTCAGATCACAAGAGCTTATGCTTCTGCAGCCATTGACAAAGCATATGAGGTATGGCAATTATTGAATGAGAAATAAGATCAGTTACAGGTCTTGCAACAATAGCTGCAAGAAGCCAATGCTAACAGTGAAGCTCGGAAACAACTTGAAAAATTACAGCAAGATTTTCAACAAATGCAGATTGGATATCAGAATAGTTTGGCCGAAAAAGAGAAACAACTACAGGTTATGCAAGAGACGCACAAAGATGATCCCAAGCTCACGGAATTTATCACAGAGTCTATTTCCTTAAATGACCAACTACTGCAACAACAAGAAATATTATGCCAAAGAATATTAGAATGGAACTCTTATTGTGAAGAAAGTGATAAAATCACTAATCATGTCATAGATTTACGACATGATTATGATTTAACTGAAAAAAGAGTTAATGAATATTTGGCTTGGCAAAATACAGAAGAAGGGAAAAGAGTAGGTGCACCTACAATCAATGAAAATCACAAAGAAATACTTTTTAATAATTGGGATGCACAGATCAGGAAGGCAGAGCAAGCAGCAGAAGAAGTAGCCACAACAGCTAGCATTATTATTGATTGTATAAATTAAAATTTACACAAGGTAAATCTGATCTCTGAAACTACTCCAGGATACCTACCAAAAGCATAGCGACTACAAACAGAATGGAAACATAAAGCCCAAGAGAAGGCAGAATTGATTAAAGGATTAACAAAGTTAAATTGGGATTCTTACTGGGCATGTCTGGTAAAGCCACATAGCCAATGCATGACTCTCGAGTGTATCATCAATTCTGCCGAAAAGATAGCACCATCTCTTGCTAATTTCATCTTCACAGGACAGTTTGCAATTCCAAAGAACACATTCACAATTAGTTAGTTGTTAAATTTTAATTTTAGATTTAGTTCTAGTTTTACTTTATTTTTTGCCTAAAAATAGGATAGTCATTTAAACCATATCCTATATTTTTGTAATAAATTATTTTTATATTTAGTTAGTAGTATTTAAGCCCTTCTCATGCATTTAGAGAAGGGTCCTGAAATTTGTCAAAAACTTGTCCTCAGAACATGCACTTTTGCACCCTCCGAGGAGGTTTTGATGAATGAATGGAACAGGATTTATTGATATCTGCGTTTAATATATGCTACTGATGTTGCACTTTTGTACTCTTAGTGGATGTTGGATTAAGAAGAGATAAGTCATTATTGCTTGAAGCTCATGAGTAGAACTAGTTATAAATGGTAATTTTATCTCTTAACTATTTTTGCCTCTGTGTTAAAGTGATATTTATGTTCAGTTGTTTATGTATTAATGCTTGAATGTTTGAGTTATCATTTGGCACTTTTGTACAGTGATAGCCACTTGTTTATGCTTAATGTATGAATAGCTTATTATGCGATATATTTTTCACAACTGTTTCGTCTAACTTTTTATATGAAGTGGTTTATCTTTATTGAATTCTTTTCTTATAACAGTTGAATGATCTTTATTACCAATTGCTATTTGAAATCATTTTAGATCGCATAAATAAAATATTACATCCCAGGTTTAGTTTAGAATCAGATATTTCTGTTTAATTAGATTACAATTTACATGTTATTAAATTAGAATTAGAATAAAAGCATTTCACTTAGGAACTTTCTTAGATAATAAATATCAATTCTCAACACACACACACATATTGGGAAACTGGTCCCATTATCCCCAGTCGGACCCACTACACCAAACGGAAAAGGAGCTGCTAACCAAGGTCCGGACCGGGTGGGTATCCCCCTTGTTGTAGACCCGATTTTCGGGGCTTCAACATGATCCTGGTCTATGTCAATGGTGATGTTTTTCTTATTGTAGTTGTTATTTTTCTCATGTTTTCCATATTTTCCATCTTCTATGATAAAGAACAACAAATATAGACTAGGATTTACTTCTAAAGTACCCTATATCTCACTGATAAATCTTTGTCTTTATGTTTTTTGCTAATTGTGTATTTAAGGATAATTCAATAGAGTGTGATCAGTTAAGGAATGTTGGTGAGCCCTCGTCTTGCTAAGTAAAACTTGATATTTTGTCCTTGAATGTTATTGAAATGTCTGCTAAGTAAATTTGAACTAGGGAAGTCTATGGTTAGCCATGTCCCCTAGTTTCTTCTCCAACAGTTGCTTTGAAAAGTTCCCTTAAGAGTATGTCAAAAGCAGGCTAGTTTAAAAGTTCTTACTTGATCTAAGACTAATTTTTATGTTCATCTTGAATGTTTTTCCTTTGAATATGTTGAAATCAAGCTAAGTTAAAAGTCTTTACTTGATCTTAGGCTATTATTTTTTTTGCCTTAAAAGCATGCTGAAAGTAGGATAGGTTTACTTCTTTCACCACTTCTTGATTTTTCATGCCATAACTCAATCTTAAAAGATCCTTTGATATAGATGACTTTCCCCATAGACCATTCTTTAAACTTGTTGTCCAATTAAATCCTTTGACTCCATAGCCCAATGGATTGATATTGTTTCTTACCTATCTTATCAGCTGAACCATTTTCAACCTAATCACACCTTCACCCCTCAAAAGAATTCATTTATTTTAATGATATTCATCCCAAAAAAAACAAACAAAACCATTGTTCTTCATAACTAGCCTAATATCATAAACAAAGCATAAAGATCATATCTTTGAAAACACTTATATAGATATATTCCTATCTGAATCTAGGATGGCTAGATCCTCAAATTCCAAAGTGGTTTTGATGTAGGCTCTGCAGCATTTGTTCTTGCCAATCTTGCAAATTACAAAGACCCTAACAGAATCCACGACACATATATCATTACTCATATGATAAATACAAATCAAATTTAGAGCTCTTCCAAACTTCTTCTGTCCCTTCTAGGTTTAAATATTCGTGCCATAGGTAGAATACATTTATAGTCAACCCATATTATCATTTAAAAGGAAATCGTGACATTATTATAAGAATAATTTCCAAATAGAGTTAAGGATTGGTAAATATATAGATATGTCTGTGCTATTAAAGGTTTTGGTATTCTAAATAAAATTATTATATGGTAAAACATTAAATGGTTAATGTTAAACCGAGGGGATATGCATATTCACCATGGTCCCAAATTTAATTGTGGGATTAAGATTCTTAGATTTATATCCATGTATAATTATATAAAGAAAAAGTAAAAAAAAATTATGGTTAAACTATCGTGTATGTTACAAGTGGTATCAGAGCAACGTTAACACGCTGGGACCCAATAGGTCACCTAACGTAATAAACTGTTGTGTGTAAATGGTGCACAAAAGAATAAATAACACAGTAGAAGACAAAATGAGGAGGGGATCGACACAAAAAACACCCTGGAATGTAGGCGAACATACACCCCAATCCCATCTGGAAATGAATCTAGAAATGTGGATTCATGTCACTGTAGATCAACACCAGTAGACCAGTAGACTACTGAAAGAACAATAGCATCAAACTAGTATACTGCTAAGCACTGTGTAGAAGTTACAGGAGTAAATGGTCCGGGTTAGGAGTGATAATGAGTGCTTGATGCAAGAGCAGGAAAAGATACTCAAAAGCCTTTTCGATAAACAGAATCAAGGAATGTTACAACCCAGTCCTGACAGAGATACGCAGGAAGAAAATGAAAGACAATCTAAGGACCAAACTAATGATAGAGTGGAAAGAAGCCATTCACAACGAAGTAAGAAGAATAGTAACTAAAATTAGGTTGAGTCTGGTAATGTATCGAAACAATAGGAAATTAAGAAACATAAAGTAGAGTTACAGGGAGAGTTCTGAAAGATTAAACCACCTACGTTTAATGGAGAATCGAAGGAGGTGACAAAAGCTTAGCTGATTAATATGAAGAAATATTTTCAAGTTTATGAGTACAACAACAACCTTAATGCCTAGCTAGAAATTTATCAGTTGTGAGAAAAAGCTACCTTGTGGTAGGAGGAAGTCAAGAATGTCCGCAGTATTGAAGACCAAGACATGACATGGGATGAATTTCAACAATACTTTAAGGAATAATGTCCAACAGAACATTTCTATGATGAAAACTCCAGAGAATTCCATGATTTTAGGTTGGGTCAAATGACAATGGATGAATACATAACCAAGTTCACTTCATTAATAAGATATGTTCCTTATTTAAGGGATGAAAAGGCTAAGGTTCAGTGTTTCTTGAGTAGTTTTCCGACCCATCTAAAAGAACGAATTGAGTTCATGAATCCAAGGACCATGGATGAAGCAATTTGAAAAATGAGAATGTGTTACCAGCAGTCCAAGGCAAAAGGAGAAATAGGAAAAAAATGGCAGCAAAGAAAAGGGCAGAAAAGAAGTTCAAATTAAAAAAATGCTAGGACTAATAACTTTAAGGATTCTGAAAGGAATTAAGTGAGAAAACAGTTTGGAAGAAACCATCAAAGAACTCGGTGGCCTGTGGAAGAAAATTCTAAAGAGGCTTCCAGTAAGCCAGAACATGTACAAAATCAGAAAGCACCCGCTCACTATTATAAGAACTTCCTGTAGTGGGGAAGAAATGATACAATAGCTAATCTACAAGAAGCCTCTAGAGTAGGTGATGTAGTCCAGAACATACCTAGAATTAATGCAGCTTTGGAGGATCGGTAGGCAGAATATCAACCAATGATGATAGAACTAGAAGGTAAGTTACTTTCACAACCTATTTCTATTTTTGTTGACCCATGTTCCAGTTTAAGTTATGTAAACTCCATAATAGTAGAAATATGTAAATTACAAAGTCATAAAATCAAAACTCCATAGCTGGTACAGCTAGCCATTGAGGTAAAAAGAATAGTTTGTGCCAAAATTCCAAACTGTACACTGGAAAATGGAAACCAACAGTTTAATGTGGATTTGAATGTACTGCCTTTGGGATCCTATGATGTACTATTGGCGTGGATTGGTTGGAGAGACATTGGATGCTGGTAGATTGTAAAGAGAATATTATATATTACAGAATGCAAGATGGAACTCTTCAAGAAATACAAGGAATCAAGAAACCCTTATAGTTGTGTCCTATCACAGCTTCCCAAATGAGTAAGTGTATTAGAAAAGGATGTCATATATTTGCCATTCAAGCACGTTTTTCTAATTCTAAAGAGAAGACCCCTATGCTAGAAAGCATACCAATAGTACAAGATTTCATGGACGTGTTTCTAGAATATGTACCAGGTTTACCTCCAAGAAGGCACATCGATTTCAGTATTGAATTGATTCCAGGAGCATCACCAATTTCAAGGGCACCATATCAAATGAGTCTACCAAAGCTAACCAAACTGAAAATGTAGCTGCAATAGTTCTTGGATAAAGGGTATATTCGACCAAGTGTTTCCCCTTGAGTAGCATTAGTGTTGTTTGTAAATAAAAAGGATGGAACCATGCGAATGTGCATGGACTACAGACAACTCAACAAATTGACTGTAAAAAATAAGTATTGATTTCCACATATTGGTGACCTGTTTGATCAGGTGAAGGGGGAAAATGTATTCTCGAAGATAGAGTTAAGATCTAGATATCAGTAGATCCGAATTAAAGATGAGGATATCTACAAGAATTCTTTCTGTACCCGATATGGGCATTAAGAGTTTTTGGTTTTACCATTTGGTTAAACTAATTCACCAACAACATTTATGAGGCTGATGCATGGCATATTTCACCCCTTTTTGGACAGATTTGTTCTGATATTCATTGATGATATTTTGATTTATTAAAAATGCATGGAAGAGCACAAGGAGAACTTAAGGATAGTGTTGAGGATGTTATGAAGACATCAACTATACACCAAGTTCAACCAATGTGACTTTTTCAAAGAACATATACAGTATCTAGGCCATGTCTTTTATGCTAAAGGAATAGTGGTCGATCCAGAGGAAACTAAAACTATTATGGAATGACGAGTACCCCAAAACGTGGCGGATATCCATTCCTTAATGGGGTTGGTTGGATACTATCGATGGTTTATTGAAGGATTCTCAAATATTGCCTTTCCAATTACATCATTACAGAGAAAGGGAAAAATATTTAAATGGTCCAGTGAGTGTCAAAATAGTTTCAAGAAGTTGAAACATTTGATGACCATTGCACCGGTGTTGAGGGTAGCCAACCCCAGAAATAATTTCAAATCTATACCGATGCCTGTAAGGAAGGATTTGGGGTAATTTTATTGCAAGAAGGAAGAGTGGTTTCCTATGAGTTGAGAAAATTAAAGGAGCATGAAAAATGGTATTCAGCCTATGATTTAGAGCTAACAGCAGTAGTGCATGCACTCTGAGTATGGAGGCACTACTTGTTAGGAAAAATATTTGTGTTAAAAACCAATCACAACAGCCTAACTAGCTACTTTAAGCAAGTAGATTTAAACGCTCGACAGGAAAGTTGGAATGCCTTCCTAAGAGAATTTGATTTTGATATACAACATGTAAAAGGAAAAGAAATCGTGTGACAGATGCCTTAAGCAGGAAACAACATTGTGTTTATGAACTTTTTTATAATCAAATCTAATATAAATTTTTAGATCAGATAAAAGAGGAAGCCGAGAAGGATCCATAATACCGATTTTTATGGCAGCAAGTGGAGGAAGCCAAAAGACAAGAAAATCCTTCTGACTATGGAATTAACAAGGATCAATTGTTAACCTTCAAAGGAAAGTTATATATCCCAAAATGAATGATTTTAAAAGAATTGATCATGGATGAGTATCACCACAGTAATTACGCAAGACACTCATGATACCAGAAAATGATAACATAAATTAGAAAATTCTATTTCCGACATCGTATGTTAAGAAATATTGCGTAATACGTAAAAAATTGTCTAGAGTGTCAATAGGTTAAGGTGGAGCATCAAAACCCAGCTGGATTGTTGCAGCCTATACTAGTGCCTGAATGGAAGTGGGAAGTTATATCCCTAGATTTATTACTAGTTTACCAAGATAAAAAAGGCACAATGACTCCATTATGGTGGTAGCTGATAGATTGAGTAAAGCAGCACATTTCATATTGTACAGTCTACTTACAAAACCGTGCAAATAGCAGATATCTTCATGAGAGATATTTTTAGAATAAATGGCATTCCAAAGACTATTATATTAGATAGGGTTGTGAATTTTACTTCAGCATTTTGGAATACCCTATTTACAGGTTTGGGAACACAAATAAATTTCATCACTGCTTATCATCCCCACACGGATGAAAAAACTGAGCAGGTGAACCAAATATTGGAAGATATGTTGCGCATGTACGTGATGCAGCAACCAAAAAAATGGAATGAATATCTACAATTGGTAGAATTTGAATACAATAATGGTTACCAAGAGTCTCTTAAGATGAGCCCCTTTGAAGCTTTGTATGAGCGAGACTGTCGTACTCCTATTAATTGGAGTAGCCTTGAAACCAAGTTGTTGCTTGGACTTGAGATGTTGGCTGAGATGGAATTAGAAGTAAGAAGGATCAGACAAAATCTAAAAGCGGCTCAAGATCGAAAAAAGTTATATGTAGATAAAAAGATAACTTATCGAGACTTTGAGTTGGGCGATCATGTGTATGTAAGGATTAAACCTAAGAAAATCACACTAAGGTGGACCTCCTGTGCCAATTTCGCTCCCAGTTTATGTGGACCTTTCGAAATATTTGAAAGAGTAGGACCTGTGGCTTATTAGTTGGTTTTACCCAACCATATCTAAGTGCAAAATGTGTTTCATGTGTCTTTACTAAAATGATACGTGTGTGACCCAAAGCATGTAATCCACTGGAAATGAATTTAGGTAGGCTAATATTAAAGAATCATATCTTAAAATACCAAGTAAGTTTTATGAAATTTTAATTCAAATTTTTGCTGAATGCAGGTTGAACCAGATGGTGAATTTCCAATCGAACCTCAGCGTATACTCGATTAGAGAGAAATCATGCTTCAGAGGCAAGCTATCACCCAGGTTAAACTAAAGTGGAAGAACTTCATATCGGATGAGGATACCTGGGAAGACGAAGGATTTGTGCATGAGGCTTAGCCAGAACTGTTTGCTAAGCTAGAATGAAACACCGAGGACGGTGTTTACTTCCAAAGGGGGAAGTTGTGGTAGCTGGCTTAAGTGCAAACTAATTTTCATGTTATTTATTTTAAAAAGACTAAACATTCATTCTTTTTGTGAGAAAAGGATTACAAATGATGAACATAAACTAATTATGTTTTTTTTTTTTAAATAAAATTGAAGTATGGAATTGTGGTTCCATAAAAAATTAAAAGAATAATGATGATAAAAGTATTCCAAGAACTGAGAGTGGTTGAACAGAAAAAAGTTAAAAACAATTACCTTTCCTCTGGGGATAAAAGTACATCCGAGTGAGGAAAAGGGGTTCTCTTCTGTGACTAAAGGAAAGAGGGGAGAGTGAAGATTCCTAAGCTGGTGGTGACCAGTGGAATACACTGAACGTTCCTAAATCCTGGAAAAGAAGAGCACTAGACTAGGGGTCCTGACGTCTCTTTTGGGATATTTGTCAACCTACTCGTCTGAGGTGTGGAGTACGGGGGGAGATGAGGATGTAATCGCCTCATGGTAGGGAGGACACCATCAACAAATTCTGGAGCGAGATAAGTATATAGACTGTAGAAATAGTAAGAACTGGAATTTATTATTTAGACATAATTCTTTTAATACAGAAATGTTTAGACATAATTATTTTAATACATAAAATATTTCTTGAAATTATGGAATGAAGAATAATACAGAGTGAATGTTGTAGATAAATAATATATGTATTTCTTGTAAAATATTCAAGACATTACAGTAGAAATATTATATATATGTGGGTTGTGTAACAAATGCATATATTGAAGTCAGAGCCTGTTGTTCAAGAAAAGTAGTGAGAATAGCAACTATATTACCAAGTTAGGCAAATACAGAAATAAACAAATAGTAGTATGAATTAGGAGAACTATAAGTTCAGGGTCCATAGTCGAAACCCCAGCCCCCATAACTGGTCGTTAACCTATAGTCTATGATATACACGGACATCATAGTTGTAGGGTAACAACTCAGCACTCAGATGGTTCAGACACCTCTATTTAAACGAGGAACTGGAAACAGTAAAGAATATAAAATTAAATTATCTCTATTAATGGAATATAAATATAAAGCTCTAGAAAAATCATGTGAAGAGGAAACCTAGAAAATTCAATATCGAGAGTGAAATATATATTACATATAGAAAACCTTCTTCCATAGAAACTAATGTAGGAACACAGTGATAATCTCTACTATAGATAATAATGATGACAAGCTTTTCAAAAAATCATTTTGACTGATGCGAGAGTCCAGTAAGTAAAGAAAGAATATTGTACATTGACATGTATATCAAGATAAAGGTAAAAGCGGCGATTTATATTTATAAGAAGAAACCCAAACTTAAATAAAAATAAAAATATTTATCATTGAAATTACATGAGTCAAGTACTGTGCATTGTAAAGAATATATAATAAAAACTATTTCACAGAGGAAACCTCCCTCTTAGGCTGGGCCGGGTGCTCAACCGTTAGCCTGAGGTAACCCTTAACAAATTACAAAACAATATTTCAAGAAAAGAATAGCATGTGATTACTACACTGACAGAGCCCATGATAATACATAAAAACTAAAATGTATGGCAATGCAAGGCCATAAAAATAGTTTATAAATTCATAAAGCCGTAAGAGTCACGGAGCTAAGACTGAAAGGCTTATGCCAAGAATGTTAAAGACCATCAGTGATTCTGGTACCTGTTAGGGGAAATTGACCAAAATTAGAATGGAAATCGAAGCTCCCCAAAGAAATGGCAAACACATTCGATAACCCTTGCTAATGAACCATGAGATTTTACCTGTTTCAATACAAGACATTAAGATTAGAAGTTATACCTATAACTACTAAATGAATTGTGAAACTAAGGGAATAGAGATAGAATTTACAATTACCTAAGAAAACTTGCTCTGCGGGCTATAACTGCAACCCTTCACGAGAAATGGATAGAGGAATCATAAAGATAAAACTATCGAAAGACACATAAACGAGCGAAGAGCCAGTATAAGGAACTGGATCTTTGGAAGCTTACCAAAGAACAAAGGCATAAACTTGAAAACATGAAGCATAATCATGAGGTAGGGTACCTACCATGGAGTAGAGCCTCATCAAATTTCTAGAGCACCTGAATAAAATACGAAAACAAAGAAAAATACATAAGATTCTAGAATAGGACAGTGACTATGTCATGAAAGTAAAATAAATGGCTATTGCAGGGCTGTGGGAGCGTAATCTCATACCTGTAGAGGCACCATGGCCGCCAGTGCCGAGTGGAAGGACTGAAGGGCTGAGCAAGTTAGGGTTGCAGGGAGGTTGCAGAGAATAAATGCCACGGATCTCGACACACAATGAAGGATTTAGTTAGGGTTTTGGAGGGGTCATCACCCTAAGCCGGAACCCGAAGATCACAACGGTAGATCATTAAACCTAGATCCAATGATGGTATTAAGGGCAGGTGTCCTCCACTTAAACATAATTCCCATGAAAGGGTACTGTAAATATTATCCAACATTAAAGGTGGAATCCACAACACAAATATCATTACTCATATGATAAATACAAATCGAATTTAGAGATATGCCAAATTGCTTATGTCCCTTCGGGGTTTAAATATTCGTGCCATAGGTACCATACGTTTATAGTCAACTCATACTATCAAGTAAAAGGAAATCATGACATTATTATAAGCACAAATTCTGAATAAAGTTAAGGGTTGGGAAATATATAGATATGTTTGTGTTATTAAAGGTTTGGGTATTTCGAATAGAATTAATATATGGAAAAACATTAAACAGTTAATGTTAAACCGAGGGGATGTGCATATTTTCCACGGTCTCAAATTTAATTGTGGGATTCAAATTCTTAGATTTACATCCATGTATAATGATATAAAGCGAAAGAAACTTTTTTTTATGGTTAAAATTTCATGTACGTTACAAGTGATATTAGAGCAGCAGTCACATGCTAGGACCCAATAGGTCACCTAACGTAATAAATTGTTGTGTGTAAATGGTGCACAGAAGAATAAATAACATAGTACAAGACAAAATGAGGAGGGGATTGACACAGAAAACACCCTAGAATGTAGGGGAACCTACACCCCAATCCCATTCGGAAATGAATCTGGAAATGTGGATTCAACTGAGTGTAGATCAGCACCAGTAGACCTATAGACTGCTAGAAGAACAACATCATCAAACCAGTATACTACTAAGCACTGTGTAGAAGTTACAGGAAGAAATGGTCCAAGTTAGGAGTGATAATGAGTGCTTGATGCAAGATCAGGAAAGGATACTCAAAATCCTTTTCGATAAATAGAATCAAGGAGTGTTACAACCTAGTCCTGATAGCAGGAAGAAAATGAAAGACAAACTAAGGACCAAACTAATGACAGAGTGGAAAGAAGCCATTCAAAACGAAGTAACAATAATAGGAAATATAATGAGGCTGATTCTGGTAACGTATCGGAACAACAAGAAATTAAGAAACAAAAAGTAGAGTTACAGGGTGAGTTCTGAAAGATTAAACCACCTACATTTGATGGAGAAGCGAAGGAGGTGGCAGAAGCTTGGCTGATTAATATGAATAAATATTTTGAATTTTATGAGTACAACAACAACCTTAAATCTCGGCTAGCCATTTATTAGTTGTGAGAAAAAGCTAACTTTGGGAGGAAGTCAAGAATGTTCGTAGTATTGAAGACCAAGATGTGACATGGGATGAATTTTAGCAATACTCTAAGGAAAAATATCTAACAGAAAGTTTCTATGATGAAAATTATAGAGAATTCCATGAGTTGAGGTTGGGTAAAATGATAATGGATGAATACATAACCAAGTCCACTTCATTACTAAGATACGTTCCTTATTTAAGGGATGAAAAGGCTAAGGTTCAACATTTCTTGAGTAGTTTTCCATCCCACATTAAAGAAAAAATTGAGTTCATGAATCCGAGGACCATGGAAGAAGTAATTTGAAAAGTGAGAATGTGTTACCAGCAGTCCAAGGAAAAAGGAGAAATAGGAAAAATTTGGCAGCTAAGAAAAGGGCAAAAAAATAGTTCAAATTACAAAAATGTCAGGACTAATAACTTTAATAATTATGCAAGGAATTCAGTGAGAAAACAATTTAGAAGAAACCATCAAAGAACTCGGTGGCCTACGGAATAAAAGCCTACAAAGGCTTCCAGCAAGCCAAAACATCTACAAAACTAGAAACCACCTCTACAGTGTTGGGGTTGTGGTGAGGTTCACTATTATAAGAAATTCCCACAGCAGGGAAGAAATGATACAGTAGCCAATATACAAGAAGCCTCTACAATGGGTGATGTAGCTCGGAACATACCCAAAATTAATGCAGCCTTGGAGGATCGATAGGCGGATTATCAAACAACAATGATAGAACTCGAAGGTAAGTTACTTTCACAACCTGTTTCTATTTTGGTTGACCCAGGTGCCAGTTTAAGTTATGTAAACCCCAGAATAGTAGAAATCTATAAATTACAAATTCATAAATTCAAAAATGCCTGGCTAATATAGCTAGCCATTGGGGAAAAGAAACGTTTGTGCAAAAATTCCAAACTATACACTGGAAATTGAAAACCAATAGTTAAATGTGGATCTGAATGTACTTCCTTTCCGATCCTATGATGTACTACCAGGCATGGATTGGTTGGAGAGACATGGATGCTGGTATACTGTAAAGAGAAGATTATATTTTACAGAATGCAAGATGGAACTTGTCAAGAAATACAAGGAATCAAGAAACCCTTACAGTTGTGTCCTATCACATACTCCCAAATGAGTAAGTGTATTAGAAAGGATGTCAGATATATGCCATTCAGGTGGGTTTTTCTAATTCTAAAGAGAATACCCCTATGCTGGAAAGCATACCAGTAGTATAAGATTTCATGGACGTGTTTCCTAAAGATGTACCAGGTTTACCTCCAAGAAGGGACATCGATTTCACTATTGAATTGATGTCGAGAGCATCACCAATTTCAAGGGAACCATATCGAATGAGTGTACCAAAGCTAATCAAAATGAAAATGCAGCTACAAGAGTTGTTGGATAAAGGGTATATTTGACTGAGTGTGTCCCCTTAGGGAGCACCAGTGTTGTTTGTAAAGAAATAGGATAGAACCATGCGAATGTGCATGTACTACAGACAACACAACAAATTGACAGTAAAAAATAAGTATCCATTGCCACAGATTGATGACTTGTATGATCAGGAGAAGGGGGAAACTGTATTCTCGAAGATAGACATAAGATCTAGATATCACCAGATCCTAATTAAAGATGAGGATATCTACAATACTTCTTTCCATACCTAATGTGGGCATTAAGAGTTTGTTGTTTTTACCATTTGGTTTAACTAATGCACCAACAACATTTATGAGGCTGATGCATGGCATATTTTACCCCTTTTTGGATAGATTTGCTCTGATATTCATTGATGATATTTTGATTTATTCAAAGAGCATGGAAGAGCACAAGGAGCACTTAAGGATAGTGTTGGAGATGTTACGAAAACATCAGCTATATGCCAAGTTTAGCAAATGTGAATTTTTCAAAGAACAGATACAGTATCTAGGCCATGTCATTTTTTCTGAAGGAATAGCGGTCGAACCAGAGAAAATTAAAACTGTTATCCAATGGAGAGTACCTCAAAATGTGGCGGATATCCTTTCCTTTATGGGGTTGGTTGGATACTATCAACAGTTTATTGAAGGATTCTCAAAGATTCTGTTTCCAATTACATCAATACAGAGAAAGGGAAAAATATTTCAATGGACCAGTGAGTGTCAGAATAGTTTCAAGAAGTTGAAACATTTGCTGACCATTGCCCCGGTGTTGAGGGTAGCCGACCCCAATGAATAATTTGAATTCTGTATCGATGTCTGTAAGGAAGGAGTTGGGGAAATTTTATCTCAAGAAGGAAGAGTGGTTGCCTATGAGGTGAGAAAATTAAAGGAGCATGAACAACGGTATTTAGCCTATGATTTAGAGCTGACAACCATAGTGCATGCACTCCTGGTATGGAGACACTACTTGTTAGGAATAATATTTGTGTTAAAAACTGATAACAACAACCTAACCAACTACTTTAAGCAAGCATATTTAAACGCTCGACAGGCAAGGTGGAATTCCTTCCTAAGCGAATTTGATTTTGATATACAACATGTAGAAGGAAAAGAAAATCATGTGGTGGATGCCTTAAGTAGAAAATAGCATTGTGTTTATGAACTCTATAATCAAATTGAATGTAAATTTTTAGATCAGATAAAAGAGGAAGCCGAGAAGTATCTAGAGTACCGATTTTTATGGCAGCAAGTGGAGGAAGCCAGAAGACAAGAAAAACCTTCTGACTATGGAATTAATCAATTGTTAACCTTAAAAGGAAAGTTATATATCCCAAACTGAATGAGTTTAAAAGAACTGATCATGGACGAGTATCACCGCAGTAATTATGTAGGGCACCCACGATACTAGTTCAAAATACTAAAAACAATTACAAAAGTCTATTTTGGGC
The DNA here is from genome assembly GCA_034641835.2 of Pinus albicaulis. Lineage (NCBI taxonomy): Eukaryota > Viridiplantae > Streptophyta > Pinopsida > Pinales > Pinaceae > Pinus > Pinus albicaulis. The sequence goes on along the minus strand of CM076581.1, from coordinate 1,121,017,931 downwards.
ATGGTATGTGAAGAAATATTGCGGAATAATTAAACAAATGTATGGCGTGTCAACAGGTTAAGGTGGAGCATCAACACCCAGCCAGATTGTTGCAACCTATACCAGTGCCTGAATGGAAGTGGGAAGTTATATCCATATATTTCATTACTGGTTTACCAAGATAAAAAAGGCACAATGACTCCATTATGGTGGTCGTTGATAGATTGAATAAAGAAACACATTTTATACTGTACAGTCTACATACAAAACTGTGCAAATAGCAAATATCTTCATGAGATATATTTTTAGACTACATGGCATTCCAAAGACTATTATATTAGATAGGGATGTGAATTTTACTTCAACATTCTGGAATAACCTATTTACAGGTTTGGGAACCCAAATAAATTTCAGCACCACTTATCATCCCCAGATGGATGGAAAAACTTAGCGGGTGAAACAAATCTTGAAATATATGTTGTGCATGTACATGATGCATTAGCCAATGAAATGGGAAGAATATCTTCACTTGGTAGAATCTTCATACAATAATGGTTACCAAGAGTCGCTTAATATGAGCCCCTTTGAAGCTTTGTATGGGCAACAATGTCGTATTCCCATCAATTGGAGCAGCCCCGAAACCAAGTTGATGCTTGGACCAGAGATGTTGACTGAGATGGAATTAGAAGTAAGAAAGATCAGACAAAATCTGAAAGCAGCTCAAGATCGGAAAAAATTATATGCAGATAAAAAGAGAAATTATCGAGAATTTGAAGCGGGAAATCATGTGTATGTAAGGATTAAACCGAAGAAAATCACACTAAGGTGGACCTCCTGTGCCAAGTTGGATCCCAAGTTCTGTGGAACTTTCTAGATATTGGAAAGAGTGGGACCTGTGGCTTATCGGTTGGCTTTACCTTGCCATATTTGAGTGCACAATTTGTTTCATGTGTCTTTACTAAAATGATACGTGCATGACCCAAAGCATGTAATCCACTAGAAAATCATTCAGGTAGGGTAAGATTAAAGAATGCTATCTTAAAATACCAAGTTTTATGAAATTTTAATTCAAAGTTTTTCTGAATGCAAGTCGAACCAGATGATGAATTTTTGATCGAACCTCAACGTATACTCGATTGGAGAGAAATCATGCTCTAGAGGGGAGCCATCACCCAGGTTAAAGTGCAGTGGAAGCACTTCAACTCGAATGAGGCTACCTGGGAAGACAAAGGATTTGTGTGTGAGGCTTACCCAAAACTATTTGTTGAGCTGGAATGAAACACCGAGAACAATGTTTACTTCCAGAGGGGGAAGTTGTGACAACTAGCTTAAGTGCAAACTAATTTTCAAGTTATTTAGTTTAAAAAGACTAAACATTCATTCTCTTTGTGAGAAAAGGACTACAAATGATGAACATAAAATAATTATGTTTTTTTTTGGAAATAAAATTTTATTATGGAATTGTGGTTCCATAAAAAACTAAAAGAAGACTGATGATAAAATTATTCCAAGAACTGAGAGTGGTTGAATCGAAAATAATTAAAAACAATTACCTTTCCTCTGGGGATAAAATTACATCCGAGTGAGGAAAAGGCGTTCTTTTCTGTGACTAAAGGAAAGAGGGGAGAGTGAATATTCCTGAACTGGTGGTGACTAGTGGAATACACTCAGTGTTCTCGAATTCTTGAAAAGAAGAGTACTGGACTAGGGGTCCTGAGTTCTCTTCTGGAATATCTGTGAACCTACTCATCTCAGGTGTGGAGCATAGGGGAAGGTGAGGATGTAATCGCCTCATGGTAGGGAGGACATCATCAACATATTTTGGAGCGAGATAAGTATACAGACTGTGGAAATAGTAAGAAATGGAATTTGTTGTTTAGAGATAATTCTTTTAATACATAAATGTTTAGGCCTAATTCTTTTAATACAGAAATGTTTAGACAGAATTATTTTAACAAAGAAAATATTACTTGAAATTATGGAATGAATCATTTTACACAGTGAATGTTGTAGATAAATAATATATGTATTTCTTGTAAAATATTCAATAGATTACAATAGAACTATTATACATATGTGGGTTGTGTAACAAATGCATATATTGAAGTCATAGCCTGTTTTTCAAGAAAAGTAGTGTGAACAATAACTATATTACCAAGTTAGACAAAGACATCAATAAAAAACTAGTAGTATGAACCAGGAGAACTGTTAGTTCAGGGTCCATGGTTGAAACCCCAGACCCTAGAACTGGTCGTTAAACTGTAGTCTATGATATACATGGACAACAGAGTTGTAGGGTAACAACTCAAAACTTAGATGGTCTGGACACCTCTATTTAAACAACGAATTGGAAATAGTAAATAATATAAAAGGAAATTCTTTGTATTAATGGAATATAAATATAAAGCTTTAGAAAAATCATGTGAAGAGGAAACCGAGAAAATTCAATAGCCAAAGTGAAATATATATTCCATATCCAAAACCTTCTTCAGTAGAAACTAATGTAGGAAAAAAGTGATAATCTCTGCTATAGATAAAAATGATGACAAGATTTTCAAACAATCATTTTGATTGATGCGAGAGTCCAGTAAGTAAAGAAATAATTTTGTACATTTACATGTACATCAAGGGAAAGATAAAAGCGGTGATTTCTATTTATTTGAAGAAGCCCAAAATGAAATAAAAAACAAAATATTTATCACTAAAATTACATGAGTCAAGTACTGTCCATTGTAAAGAATATACAATAAACACTATTGTAGAGAGGAAACTTCCATCTTAGGCTAGGTCGAGTGCTGAAACGTTAGCCTGGGGTAACCCTTAACAAATTACAAAACAATATTTCAAGAAAATAATAGCATGTGATTACTACACCGGCGGAGCCCACGATAATACATGAAAACATAAATGTATGGTAATGCAAGGCCATAAAACTAGTTTATAAATTCATAAAGCTGTAATAGTCACGGAGCTAAGCCTAGAAGGCTTACGCCGAGAACGATAAAGGCTATCAGTGATTCCGGTACCTGTTAGGGGAAACCAACCGAAATCAGAATGACAATCAAAGCTCCCCAATGAAATGACAAACACATTTGATAACCCTTGCTATTGAATTGCGGGAGTTTATCTGTTTCAATACAAGACATTAAGATTATAATTTATACCTCTAACTGCTGAACAAATTGTGAAACTAAGGGAATAGAGATAGAATTTACAATTACCCGAGAAAACTTGCTCAGCAGGTTATAACTGCAGCCCTGCATGGGGAAATGGACAGAGGAATAAAAAAGATAAAACTATCGAAAGACACATAAATGAGTGAAGAGCCAGTATAAGGAACTTGGTCCTTGTAAGCTTACCAAAGAACGGATGCGTGAGTAGCTATACCAAAGAACAAAGGCATAAATCTGAAAACATGATCCATAACCGTAAGGTAGGCTACTAGCCATGGAGCAAAGCCTCATCAAATTGCTAGACCACCCACATAAAATGTGAAAATGAAGAAAACTACATAAGATTCCAGAACAGGATTGCGACTATGTTGTGAAAGTAAAATAAATGGCTATTGCAAGGCTGTGGGAGTGTAATATCATACCTGCAATGGCACCATGGCTGCCACCGCTAAGAGGAAAGATCGAAGGGCTGAGCAAGTTAGGGTTACAGGGAGGTTGCATAGAAGCAATGCCGTGGAGCCCGACACACAATGAAAGATTCAGTTAGTGTTTGGGAGGGGTCATTATCCTAATCCGGAACCCAGAGATAACAACTGTAGATCATTAAACCCAGATCCAACAACGGTCGGAAGGGCAGGTGTCCTCCAATTAAACATAATTCCCATGCAATGGTACCGTAAATCTTATTCAACATTAAAGGTTGAATCCACGGCACAGATATCATTACTCATATGATAAATAAAAATAAAATTTAGAGATCCGCCAAACTGCTTCTGTCCCTTCGGGGTTTAAATATTCGCGCCATAGGTACAATACATTTATAGTCAACCCATATTATCATGTAAAAGGAAATCATGACATTATTATTAGCACAAATTCCAAATAGAGTTAAGGATTGGTAAATATATAGATATGTTTGTGCTATTAAAGGTTTGGGTATTCCGAAATTAATATATGGCAAAACATTAAATTCTTAATGTTAAACTAAGGGGATGTGCATATTCACCACGGTCCCAAATTTAATTGTGGGATTCATATTCTTAGATTTATATCCATATATAATTATATAAATAAAAAGTAAATTTTTTTTTAAAAGTTAAATTTTCGTGTATGTTACAAGGTAATCCAAGAGTCCTTTAAGATTCAGGCTAGAACACATAGGAACAAACCAAAATATTGCAAGATTTTCACAAAATATTTGTCGAATAAAACAAATCCACTTGAATACTTTCCAAAAAATCCTAAAATCCATATGTATTTGTAAATAATTCATAATTAAAAATTTTCTTTGACTGCATTTTCCCCTTTCCTCAAGAATTTTTCATTTTGACTTGAGTCCAGGCCCCATTTCCCATTGTTTTGGCAGTATGACCCTTGCTTAAAGAAACCTAGCTTTCAAAATCCACCTTGCATTTTAGAGCGGGAAAAACTGCCTCCACGTGGTCTGCCCATGAAATCCATTTCCCCTTAATGAAAAAAGAGAACACGAGCTCTGAAGGATGAACAACTTTTTTACCTTTTTCCAGCATAGTGAATTCTCACGTTGGGAAAATTTTCTCTTTAGAAAGTTCTAGAGAGGAAACATAAGAATTTGTTGGCTTTGAATTAACCCGAACTTCCTTGGAATTAGGAAAGTTCATAGGAATTTTACATGGGATAGGTGAAGCCTCAGATATTCCATCCACTGGTTCAGACATTTTTAAACCTTTTTTAGTACTACACATATTGCGTGAAGCATAAGAAGGAGCCTCTGAGGAGATTGAATAATGATCAAAGCTTGTGCCTACCCACCATTTTGGTTTTCGGTACTAGAATTTTGACTTTGATTTCCCATAATTGGGACATGTCTTGTGGGAATGACCAGTTTCATAGTAGCCTCTACCTCGAAAAGAAAATTTCTGTAGTAAAGGAATTGAACCCAAGAGAAGTTAAGACCAATGAGATTAATATCACTAGGAAATCCCTTACCGAATTCCATATTGACACATATAAGAGCATACATGGGTTTGAGATAAATTCCGGTGTCTTTGTTATGACAATGAACATGCCTAAGGCATTACCAATTTTAAGTAAAATAAGCAAGGTTCCAAAAATAAAAAAAAGGGAGATTAGGAAAGGCTTACCCAAACAAGTGAAATAATGATAGAAGCCGAGAGAGGGTCGAAGGAGGGGAACCAAGGCTATAAATAGAACCTGCAAAACCCCAAAACTAGGGACCAACATCAGGAATCTGCATTAGATCACCAACTTTATTGAATACAATGATAAAGAAACCTCTAGCTAAGGGGTAATTTTTTAGCTCAGCTGAGATGAGGGGCTTCCAATGCTCATTAATCTGAGGGTGTAAATCGACAATATTTGGACAAATCCCAATGAGCCTACAGATCAAACTCACTTTAGAGAAAAACTTAGCTTCATTGAGGGCTTCTTCTCCCATAGAAACTTCAACCTTGGGAGCCTCCCTGATAGGGATCATTGTAAATGCAAAAGGGTGATTTCAATTTGGTGCTTTAACTATATCATGAAATTATTTTGATGGTGCCTAGCAGGAGCCTAAGAGAGGGGAAGAAGGAGTGACACCATTAGTACCAGACACATACAAAACTTTCAACGAGTCAAACACCATGGGGGTAGAGAAAAATTTCCGATCATTCGTAGAAATAACAATACAGGAATGAGATTCAACCAAAACATGTGGTATCACAATTGAAACCAAGGGATTTGATATGTATTTCGAAGATGACGAAGAAACTGAGTGTCAGGGGGGTTTTGTCCCCATTTTTAAGCAAATAGGCAAAGGGCAAGAGATTCAAAAACAAAAACTGATCACCATGATATTGAGCAATCATGAAGGTTAGTAAAAGAAAGTTGGCTAGAGCCAAACCCTAGATGTCGTCGATAGAAGCTCAACAACGCTCTCATCTCTCTATGCTTGTACTTATTTAATAAAGCGATATATATCTTTATATCTATCTCTCTCTCTCTCTCTCTCTCTCTATATATATATATATATATCTATATATATATATATAATGCACATACCTTGAAAACATAAGGTAGAACACCATCATTGTCTTATAATAAGTGTTGACATAATATTATGAGAGTTGGATTGGTTATGGGAGTACGCACACCACATGTTAACTAACTAAAAAATGAATTACACATATCCTATATATATATATATATATATATCCCAGAGTCGCAGCTCAATCGGCAATAGAAATGAAAACTCAGAGATCCAAGGTCCAAATCCCCCTTATTGTGACTCAATTTACAAAGAGGAGGACAGGTCGTGGACCGCAGAGGTCTAATAGCTACGTGTCAGGTACGTTTTTGGGTGGTGTGTGATTTCATCCATGCTAATTATGGACTTGACACGTTTCCCTTTTAAAATAAAATAAAATATTCTCTAAATTAAAATAGGAAGTCATCTATAATAAACAAAATATAATGAATATACATGTTTGGTTACTTTTAATTATCTCACTATGTAGTTAACTCAATATGAAGGTTAATCCTTTGCTTTCACTCTCAGCCATAAATAAATTATTTCGATATCCATATGAAGTAACATAATTTTATATCGAATTTAGAGAAAGGTACAATGATTAAAAAAAATCATATATATATATATATATATATATATGCAATCTTGGCAAGACTACATCTTCATCATGTCCAATATATCACCCTGATCAGAGTAGGAAATTGAAGCAATGACTTCACATCAAGGAGTGGGGAATTGAACCAGTTACTTCACATCAAGGGGTTCCTTAAGAGAGCACACCCAATCACCGTCTATCCCAAGACCTCATGGACATAATAATAATAATAAAATGTAAGCTTGAAAGGACTATATCTTCATCATGTCCAATATATCACCTCGATCGAGGAAGGGAATTGATCCCTAGTGACTTCACATCAAGGAGTGTCTTAAAAGAGCGCCTGATCACTGTCTATCCAAGACCCCGTGAACCTTATATTTTCTTTTTTAAGTATTAAAAATATACAATTTTTACATTAAAAAAAAAATCATTTCTATAAATGATTTGAAAATGAAAGCCAATTAATTTATTTTAATATCAATTCATATATAGAGAGATGTGTGTCCATCATAATAAAGTATATAATTGAAAATAAAAAAATTAAATTATTTATTAATAAAAATATAAAAGAGAGATGTGATGCATTCAAAATTTTAATATAAATTAATATAAGTCATTTATAATAATAATAATAATAAAATAAAAGGTATGGATTATGTAATATTAAAAAAGAATTTTAAAATATATTATTAAAAGTAAAAACCATTATTACTAATTGTACAATATTTGGAAAAGAAGACATGTATTTGTATCTTTTATTGCATTAGTTTTATGGAAAAGAAAACATGTTTTTGCATTCCTTATTATGCTAGATTTCCTTGAAAAGGAAACATGTGTTTGCATGTTCTATTGTGTTAAGCATTCTTTTGGGGAAGACTCTTTTAGAAAGCATATTAATTTGCATTCATAGCAACAACATTCCTTGTGTTAGCTTTCTTTATTTATTTGCATGCACGAAGGGTTAGTTATTTTGATAAAATTTATGTAATTAGCAGGCAAAAAGATCGTAACTGATGTATTAGTTTCTTTTAGAAAAAATTTTGGGAGTTGTAGCTATTTGTCTTGCAAGAATGTGTGCTTATGCAAGGGAAATATTAAGTAACGTGATTGTTTATAACTAATGCATATGTAGTGTTGTTAAAGGAAGCATGTCTTGATATTTTTCTTGCATGTCATGAATTCACATGAATAGATGGAGAAGCATCAGTAGTATAGATTTATGAATGGGTTGATTAATACATTATGTAATATTGACGCCAATGTATGTTGAAGACAACAATAGCAGGTAACAATGGTGACTTATGCAAAAGATATATTATGATTAACATGGTGGCAGGTAAATAATTAATGGTCCATGTAGGTGAGTGCAAGATGCAAGATGGTCCATTGGAGGAACAACCATACTACAAAGATATGAAGATTGAAGATTAGTGGGTAAATGTTATCATAATGATTGTAATGGATTTTAGCTAGGTATTTTGTATTTAAATTACATTCCTTGTAATATTTTGACACCATGGTTAAGGGATGGAATCCCTTATGATCCTATAATGTTCCAAAATTTTAGCCTCCAAGCTAAATGGAACATTAGAGTTAGCAGCAGCTCTAGTCAGTGAATAAATGGGAAGAAAAGCCCATAAGTCTCCTAAGGAGGAATAAAATAATCCAAATGTGAAAGGGGACACTCTTTCTACCTCAATAAGACACCTCCATGTGTGAATAGGGTTAAATTCAAGCTGCTTTGACTAAGTCAACAACATAGTTTTAGTGGAGGATTAATCCAAGGATGAATAATGCAATTTTGGAGGAAGATGTAACTTGGGTTAGAAGTAACCTAATTGATGGGGCTAAAGGTAAGAAAAATCATCTTTTATATAAGAAAGAGGATGGAATAATTTTTAATCATGTTGTAGATTATTATTCTTGGCTGCCAAGAATCGTTGCTGCTTTGCTGCTTAGCAAAGTTGTAGTGTTGTTTAGCACTAGGTGTTCCCGGGTGGTAATCACACCTCGTTCCTTTAAGGAGCCTCACTGGGAGAGTTTGAATTCATCATTACACATCAGTTTTTTAGGCCAAGCTTCATCCATCTACATCAGCGTAGCTTTTCCGGAGATTGTGGAGTGTTGCTGGGTGCAGCAGTGGAAGGGATTGGAATCCCGGCTTCTGAGCTAGTTTCTCATTGGAGGAAGGTTTCCTTCACTTGAGAGATCTGTTTGGAGAGCTCCAAAGCTTATTTCATATATTTGGTATCATACCACACATTTCCCATACATTCCCAGCGATGTTTCTGCTAAGGAGTGCGTTATTTTGGAGGCAGTGTTCATTGCATGGTTTGGTGGCTCTGTTGCTGAGTTTCCTTGTGATTGAGAGGTTCATCCTTTAATGGGAGGAAGCCTTTGAGGGATATACATCATATCAGTCGTAATTCAGCCTTCTATGCTCTTATGCTTCAGTTTTGTAGTGATTATTCAGATATTTTCTGAAGATCACATTTGTATGCAGAGTATTTGACAAGAAACCCTTGCCAGGATCTCTTGTTTTTTGTATGAGGAGACTAGATCTCTGTACTTTATCATTATTCATTAATATAGGATTAGATCTATTATTCTCCCATGTTTCTATTTTAAAACCCTCTTTAGAATATGCGGTCCATTGATGTAGCAACTCTGATAAAATGCAGTTTGGGGTTTTTGGTCATTTTCAACTACACTAGTGTGGGAGGTCTGTTTAACCCACCTAGTTTCATTTATTTCTAATCTCCTATTTTATTTAGATGATATATGGATCTATTTGTGGGATCCAAGTGATCATTTCACTGTTTTATTTCATATGTTGCTGGAAATGTGTTTTTCATGCATGATTCATGAGCTATCCTGAAAAAGGAACATTACAGTGGTATCAAAGCATTATCTCTTGCTTAGCCTATGAGATCTAGCTATCAGAATAAGGATAGATGGATAGAATCCAGAAAGCTTCAGTATGTGCAGGAAGAAAGGAAGACAAGCTTACAAAGCTTCTTCCAAAATCTATGAAGAGCTTTCAAGGAGAGCTGAAGAAGATGAGATTGGAGATGGGATCTCCAAAGGTGGTTCAATATAGAGCTGAATCTAGATTTGCACATGGTGTGTGTGAGAATGCAGCTGCACTCCATGATGCACAACGCAGTCAAGTGCCCAGAGCTATCTTGAGATGGATGGGAGGAGGAAAAATTCCTAAGAGAATGACTCTTAGTGATTTTTTGTGGGAGTATAAATCTCAAACTGAGAGGTTTAAAGATCATACTGATTTCCAAGATATTTTCAAGATCCAGATGGAGAAGATCCAGCAGTAGGATGTAGATATATTTCTTCTATCTACTTTTGCTGGATCACCTACATGTTCAGCTGGAGCTTGGGTGAAGGAGCTAGAATCCTATTTGCAGCTACACCATATTTCTCGAGATGAAGCTATCAGAGTTGCAGCCCTGCATTTCAGAGGTAAGTCTCATGCATGGTGGATTTTTTAATCTTGTTCTTTAAAGAATGCCAACACTTTCTCTTATGCAAGATTCATAAAAACATTGATGGAGAGGTTTGGTGAAAAACTTCCTAAGACACATGAGCAAGGAAAAATAGAGAAAACAAAACCCTTGCATGTGATGGAGGAAAATCAATTTCAGAAAACCATGGGAGGAGCTTATGTCTTGCATTACACATTGCCGGAAGCAAAACTTCCAATTCATATTCTTGAACCAGAGGGCATGGGGATCACTTTTTCACAAAGGGATCCAATTGTTGAGATGTTGCCTACACGCATTGATGAAGAAGAGGGAAAAAAAAATGTCACATCTAGAGCACATCGAGTGACCTATGCAGAGGAGGGAGGAGCACCTACTGCAACAAGAGGGATTCTTGTGCTTTTGAAAGAAGTTCCCTAGGTTCTCATACATGGAGGTCCAAGCACAATCAGTGAGTAGCATGATTGTGTAGCATTGCAGCTAGAAGAAGGAGGAAGGGAGGAAGAGCAACATAATTTGATGAGAGGTACACACCCTTCTCTATTTCAGAGAGCTAGTGCAAGAAAGGAGCAGGCTGATTTGCGCTGTAAGGGCAGGGGAAAGGCTGCCCAATCACATAAGTATTCTACTCTTGACATTGATGTCTCACTACATGGAGGCATTCCACTTGGGAGGCCACCTGATCTGAAGTTGATAGAAGACATATTGTCTTTGGATTCACCACTCTTGGATTTTGGATAGGTGAAGAGTCTGGAGGAAAAATTTGGCATGGGGGATGTCAAAGTAGCATGCAACATCATGAGGAGAGTTTCACATGCTAGATCAACAGCATTGTCTTTGAGGAGGATTGATCCTTATTGGAGCTCTCAACTTTTGGTGGAGTACTCCAAGTATCTTGGTGCATGTAGGATTCTTGATGAACCAGATGGAGATGACAGATACATGGTGGATGATGTGATCATCTATTCCTATGGCAAGATCTTCTTAACTATATCTTCTAGTCTTAAGGATAAGCCGCTACATGCAGCACATTAGGACTTCCCTTCTATGCACTTTGATGCATATTTCCATTTGATGGAGGAGTTCACTTGGGAGGGCATTCAACATGACATATATCAGCATATGGAGATATGCATAGCCCAGATGATGATAGAGAGGATGTCACAGCCACCTTCCTACTCATTGGGAGTGAGGGAGAAATTCTAGTGGAGCCATTTCAGCTCAAGACCTCAAGTACATGATGGAGGAGGTATCATTTTAAAATTTGTATTGTACTTCTTTCCCTTATTTGAGCAGCATGATGCATCAAGAGGAGTTGCTTCTTCTTTCATATTGTATGATGATGTACTTGCAGCTACTTATAGCATTGATCTTGGATATCTTTTTGATGAGCTATGGGGGAATCCATATGTCTCTTGGTGTGCACCAATGACACCATATTATAACTTCATGTTTTCATCTCATGGGATGATTGTGGCAGCAAAAAAGTGGTCGACAAAGCACTTGTTATTTCGTATTCTGATGTAGGCCAAGGATGCATTGCGCTGGTTCCATGAGAGGGACCATGATTCACTCTCCAATTTTCATTTGGCAACTTTTTTTTATTGTGCCTTGCTTTCATGTATTGCTGATATGATTTTTCTCAAGGAAGGCTTTGTATGGAGAGAGAAACCAATTGGATGGCATAGCACCCATATGATAGAGCAGCAGAAGACTTGTTGGTATAGGGCATCATACAAGCTGGCCTTCATGATCTTACTCTATGGCTTGTATGAGGGAGAGATGAGGCAGCAGCAAAAGTTTTTGTTGCTATGGTTGCACTTGGGAGAGTATGGGAAAAATTCTTCCCAAACTTTTCATAATATTTTTGAAGAGAAGAAAGGCACACTCATGGTGCAAGGAGGCTACCTTTCAGTATTGGAGGATCATGAGAGACTTCCATGCCAGAACATGATCTTCTCACATATCAGTATGATGATGGATGCCTTTGGCATGTGGAATTTCAAAGGGAGAAGTCATGGAGCCTTATTCTTAAGGCCTACAACACTAACACATGGGAGTATGTTATTATTGATGAAGTGTTCCAAAGAGTATTTGTATCCCTTTTTCTTGCAGATTTTTGTGAGGGAACCTTCATGGGGGAGCTTATACATGGGCCTCAATTTTAGCCTACTCACTATGTATGGTAGGGAATGCATTTTTGTACTTGTTGATGACTCCATTGAGTATTTGTACTTTCCCACCATGTTTGAACAGTGCATTGCTCCTCAAAAGAGCAAGAGTATTTTAGGGTTTTATGGTCACTTTAGGGCCAATGTTTATGATGATAGTAGCCCATATATACATGAATTTGGGCAAGTGTATTGTTATTTTATCCATGTACAGCTATAGAAATTGATGCTTACTTCCCCATGTTGGGAGAACAAACATATACAACTTGTCACTTATTGCAGGACCACTTGCCATATGACATTCTCAAGCAGCATTTGGGGGAACTGTGTAATATCCACTTGGAGAACCATTGGTACCATCCAAAATTGCACCTAACTTTCAAAAAATTTCTAATTTGGAGGCCAAATGATGATGATGTGCCATTCATCTTGGATGGAATGGGTTGGGTTGACATGTCTCATGATTTTGGAGGGAAAGTCCTTGGAGGCTCAATATTATTCTTTCCATTGGAGGGAAATCATGTTGCAGCCCAAGATCAACATGCTTTCTACAGTTATCATAAGTGGAGAGGAGGCCAACGTGGGATAGGCCCTCTTGCCTATCATGTACATTCATTCAACCCACCTTCATTTCAGGAGCACAAGGTGGAGGAGACTTTTCATGAGTTACCATGTTGGAGGGTGACTCACTTCATTTAGATGATAGCATGGGTGAGGGAGGTACTCATTCACCATGTTGATCATCACTTCTACTTTTTGGATGCCATGAGACAGCTAGAAGGTTTCCATTCACACTTTCCACCTTTGATTGATGTAGACACTTTGGTTTTTCACACTTGGGAAGAAGCATTGGATGACAGTATATTTGCAGATTCTCTTGATGTAGTGATGGAGGCTATTGATGGAGGCCACATGAGGAAGAGGGGAGAGATTTTTTTCTCCTTATGCATTTTCTTGAGGACAAGAAAATATTTTGGAGGGGAGGACTATAATGTTCCAAAATTTTAGCCTCCAAGCTAAATGGAACATTAGAGTTAGCAACAGCTCTAGTCGGTGAATAAATGGGAAGAAAAGCCCATAAGTCTCATAAGGAGGAATAAAATACTACAAATGTGAAAAGGGACACTCTTTATAGCTCAATAAGAAACCTCCATGTGTAAACAGGGTTAAATTCAAGCTACTTTGACTAAGTCAACAATGCAGTTTTAGTGAAGGAGGAATCCAAGGATGAATAACGCAATTTTGGAGGGAGATGTAACTTGGGTTACAAGTAACCTAATTGAGTGGGGAAAAGGTGAAGAAAACTCATGTCTTATATAAGGAAGAGGATGGAAGCATTATTAATCATGTTGTACATTATTATTCTTGGCTGCCAAGAATTGTTGCTGCTTTGCTGCTTAGCAAAGCTGCAGTGCTGTTTAGCACGGGGTGTTCCCGGGTGGAAATCCCACCTCTTTCCTTTGAGGAGCCTCATTGGGAGAGTTTTTATTCATCATTCCACATCATGTTTTGAGGACAAGCTTCATCCATCTACATCATCACAGCTTTTCTGGAGATTGTGTAGTGTTTCTAGGTGGAGCAGTGGAAGGGATTGGAATCCCAGCTTCCGAGCTAGTTTCTCATTGGAGGAAGGTTTCCTTCACTTGAGAGATCTGTTTGGAGAGCTCCAGAGCTTATTTTAGCTATGTGGTATCATACCACACATTTCCCATACATTACCATCACCGTTTCTGCTAGGGAGTGCATTATTTTGGAGGCAGTGTTCATTGCATGGTTTGGTGGCTCCGTTGCTAAGTTTCCTTGTGATTGAGAGGTTCATCCTTTCATGGGAGGAAGAATTTGAGGGATATACATCAGATCAATCATCATTCAGACTTATATGCTCTTATGCTTCATTTTTTTAGTGATTATTCAGTTATTTTCTAAATATCACATTTGTATGTAGAGTATTTGAAAAGAAACCCTTGCTGGGTTCTCTTGTATTTTGTATGAGGAGACTAGATCTCTATAATTCAGCATTATTCATTAATATGAGTAGATCTATTTTTCTCCCATGTGTATATGTTAAAACCCTCTTTTGACTGTGCATTCCATTGATGCAGCAACTCCGGTAAAATGCAGTTTGGGGTTTTTAGTCATTTTCAGCTACACTAGTGTGGGAGGTCTATTTAACTCACCTAGTTTCATTTATTTCTGATATCCTCTTGTATTTATATGCTATATGGATGTATCTACGTGATCCAAGTTATCATTTCACTATTTTATTGCATATGTTGCTAGAAATTCATTTTTCATGCATGAATCATGAGCAATCCTGAAAAAGAAACACTACAGATCCATTGAGTGAGGGGTGAACACCCTCACGAGCGTTTAATAATAAATTATATGTTTTTTGGTTCCACTTTATGTGGTTTTCAGGTTATATTGGTGTTCAATGATGTGATTGCTTATTGTGTCAGTTTAATGATGTATATTCCTTGCATGATGTGATGTTGATAATGTCAATTATGTGATTAATTAATCTGACTAAGGGAATCATGAAATGAATGCATGATTACATCATACATTTTATGTTAATATACTACAATAGTGGTTGTTAATGGTTATGCAACTTACTATTCCTCTACTAAATTACTCTATGAAATGATGAATATTATATCTAATGATTAATGAGGAATCTTGAATAGTGATTTGGATAGTTACCTGTGGGTAATTTGTATAAATTTTTTCTAACTCCCTGCATTCTCATGTGAGGTTATCATGGTATGTTACACTCTACTTTGGTGCGGTGGGAGAGTTGCAAGTTGGGATGCTTGCTAACAAGATTGGAGAGCATAATTTTCATTGGAAGTTGAAGGGGGAAAAGAAATTCAGCTGCATATAGGACAATCAACTAGTGGTTCTAAAGCTTGGTCATGGAAGTCAGTGTTGGCCTTGAATTGTGCTTACAGACACTGGCATATTGGTTTTTACGCCCATGAATTGCTTTTCAAATCTTAGCATTTTTCCTAGTTGTGTTAGCATAGTCATTGTCTGTCCAATTATTGTTCTAGTGTTTATTTCATGTTGGGTCTTGGGTCTAGTCCGGTTTGGGGAAATAAATCCGTGACAAGTTTTATTCTAGGTAAGGGACCTCTCATGTCGATTTTTTTGCCATGGGTCAATCTTCTTGTGCCCTCTTGGTTTTATTTAAGCTAGTGCAATTACTGGATGCTTGTTAATTCGTGGGGTTTGGTTTTTTTTGCATGTCAATTAGCTCACGTTATAGAAACCGCGTTAGAGAGTGGAGCCAGTCATGGGGTGTTTTTGTACGAGGCTCCTCTGTGTGGAATAATTTGGTTTATGTCCTACTCTAACACCGTTGGTATCTTGTTGGGTCTGCCTTATGGTTGTGTTTAGTCTAGGTCCTTCCCTTGCCACTTCCTCAACTATGGTTGTTTTATTTTTTTTTATAAGTGTGATCCCCTCCTATCTGCGAAGCCACCTAAAAAATGCATCAAGTGTAGAAGGAGTGGAGGTGGAAACAATCCACTAGGTCAATGAAGGGCTTAGCCCTTCACTAAGGATTTAACCACAATATATTTTAATGCAGTCCACCAGAAGAAAAGGAGAGAAATTAAGAAGATAGAAACTTAAGCGAGAAAAAAGAGACACTCCTACTCCAATTAAGAGATTATGGATGAGGTCTCTTGCTGGTTTTTGAATCCTAGTCATACCAGGGGATGGAAAAAACAATATCTCAATTCGATTTCTCTTTACTAGTAGATGAAGACTCTGTTTGGTTTAGTACTTAAAGACAAACAAGTAGAAAGGTACAACACATTTTCTTCTCTGGAATACATCAAGAGAATGTTATGAAACCAACACTTTACTATGGACAAGCTTGACTCAATATTGACTCATTTGGAAGGACACCTACATTGTGATTCAGACACTGCTGCTCCTCTAGGATCAAGTCCCAAGGACCCTACTTCCATATATTACTCTAATTATTAATGGTTTTTGTTTATGTTAGCTATACATGGTATTATGCTATGCTTTGTAATAGTTCGCCAATACCTCTAATCTTTAGTATTTTGTGATCAGCTGATTTTTTTATATTTTATAATGTTTAATTAATAGAGAAGTATGAATTATCCAACATCTCTAGTTGTTAACATAGATGTTCTTCGTGATATGGTTAGAACAACTATGTAATTTATGAGTATTTTTTGGTAATACAAAGCCATTTAAATTTACAATAAAAAAGTCCCAAAAAAATTGTAAAGAAATATTTTAATATTTGAAGTTTTTTTGCAATATTATATACATTATTCTATATAATATTAACATAGAATATCCTATGGAGGGCCTTCTTCGACAAGCGTCGGAAATGGCACAAAAGTGAAGTATAATATCTACTTGGTATGTTTTCTCTCGGTATAAAACAAGTAAAAATGTCATGAAGATGACTTCAGAGATCTGCCAACATCTTTACTTAGTTCCTTTGATGAGCTACGTGAGATTATTAGAGGAAATTGGGAAGATTAGGGAAATAATCCAATCCTCGGCTTCGGCTTCTTCTTCAACCATTTCTTCTGCAACTGCTTCCCAACCTCTGATTGCTTCAATGGGCATCTTCATCAAGGCTCCCTTGATTGTGGGAGAATAAAATGCTCGTTCAACACTTCAAAAGTTGGTGATCGATGAAATGACCGACTCTCATTTCTCATGCATTGGCATGTTAGGGAAAGGTGGTTTTGGAAAATCACTGCTGCTAAAGGTACTCTTCAACTGTAAAGAGGTGAGGGATTTCTTTTGCAATGAGTTATTTCTGTGGCTCATTGTCTCTATGTATCCGTCTCTTACAGGATTTATGAATGAAATCTATGCACAAAGGTAAATCTAGATCAAAATATGAGCCAAGAAGCTATACAATTAAGTTTGAATGAGATGATGAAGGGAAAAAGGTTTTTGCTGATCTTAGATGATGTTTGGGAAAAGGGTGCAGAATTGCTAGAGGAATTGCGCCTACTCCAGTTAACAGATCCCTCCAACTCCAAAGTTGTTGTGAGTTCAAGGAATCTAAGCTCATTTTTAGTGACCGGAGTTCTTGAAAAGTATATAATAAAAATGGAGGATCTGGACAAAGATGAGAGCTGGCGGTTGTTTGCCCATCATGTGCATTTTCACATAATAAAAGAATAAAGGAAATATTCCGACAAACATCCAAGAAGGAATGACCAAGCTTGCGCGTGCAAAGTGTGGAGGACTTCCCCTTGTAATCAAAGCAGTGGGGAGAGCAATGGCAGGCACCACGTATGCAGATGACTGGGAGTTGGAAGTTGAGAGGTTGCCAATTGCCAAGAGCGAAGACAAAGACATTGTCTTTCATTGGCTAAGGTTGAGTTACGATGCGCTCCCCCACAGATACGACATTAATCTGCAGATGTGATTTCTATATTTGGCTACCTTCATAGAATATCAGATCATTCGGGCTGACTTCAGGGTGATTCCGTTGTGGACAGGGGCTAGGCTTCTTGGAAGGAAGAAGCTACAAAATTGATGTCTCTCTGATCCACTCGAGACAGGTAAAAGATACATCCACATTTTAGCATATAGTTGCTTGATAGAACCAATCCATAGAGACATTGATGAGAACGTGCTCATGTTTAGGATGCACGATGTTATACGTGATTTGGAAATACAGATTGTTGAGTAAGAATAAAACTTCTACTGTGGCACCAATCGAGGTTTGACAACGTTAGAGGAAACTAAATATTCAAGATGCACCCAGATTTTGTTGAACCATAAAATTTTGACTTCGCTTCCTGAATCACTGAGCTCTAATGAAATTTTCTCATTGATGGTTGGAAACAATAATACTAGCACAATCACATTTACCAATGTGATTGATATACGCCGATAGGCTTATATGAAATAGAATTACAACCACATTCACCAATGTGGTTGATATATGCCGCCTATATCCACTACCCAGCACATATATTTCACCAAAGTAAATATTATATATTTATGATTGATATCACAAAAATATTTTATATATTTACTTATAATATAACTATATACATACTATATATTAACTTGAAAAATATATGTATATATATATATAAGAATATAAAATATTATATTATTCAATAGTAAAATATATAATAAAAATATATTATTAAATTATTTCAATACATTAATTGTTTTAACTTGAACTATAATATAATTCTATTATAACATAATAATAATATTTTATTAATATTATAATAAGTTTATATGTCTTACCAATATCTCAAGGGATTATTAATATTTTAAACCAAAAGAACTAATAAACCCAAGGGTTTCATATTATAAACCGAAATAATTGGTGAAGCAAAGGATAAATATTAATATTATAAACCAAGAAATTAAAAAAACCCTAAGAATAAATAATTTAATCTAAGAGATTAAAAAACCCTAAGAAATAATAATACTTTAAACCCAAAAACATAAGAAAGTAATAAACTCTAAGAATTAATATATTAAACTAAAGAGATTAATAAAACATATGAAATAATATTTAAAAACAAAAAACCTAAGAACTAATAAACCCAAGGGTTTAATATTATAAACTGGAGTAATTGGTGAAGCAAAAGATAAATATTAATATTACAAACCAAGAAATTAAAAAACCCTAAGAATAAATAATTTAATCTCAAAAAATTAAAAAACCCTCAAAAATAATACTTTAAACCCAAAAACATAAGAAAGTAATAAACTCTAAGAATTAATATATCAAACTAAATAAATTAATAAAGCATATGAAATAATATTTAAAAACAAAAAACCTAAGAAGTAATAAACCCAAGGGTTTAATATTATAAACCGAAGTAATTGGTGAAGCAAAGGATAAATATTAATATTATAAACCAAGAAATAAAAAAACCCTAAGAATAAATAATTTAATCTGAAGAGATTAAAAAACCCTGATAAATGATACTTTAAACCCAAAAACATAAGAAAGTAATAAACTCTAATAATTAATATATTAAACTCAAGAGATTAATAAAGCATATGAAATAATATTTAAAAACAAAAAACCTAAGAAATTAATAAACCCTAACAATTAATATTTTAAACCAAAGATATTAATAAACCCAAGAGATTATTAATAATATAAACCAAAAGAACTCATAAACCAAACATTTAAATATTATAAACCAAAGGAATTGGTGAACCCAAGGGATAAATATTATAAACATAAGGGATCAATATTAAAAACACAAGAGATTAATAAACCCTAAGAATAGATATTTTAAACTAAAAAACCTAATAAATTAATAAACCATAAGAATCAGTATTTTAAAAATAAGATATTAATAAACCAACGAGATTTTTAACATTATAAACCAAAAGAACTAATAAACCCAAGGGTTTAATATTATAAACCAAAGGAATCAGCGAACCCAAGGGACAAATATTATAAACCTAACGGATGAATATTAAAAACAATAGATATTAATAAACCCTAAGGGATCTATAAGGCTAATGGAAATATTAAAAACAATAGAGATTAATAAAACATAATAATTAATATTTTAAAATAAAAAACCTAAGAAATTAAAAAGCCTATGAAATAATATTTTAAACTCAAAAGATTAATAAACCCAAGGGATTATTCATATTATAAACCAAAAGAACTAATAAACCCAAGCGTTTAATATCATAAACCAAAGGAATTGGTGAACCCAAGGGAATTGATTTAAACATTGAGACAATTGTTGTCACAACACAACGTTGGACCAACTATGACCATGGTTGGCCATGGGTGATTTTCATATTGAGACAATATTTGTCAGACTGTGACATTTGATCATGGATAACATTGATCGACTATGGCTAAAGAAATTAATAAACACTAATAATTAACCCAACGTACTATTCATATTATAAACCAAAAGAACTAATAACCCAAGGGTTTAATATTAGAAACCAAAGGAATTGGTGAACCCAAGGGAAAAATATTAATAACCTAAGGGACCAATAAGGCAAAAGATTAATAAAATTAATAAAAAAATACTCAAGTTGAAGAAATTAATAAACACTAATAATTAACCCAAGGGATTATTCATATTATAAACCAAAAGAACTAATAAACCCAAGGGTTTAATATTATAAACCAAAGGAATTGGTGAACCCAAGGGAATTGATTTAAACATTGAGACAGATGTTGTCACAATGCGACGTTGGACCAACTATGACCATGGTTGGCCATGGGTGATTTTCATGTTGAGACAATATTTGTCAGAATGTGACATTTGATCATGGATGACATTGATCGATTATTCATATTATAAACCAAAAGAACTAATAAGCCCAAAGGTTTAATATTATAAACCAAAGAAATTGGTGAACCCAAGGGAATTGATTTAAACATTGAGACAATTGTTGTCATAATGTGACGTTGGACCAACTATGACCATGGTTGGCCATGGGTGATTTTCATATTGAGACAATATTTGTCAGAATGTGACATTTGATCATGGATGACATTGATCGACTATGGCTAAAGAAATTAATAAACACTAATAATTAACCCAACGTACTATTCATATTATAAACCAAAAGAACTAATAACCCAAGGGTTTAATATTAGAAACCAAACGAATTGGTGAACCCAAGGGGAAAATATTAATAACCTAAGGGACCAATAAGGCAAAGGATCAATAAAATTAATAAAAAAATACTCAAGTTGAAAAAATTAATAAACACTAATAATTAACCCAAGGGATTATTCATATTATAAACAAAATAACTAATAAACCCAAGGGTTTAATATTATAAACCAAAGGAATTGGTGAACCCAAGGGAATTGATTTAAACATCGAGACAATTGTTGTCACAATGCAACGTTGGACCAACTATGACCATGGTTGGCCATGGGTGATTTTCATATTGAGACAATATTTGTCAGAATGTGACATTTGATCATGGATGACATTGATCGCTTATTCATATTATAAACCAAAATAACTAATAAACCCAAGGGTTTAATATTATAAACCAAAAGAATTGGTGAACCCAAGGGAATTGATTTAAACATTGAGACAATTGTTGTCACAATGCGATGTTGGACCAACTATGACCATGGTTGGCCATGGGTGATTTTCATATTGAGACAATATCTGTCAGAATGTAACATTTGATCATGGATGACATTGATCGATTATTCATAGTATAAACCAAAAGAACTAATAAACCCAAGGGTTTAATATTATAAACCAAAGGAATTGGTGAACCGAAGGGAAAACCATTACCCAAAAAGTTAGTATTAGAAATAAAAATTATTAGTAAACTTAAGTGATTAATAAAGTCGAAGGATCAATAAAATTAATTAAAAAAATATATAAAAACCAAAGAAATTAATAAATAGTAATAATTAAGCCAACATATTATTCATATTATAAACCAAAAGAAGTAATAACCCAAGGGTTTAATATTAGAAAAGAAAGGAATTGGTGAACCCAAGGGAAAAATATTAATAACCTAAGGGACCAATGAGGCAAAGGGAACAATATTAAACCAAAAAAATAACATGAAATTATTAAGGCTCACCATGGATTATTAAGGCTCACCATGGGTTACCCATGGATGACTATGGCTAAGAAAAATTGTGTATCATTGAGCACTGGTGAGAATGAATGACATTGATTGAGTGTGTTGGAAATGTTTAACCATATTTAATTAAAATGATTAGCATGTAAACATTATTAATTATTAAAAATAATCTTAATATTATTTATATTAACATCATTAATGATAATATCATTATTACTTTTAATCATATTGTTAGAGTGAATAAAAGTTCAAATTTATTTTTATTAATAATTATATTTTTAATTATTACAAAAGAAATATTATTATTCTTATTTATCAATATTAATGTTAATATTTTTTTAACAATATTAATATTCTTAATAATATTAATATTATAATGTAGATAGTATTATCTTAATAATACTAAATATCAAAAAATTAAAACCTTAAAAACTTTATTACGATTGTTAATATTACAAATATTATTTTTTAAACATTATTAATATTGTATTTAATGGTATTATT
The DNA here is from genome assembly GCA_034641835.2 of Pinus albicaulis. NCBI lineage: Eukaryota > Viridiplantae > Streptophyta > Pinopsida > Pinales > Pinaceae > Pinus > Pinus albicaulis. The sequence continues at coordinate 1,120,995,414 of CM076581.1, read as the reverse complement.
TGTAATATTGCTTTCAATATTAATTCAATTCTTATTTTAATAATAATAATAATAATAATAATAATATAAATGTTAATATTATTTTTAAAAAATCCCCTTAATATTATAAACCAATAAAAAATATAATTATATTATTTCTTGGTTTATAATATCATTAATATTCAAGACTCATAGATTTACCAATCATATTGTCATGCCATTTGATCCATTTTTAAAAACTCCCCTTAATTTACGCCGAATCAACCTTGAATATATAATCTTAATAATATTTTATTAATGATTTTGAAGGTTTTAATCAACCTTTCTTAGCCATAGTAATCCATGGTTAACCCTCTTAAACCATAATAAGGCATGGTGAACTTTTATTATAATTAATAATTATAATAATTAATTATAGTTATATTTGTTTAGATTGTTAAACTAATTATAATTAAAATAATATCTAAATAAATATAATAATTGTTTAAGTAATTATAATTTTCTTTTCTTAAATTAAAAAAGAATTTGAGGGTTGTAAAGTCTTTTTAATAAAATTGAAATTAAAAAAAAATCATTTTAACCATATCATTAAGAATTTGTCTTTAGTGCGACTGATGCAGGGCAACCCTGCATCCCCAGAATCTCTCCAATACTATGCATATAAAAATGCATCTCAACAACTGCCCAAATAAAACTCCAAATTAGGGCAATTTCACACACTATCATTTGCGGAAGCTTGTAACATATGTTCACAACTTTTTATGGTTTATGAAAATCATACTTCAAATAAACTCGTTCATTCAATCAAACCCAAACTTCAATACAATCCCACTTTAAAAATTCATACAGAAGCTCATCAAAACATATGATTTCAACACCACTCAACCCATAACCAAGGATTTCTATAAAACCCAACAAATCTCATTTCTCGATTTCCATTTAAATCCCAACAAGGTTATTTCACAAACACCACTTTAAAACCCCAATGGTTTTATTTAAATCCTAAACTTTTAACTAAGCCCCAAGCTTAATCCATCTCAACTCAAAAATTTGGATTAATTAAACCTCAAGACATATGAACATTATTCAAATTCAACAACCTCCATGCCTTACTCAAATTTGACCAACGCTCCCACACCTCAACTTTTGCTATGGAAATTATATAAACGCACAGATTTTGATTAAAGTCAAGTGTCAACACAAACAACATTCGACCACACTCACTATTGATTTGGCCCACATCACATAAAACCATATCATAATGTATTGGCCTTACCTTCTGCCATTGATTTATCAATGTTCATTTTCCATTGATGCTTGGGTTAAACGGTTGCTGTGGTGATGTTTGATACGTTTCTTGCTGCGCCTTTACACAGGCTCTTTCCATATTCGATCAACACCTTTTGAGACTCCAACACAAACTCAAAACTCCATTCTTTCTCTGTGTTCAACGTTTCTCCATTACTGCACAAATTTTCTCTCAATTTTCCATGTTGTTAATCGCATTTCTTGTTTAGGGTTTGACCCCGGATCAACATCGACCTTCTCTTGTTGTTAATAACCCAGCAAGTATGGATTAATTCTGTTGATTTCAACAAAGGAGATAAAATTCGATGCTATGGCTTTTGATCACGCGTTTTCTCAACGATACAGATTGCCCAATAAAACAAAATATCTTATCAAAAACACTTCTATTTCTGATTACTTTAATGCCGGGTTTCAACAAAATTTTAATTCAATTCAGTTCTGAATTCCATCGCTCTTCTAAAGCACACCTCACCCTGTGCTAAAACTTGGAATCGACCTACATTTATGTTGAAGTCAAATTTACTTCACCGCACAAACTCAAACAGATAAATACGATCCCAGGAAATAGATCCTGCAAACAGATAAAAATCAATGCCGCCACTTAAAACCTGGCTTTCTTTGTGCTACACTCTGTGGTTCGATCACAACAATAAAGTTCCACCAACATTCGCAACGCTTTTATGATTTGCCATCGACTGTTAAACCCGTCAAATTACCTTTGAACCACAACATTTTTCAGCATCATTCACACAGAGTTTAAATAAAGCTCTGCGTCCTTGCTCTTCAGATTCCTCCACTGTATTTCGAGGCACGAAACCGGTGCCTACAATGCTCAACAATACATTCAGATCCAAAACCAAACTAACATATAAATCTATTTCATCATATGGAAAGCAAAGATTTCATCTCTACTTAATTCAAATCTTCACTCTATCGCTCCAATTTCACTGTATTATATGAAGTTTCAACCACTATACCCATTTATCCAATATCAAGTTCAAACTGAAAGTCGATTTCAGTGTTTCCCTTGAAGATCCACTATTAACTATTCCAGCATCGATTAATGTTTGCAAAAACTCTATTTTCATATAGAACTTGCGCTTTTCAAATGATTCCACTTTCAAATTATACAATCAATTCCAGCAATTGCGCCAACCTTTATTGCATTATTAACTTCCAGTCATGTGCTAGAATGCGTTCTCAATTCATATGTGCATTCTCAATTCAACCCCCAATTACAGAAATTAAACACACAATTTCTAAATCAACCAATGTAGTTCTAAAAACAAACTTTTCATATTAACAAATGGAAATACTTACAAACTTTGTCTTTGGCCAGATATTCAAAATTCATGGCCCTTTCAATTGCCCAGAGGCTTACAAACTTGGCTGTCCAAACCCCAGCTCTCAATCACTCTATTCTTCCTGATCTATTTGGCCTTTGAGGCTGATAAATTTATACAAATTGAACTGAACCAATTTAGGTTCAAATCCCCTTAATCACTCAACAAGCCCTCAAATATCTCAATAAATCCTACAATCTAGATTTATCCCTAAAATATTGAAACTAAATCTAACTTAGGCTCATAATTAATTCTTAAATATCTCAAGTCTAATTTCTCTCATGTTCTCCAAATTATTTTGGGAACATTAACAAATCCTCACAATAATTAATTAAAAATATAATTTAATCACTCAAAAATATCACTAATATTTACATAGAATCAATATTTTCTCAAAAACATGAGACCCCTAGGTTTAATACAAATACAAAATATTTTTTCGAGCTAATGCTCCTGCATCAGACTCCCAAGGTTGAAAATGATCATGATCTCATGATCATGCATTTAAGTCTTTGTTCGCCTGGATCCCACACTTTGTTCTGTAACTCATCATCTCTATCTCTTATTTGATGCTTTTCTCCAGGTCTCCATATCTTATGCTATCTTGCTCCACTCGCTGCACTTTCACAATCTGTCTCTGTCTTCATTTTGTTGCTGTTGTTGCTTCTCTTCCTTGCTGATATCTTCCTCTGAGATACTTTCATCATGATTCTTCTGATTAATTCTATTTCTCTGTCCAATAAATCTTCAGATTGTTGATTTCTTGCTGCCTGATGAGCTTTGGTTTGTTGAGCCCTTGCTTCTATGCTTGCTTTCGTTATTACTGCCACCCAATCATCCATGCCCTCTTATTTTCTGAAACAGAAAACTTCTTCTCTGTCTTCTCCTATCAGCAACTTACTGGACTGGTACATTGTGTACTTCTTTCTTCTATCTTCATCACTCTGCATCTACAATTCCCAATTCTGAAATTGAAATTCCTCTGGCACTGAATTTTGACTATTCAGCATCATTTCTAGCAACATAACGTCCTCATACCATGGATTAGAAATTTACACTAAACTTTATTCTTCCTTCATTTGACTGCTCAACTGAGTCAAATGTTCTTCACCACCTGCAACAATACCTGCATTCACAAACCACTTGTTAAAACAAAAATTATAAGGCCTCAGTGCCTTACTTTCCTCTGCCAGCACCTCAGTATGCTGCCCTGAATTTTCCATCTCCTCTATCAGCACATAAATATGTTGATCCAAACTTTCCAAAGAATTCTCTGAAGAATTCTCAAGAATGTCATCCAATCCTTCTTTCACACCATCTGCCTCCATGATGTCTTTCTGCTCTTGTTCATTATACTGAACTCTTTCTTCTGCAATCTCTCTGTCATACTCTGATTTTACTAACAAGTATTCCAACAATGCAATTTGTCTGTGGCATTGCTGAAGTATATCATCATCATGTACCATCCCTGCATTCACACACAAGCTTTCAGTTTGAAAATCACAAGTTTCAACAGTCTCAACTGTTGGTTCATATACCAGCTTTTCAAGCTGATCCTCTTCTTCATTCACAAGAACTTCCTGTGTTGTAACAGCTTCAAGTACAAACACATCACTTCTTTCTTCTCCAGATTATTCATCTTCTGAAAGATTATTTTTCACACTTGTGATAGCTTCACAAGATTTTTCATCCTCCTCAGTAAAACCTATAATCACATCACAATTGTCAGCTATAAAAATACATGGTTTTACATTATCCAACTGATCTGGATTTACCCAATAGTTCAAGAAATCATTAATGATCTCCTCTTCTGTTTCACCAATGGAAACCTCCACTTTCAACTCAACTGCTCTGAGTTCTTCACGTCTCAATTGTATACTCATCATCTGCTCGAGCTCCCTCAGCTCTTCTATTAACTGCATGTTTATCTGTTGATCTCTTTTCTGTTGTAGCCTCTGCCACTTCACTCTCTTCCTCATGAGCCAACCCACTCTCTAGCTTTCCTCTATCCTCATCTTCAGTGTATCAAAATTTTCCCTGCTCTCATCTAACTCTTTTTCATATTCTGCATCAGCTAACTGTTGTCTTATGCCATTTGCCTTAGAATCTTCTTTCTCCCTCTTTCTACTGTGGCCTCTCTCTGAACCTCTACTCTCTTCTTTATGAATTTCAGTAGTCATCTTCTTTGCCATGAGTTTATCACCCATGAGTTGCACCAAGCCTCTACAACAACAAACTCTCCTGTTGCCACTTACCTCACCAATCCTTTCCTCCAGATCTGGTCTTTTGGTAATCACTAGTCCTCTGTTGGAACCTTTCGAGCATTTATCCACTGCTCTTTCAGGCTTCTCTCATCTGCAACTTTATTCAACCTCTGTTGAATCTTCAGGTTCTGCCACATTCACTTAGAATCCGTTGTTGGAATCCTCCCTCACTTCTCTCCAGCTGTGATCTGCTTCTTCCTGCTGATATTTCTTCACTATGCCTGCTTGCAACCTAAATAATACCTGTCAGCTCACCTTTCAAGATTTTGTATAATCTTGCTTCACTTCTTCAACTGCACTGCATCTCTGTGCTGCAATCTTCATCAGTTTCAAAATTTGATCTTTACACATGTAATTAATTAACAAAACTTGAATCTCCACACAGAGCTATTCTAGATCTGATACCAAAATGATGCAGGAAAACCCTACAAAACCCAGCATCTCTCCAATACTATGCATTTAAAAATGCATCTCAACAACTGCCCAAATAAAACTCCAAATTAGGGAAATTTCACACACTATCATTTGCGGAAGCTTGTAACATATGTTCACAACTTTTTATGGTTTATGAAAATCATACTTCAAATCAACTCATTCATTCAATCAAACCCAAAATTCAATACAATCCCACTTTAAAACCTCATCCAGAAGCTCATCAAAACATATGATTTCAACACCACTCAACCCATAAACAAGGATTTCTATAAAACCCAACAAATCTCATTTCTCTATTTCCATTTAAATCCCAACAAGGTTATTTCACAAACACCACTTTAAAACCCCAATGGTTTTATTTAAATTCTCAACTTTTAACTAAGCCCCAAGCTTAATCCATCTCAACTCAAAAATTTGGATTAATTAAACCTCAAGACATATGAACATTATTCAAATTCAACAACCTCCATGCCTTACTCAAATTTGACCAACGCTCCCACACCTCAACTTTTTCTATGTAAATTATATAAACGCACAGATTTTGATTAAATTCAAGTGTCAACATAAACACCATTCGACCACACTCACTATTGATTCGGCCCACATCACATAAAACCATATCATAATGTATTGGCCTTACCTTTTCCATTGATGTATCCGTGTTCATTGTCCGTTGATGCTTGGTTTAAACAGTTGTTGTGGTGATGTTTGATATGCTTCTTGCTGCGCCTTTACACAGGTTCTTTCCATATTCGATCAACACCTTTTGAGACTCCAACGCAAACTCAAAACTCTGTTCTTTCTCTGTGTTCAACATTTCTCCATTACTGCACAAATTTTCTCTCAATTTTCCATGTTGTTCATCAGATTTCTTGTTTAGGTTTTGACCCCAGATCAACATCGACCTTATTTTGTTGTTAAACACCCAGCAAGTATGGATCAATTTCATCAATTTCAACAAAGGATATAAAATTCGATGCTACGGCTTTTGCTCACGCATTTTCTCAACGATACAGATTGCCCAATCACACAAAATCTCTTATCAAAAACACTTCGATTTATGATTACTTTGACGTTGGGTTTCAACAAAATTTTAATTCAATTCAATTCTGAATTGCATCGCTCTTCTAAAGCACACCTCACCCTATGCTAAAACTTGGAATCGACCTCCATTTATGTTGAAGTCGAATTTACTTCACCGCACAAACTCAAACAAATAAATACGATCCCATCAAATAGATCCTGCAAACAGATAAAAATCGATGCCACCACTTAAAACCCATCTTTCTTTGCGCTACACTCTGTGGTTCGATCACAACAATAACGTTCCCCCAACATTTCCAACACTTTTATGATTTTCCATCGACTGTTAAACCTATCAAATTACCTTTGAACCACAGCATTTTTCAACATCGTTCACAAAGAGTTTAAATAAGCTCTGCGTCCTTGCTCTTCCGATTCCTCCACTATATTTCGAGGCTTGGAACCTGTGCCTACAACGCTCAACAATACATTCAGATTCAAAACCAAACTAACATATAAATCGATTTCATCATTCTGGCAAACTGAGATTTCATCTCTACTTAATTCAAATCTTCACTCTATCGCTCCAATTTCACTGTATTATATGAAGTTTCAACCACTATACCCATTTAACCAATATCAAGTTCGAACTGAAAGTCGATTTCAGTGTTTGCCTTGAAGATCCACTATTAACTATTCCGACATCGATTAATGTTTGCAAAAACTCTATTTTCATATAGAACTTGCACTTTTCAAATGATTCCACTTTCAAATTATACAATCAATTCCAGCAATTGCGCCAACCTTTATTGCATTATTAACTTCCAGTCCTGTGCTAGAATGCGTTCTCAATTCATATGTGCATTCTCAATTCAACCCCGAATTATGGAAATTAAACACACAATTTCTAAACCAACCAATGTAGTTCTAAAAACACACTTTTCATATTAACAAATGGAAATACTTACAAACTTTGTCTTTGGCCAGATATTCAAAATTCATGGCCCTTTCAATTTCCCGGAGGCTTACAAACTTGGTTGTCCAAACCCCAGCTCTCAATCACTCTATTCTTCCTGATCTATTTGGCCTTTGAGGCTCATAAATTTATACAAATTGAACTGTCCCAATTTAGGTTCAAATCCCCTTAATCACTCAACAAGCCCTCAAATATCTCAATAAATCCTACAATCTAGATTTATCCCTAAAATCATGAAACTAAATCTAACTTAGGCTCATAATTAATTCTTAAATATCTCAAGTCTAATTTCTCTCATGTTCTCCAAATTATTTTGGGAACATTAACAAATCCTCACAATAATTAATTAAAAATATAATTTAATCACTCAAAAATCTCACTAATATTTACATAGAATTAATATTTTCTCAAAAACATGAGACCCCTAGGTTTAATAAAAATACAAAGTATTTTCCCAAGCTAATGCTCCTGCATCAGCGACTTTTTGAAGTCTCAGGTGTCGGAATCCAGTGAAAAATTTTGAGGTCAAATCTTGGTTTTTGTTATTCAAACTGGTTTTTTGACTCTATATATGGATTCAACACCCTTAAAAACCTCTAGGGCACTTCAATTGTGCAAAGTTAGCAATCAAACTTCTCTTTTCAATAAATTCCTGCCGGAATTTAGAGAAATTACACCGTAAAAAGTCACTGTAAAATCCTTCAAAAATTCGCACTAAAGACTACTCGTATCGTTAATAGTATTAATGATATTACTAAATTAAGGAGAGTTTTGGAAATTTTAATTTTAACCATCCGCTAGGTGTCATAATTGTACATCCAAGTGTCCTAGTTCAATTTTAGTTATTCCAATTTAGTACAATCTCATAATATTGAAAAAAGGAATTCTACGCACCACTGTTTTCATTTTTTGTCATTAAGAATCTCACAATCCATGTTCAATTTTTGTAAGTAATATGATGAACTTCCAACCTTATTGTTCAAATTACTCTCTAAAAAAATCAAGTAATAATTCTATACAAATATAGTGTTTTAATAGTAAAGTTATCATGTAATACACATTTATTTGAATACATATATGTTTATTCAATTCTAATTAAAAAAATAACTATTTCAATTTTCTCAACAAATTAAAAAACCTTGACACTAATTTTATTTTATTTTATTGTTTTTTATAATAAATATTTATTTCAATAATATATATTTGTAACATTATAAGAAAAGCCTTATAATAAATATTTATTTAAATAATATATATTTTTAGCCTTATAAAAGACTTTATTTTTATTTATAGAATTTTGGTTTCTGTGATCCATCGTTGGTTCTGAGGATGAACCACACCAGTTGGTTCGAAACACGTCGAAAATGTTCATTTTAAGACTTTATTTTGTTAATAGATTTTTAAATTTTTTTTTATATTATCTATATTATTATTTTTAGGACATGTCATACTTACACATGTTCTTCATAGTAGATTGTAAAATAAGCCTTTTCGCTCAATTAAATTTATAAAATTATATCAGTTATCAAAATTTAATATACAATTGCCATTCATCCACTTGTAAAAAATTCCATATATTATTTTAAAATCACCTTAACATTAAAAATACAAATGGTCCTCAACCATAAGCACAACCAAACGAAAAAATCTATAGGTGTAGGCTCATTCCTTTCAAGTTCATGTCATAGGCCGAATAAAAGACAACCGCTACGCCCAAGAACAAAACCACTATGTTCCAGTTGAAATTCATCGTGAAGCCCAAATTCTTTGCTGACATTGCATAAAATTCACCAATTTTGACCTCAGTTTAAGTGGTAGATGTTCTACCCATTCCGCTGACCTAAACATAAGTTCAACTCAAGTCTTTTTTAATAAAATCAGAGACCAACTTCTTCTTGAATAAAATTATTTTCGTTCTTTTATGGTTAGTTGTTAGTACAACCCATTATAATTTTAAATTTTTAATGGAATTCCAAAGTATATGATTTTAGACAAAAAAATCTTATATTTTTTTACGAGTATTTTTTGTTGAAGGTTATTATTTAAGCTTTTGTTACATATCGACGGCTTAAAATATAAACTCATCCCCTTATATATTATCACCATGGCATACCTTCAATCTGTGTCTGTGTGAGCAGCCGGACGCCAGCATGGATGAATCGACAACTGGGGGAAAACATGAAGAAAATGTATGTAAAGTAGTTATTATGATTAAGAAAACCGAGAAAATAATTACAATGGTAACAACTGAATAGAGAATAGACCTCAAGTTTTCCACATTGGCATCTCAGAGTTAGACTTCTCCTCCATAATTTAACCTAAAATCCAAGGGGAGCAAGAATGAGTTTTGAAATTCTAACATATCAAGGGAAAAATCTAAACAACAAAATTTCTCCAGTCGGATGCATAAACAATGAATTTTATTGCAGAAAGATTAAGTGGTACTGAAATCTCCTTCGATTTTTTCGCAATTTTGGAGAGTGTTGATTGCACGTTATTTCGCCCCAACGATTCTTTGGGATTGAAAATATGTTCGAAAGAGCTTTTTGATCGTAGCATAAACAAATCCTTGTGAGACGAGCTGAGACAGAGTGGATTTTTGTAAGCTTACCGTCTAGAGCGTGTGTTCTACAGCTGTGAAGCTCCTCGGAAGGATTTCTTGCTTTGATCCGACCAGCCACAGTCCTGATTCTCTACCTCCAAATGTTTCGGCTACTCTAAATGGGGTGGCCTTATGGTTTGGAATAAATTGAGCGTTACGGAATGTCAACCATCACAGCAGATAGGTTGATCGAAAACCAAATTTGGTGCAATTACTCCCACGTGTCTTAGTGGAACCAATCCATTCGTTCGTACCCTCCACCCACACCGAACACAACTATTTCCACCTCAACGAAGTCCACCATACGTTTGGCCGACACTCTGGTTCATCTTCCCGTAATGGTTCCTACTTGTGCCATCGCTGTGCAGAATTCGTTGCATGTGGCACCAAGTGAGGATAATGGCCATTAAAGAATTCGTTGCGCGTGGCACGCTGCTCCCGTTGGCAAATGGATGGACATCGATATTTCTTGTTATTTCCAGAGATGGTCGTCTCCATAAAAATCCCATGATTAAACCTGATAGGTTAAGCTAACCACATTCCATGCGGCTTCCATGATAGAACTTTCTCGCCCGAAACGTGTCCTTATTTCGCTCTAATCCCTCATGCCCTCATATGTGGAGATAAATAAGAGGTACAGTAAATTTTTAATGATAATTTGGGAAAAAATTAATTTAAGTAGGGTTTAAACACTTGATTTAGACATGCAAGGAGGTTATGGCTTTTAATTTCATTCATTGATTTAGTGGCGACGACCAGAATATACCGGCATATTTCAATCTGGACCATCGGATGAAAAATATTAACTAGAAAAAGGATTAAAGTAGCCAATTCCAACAGAGAGTTACGCCTATCGACGTAATTACAAGTCTTCCAAGAACACTGGTGGGTGGTATGAGCCCTCTTACGGTTCTAGATTTTAGTTTCACATTACTTTCCTCATTACCAGATAGTGTTGGCAGTACGAAACAGTTGGTATTCTTGAACTTAACAGAGGTGCCCATTACCACGCTACCTCCATCTCTCACAAATCTAGTAAATCTTCGAATCCTCAACCTTACTGGAACTAAAATCATAGAATTACCGTATGACATTCACAAGTTGATCTCTCTCAAATATTTATCGCTTGACGGGTGTTCAAAGCTGTTGTGTTTGCCTCATGGTATAGCACGCCTTGCATCCTTGCAGTACTTCTTTTTCTCTAGCGTTATTATGTGGACGGAATATCGTGCAAAACATATGTGCAAAAGAGTGGCTTCCATTAATAATTTGGGCAAGCTAACACAACTCAAAGCCTTACATTTAATAGTAACAGACAATCAATCAGGGACGGGACCTTCGGGAATCTTGCTCATTTAAAGACACTCTAATTGAATCTCACAACGACCATAGGTTTACCCCATGACATCACCAAGTTGGGGAAGTTGAGAAAATTCAGTTTATACTACCCTGATTTGGTTGAAATGGGGAGTAACTTTTGCCAATTACAGTGTTTGACTCATCTAAAACTTTGGGGTTGTACTAATTTAGAGGAGCTCCCTCAATTGCATGAGTTAAGGAGTCTAAGGCAACTAGATATAGTTGATTGTGTTAATATTAAGACATTTCCCAAAGAATTTGGTAGCAGGGGGTCGTTTCCTTTGTTAGAAATAATTTCATTGGTTGGGTTAGATGAATTAAAATAATTTCCAGCAGTAGAAGAGGGGGCAATGCTTTCACTAAAAATGCTTACATTGATGAAATGTGTAGCATTAGAAAGATTGGGAAAATCTTATTTAAATCTTATAGCACTCCAAAGAATAAGGATATTTGGTTGTCCAATGCTAATAGAGAATTTTAAAAGAATGGAAAAGACAAATTCCAGAATTGAAATCACAGTGATTTATCTAGAAGACACAATAGCTTTAGAAAGCTATTACTATTCTTCTTATAGGGAGGCACTTGGTGATAACCTTTATGATGAATTTTGGTGTAATGAACTTATTGTTTTTATTGATCAGATATATTCAAAGATATGGATATGAGGTTTTACATTAAGTTTGGAATTTCAAATTTAGTTTGTGTGAAGTGAAAATTGGATGCTACTGTTAAAATATATATGTGATTCTTGTTAAAGGCATTATTTTTGAATCAGAAAAATTATGCTTCAAATTGCACTGCTTCCAAAATTTTAGTTATTGATTTTTACAAAAATGTGTTTTCCAATGACAACATGCTAAAGCATATTAACATTATTACTTTTAACTATGCAAATTAAAAAAATAATAAAATATCTTTGCAGAAAGATAAATTTGTGGAATTAATATTAAAAAATATAAAAAATCTTCGCAGAAAGATGTATTTGTGGAATTAATTAACATGTTGTTTTGTCACAAGAATCCACATTCTTTTATTGAAAAAAAAAGAATATCCATAATTAAAAATAAATAAAATTCAATCACAATTATGGAACATAATTTTGAAATACAAATCCTGATATTTAAGATAGTAACCACTTGTTCACCATGAAATTGTTTGTTAAGCGAAAATTCATAACATATCTAAAAAGTGCTACCAATCTCAGAAAATGTCTTTGTGTGAATATTTTTGGGGATGCCTTCTGAAATTATTTGTTAAGCGAAAATTCATGACATATCTAAAAAGTGCTACCAATCTCAGAAAATGTCTCTCTGAATATTTTTGGACACGCCTTTTACAATACTAAAACTCTGTAAATCACGTAACTTAAATTAATGGATTTTAAATTTATGAATTCATTTTAGGTTCATTTTTAATATTTAGAAAATCTTATTTACAATCAAGTATATTTGTTTTTGTAAAATGTTAAATTCCAAAACGATTTTAAATAATCAAGATTTCTCACACACACACACACACACACACACACACACACACACACACACACACACACACACACACACACATATATTCTAAAAATTAATTAATCAATATTTGTTATATATGTTTTCTTTTTCTTTAATATAAATTCTAAAAATTAATTAATCGAGATTTCTCATAAATATTTTCTTTTTGTTAATACAAATTCTAAAAATTACTTTTTCCTTCGTCCAAGTGTTTTAATTAAAAATAAATAACCATTCAAATATGTTCCATAAATTTATTTGAATGAAGTCGACATTTTAATAAAAACACTTCATAGATGATGATATTTACTTTTCACTAAAAACATTTTAAACTTTCTAATTTTAATGTTTTATTTGAGTTTCTTTTAAGTGTGTGTGTGTGTTTTTTTTAATTTATTTATTTAAAAAAAAAATTATATATATATATATATATATATATATATATATATATATATATACTAAAATTGGCTGTATTGGGGAAGTGTTTATTTTTTTAATAAAGAAATAGGTTAAGGGTTCAAAACCCAAAAGTATTTTGAAAGAATGAGTTTTTCTCTATCATTTAAAATCATCAATTTTGTGGTATGATTTTTCTTGAATAAAAGTGATGAGTCAGCTTATAGTAACTAATAATATTTATCTCGCTATTAATATGATAACTAAATTATAATAGACTTTCTACATAATATTATATAATATTTCATTAAAATTGAAAATTATAAAATAATTATAAATATACCCTATATTTTATCTTTTTAAATCTATTTATTTTTAAAAATTTTAAATATATATAAATAATTTTTTTTTTAAGATTATATAATATAATATCCATATATATATATATATATATATATATATATATATATATATATATTGTTTGTGATAGAATTTTTTGATGAATTTTGGTGTAATGAACTTATTGTTTTTATTGATAAGATATATACAAGGATATGGATATGAGGTTTTACATTAAGTTTGAAATTTCAAATTTAGTTTATGTGTGAAGTGAAAATTGGATGTTAGGTAATATTTTTCATACGTGTCATTTTACAGTATACACTCTCAATTTGTATTTTTTTTATTTATTGTTAAAATATATGTGATGCTTGTTGAAGGCATTATTTTTAATCAAAAAAATTATGCTTCAAATTCCACTGCTTCCAAAATTTTAGTTATTGATTTTTACAAAAATGTGCTTTCAAATGGCAACATGCTAAAGCATATTAACATTATAACTTGTCTTTTTGTTTAAAACTATGCAAATTCTCATGGGTTGACAAACCCATGCTTACATTGATGAAATGTGTAGCATTAGAAACATTGGGAAAAGCTTATTTAAATCTAATAGCACTCCAAAGAATAAGGGTATATGGTTGTCCAATGCTATTGCAGAATTTTAAAAGAATGGAAAAGACAAATACCATAGTTGAAATGGTTGATGAAATGTGTAGCATTAGAAAGATTGGTAAAAGCATCATAAATGGAGCATCAGAAATTTGACCAGTCCGTAGTTTGAAAAAAACTAATGATGAAAAAATAGTTTAGTACCAAGGGTCACTCTCGAGATGGCCTCATATTCACAACCACCCATAAAACAAAACTAACCAGCCTAGATCAATCTTAACTCTAGATCTATCAAGTGCCCAAAGGGATTGATGATGGCCTCATATTCACAAGCACCCATAAAACAAAACTAGCCAGCCTAGATCAATCTTAAATCTAGATCTATCAAGCACCCAGAGGGATTGATGCGGGAGCATCTTACACTTGAATTTGGAAAAAAAAAAACAATTGAAATGTAGAAGGAATTGGATTCCTTTATTTTATTAGTAAATTATTTTTGTTTTAGTTTAAAGATCAAAAATTTTGGATAGGAATGATGTTATAAAAAATAAAAAATCTTATCCACAAAGATGTAAGTAGTTTTTTATTAAGTTTGAAAAAATAGATTAAATTTGAAGAAAGCTAAGACATTTTGGAGAAAAACAAGGAATTTGGATTCCTTATTGGAAAATTCCAACTCATCTAAATTTTAGAAAATTTAGTAATGATAGAGGAGGAATTAGAGATTTGATTATATGAATGTATGTACTCAGTTTCTACAATTTTTTAGAAGGAAGAAAATAAAAATATTTTAGACATTTGTTGAAGACGCTGTGAATGGGAATTAGAGTGAAAGCGAAATGAGTTAATGTTTTTTTTGCACGTTAGCCATTAATATTGTTGCAATTCAGGTAGAATCTAGCATCAATTTGGATATCAGATCTACAACATAGAGAAAAATAGAGAGTGTGAAATGGAATTTCACGCTCGATGGGGAAGACGAGGTCGAAGGGGAAGACCAACAACTAATTATTGAGATATGGAGGACATGAGACATATCCAAGAAAGGCTAAAAGCCTTAGAGATGAACATGCAAAGAGATACAGAGACTAGAGACATCAATGAATCTGAGGAAGAGTCTCCAGCGAAAGATGAGGAACATTCCAGAGATCCTGCAAAAATTAAATTGATGAGGTCAATTATTAGGGCTATTTCAAGGCCTAAACCGAAGATACCTACCTACAGTGGTAGCTTGGAATATGAAGAATTAATAGATTGGATCAATGCTTTAGATAAGCATTTTGCGTACAAGGAGGTAACTGTAGACAAACAACTGAAGTTTTTTGTTACTAGATTGAAAGGAGACGCAACTCTTTGGTGGGATGGAGTTCAAGAAGAGAGGAGAATAAAGAATAAAGCCAAGATCAGAAGCTGGATTAGAATGGTGGCAAAGCTGAAAGGTAAATTATTAGTTATCTTTATTCAAGAAAATGCAAAATTTGAAACAAAGGTCATTGACTATTAAAGAGTATACTGAAGAATTTTACAAGGTGAATATTAAGCAAGATACATCGAAGACACACCTAAAAAGGTTGCTAGATATATCAATGGGATGCGGTTCGAGATTCAAGATGAGTTTAGTTTATTTTTGCCCAGAATTGTATAAGATGTTTACCAATTTGCCTTGAAAGCAGAGGAAAAATTGCTTAGAAATCAAAGCCAAAGGAATAGAGGGAGGAATGTTGTAAGGGGAAGAGGACAAACCAACT
Organism: Pinus albicaulis; assembly: GCA_034641835.2. Lineage (NCBI taxonomy): Eukaryota > Viridiplantae > Streptophyta > Pinopsida > Pinales > Pinaceae > Pinus > Pinus albicaulis. Next base: position 1,120,979,528 of record CM076581.1, on the reverse strand, counting down.
ACCGTGAAAAAAATAAGTCTCCAAAGGAAGGCAAAGGTAGCTCAAGCAGTCAACAATCAAGAGGAGATGAATCAAGAGGAAGAAGGCATTTCTCAAGAGGACGTGGTTGAGGAAGAGGCTACCAAGTTGAATGTTACAAATGTGGGAAATTGGGACATATGTCATGGGATTTTTCAGAAAATAATAGTATAAACCAAAGAGGAGAAAATATGGTAGAAGCACAAGAAGAAAATGTAGCTGGAGTTGTCCATGAAGAAACAACAGAGGTAGGAGAATCATTATTGATGAAGAGCACCTTGATCAAGTTTTAAAAGGAAGTGAAGGAACCATCATAAAGAAAAATATTTTTTAGAACCACATGCAAATCAAGAGGCAAGTGTTGCAAAGAGGTGATTGACAGTGGTAGCACAAATAATTTGATCTCCATAAAAATGGTAGAGAAGTTGGGGCTGCAGAGAATAGCACATCCCAGACCTTACAAGGTACCTTTGCTGCAAAAAGGCCATCATATATTGGTGAATGAGCAGTGTAAAGTGGAGTTCCAAATCGGTAATTACAAGGATGAGATATTATGTGATATAATGCCAATGGATGTGTGTCATGTGTTGTGGGAAGACCATGTCAATATGAAAAGAAAGCCATTCATGATGGTAGGCAAAACAACAACACTCTTGAGAAAAATGGCCAAAATCATCTATTATTTCAATATCCATATCTATATCTCCTTCCATCTATATCTATATCTCCCTTCATATATCCTTCTTTTTCTCTTTATCTTACCCCCCAAAACACACATGCTCTCTCACTCCATATCAATCAATCTCTTTGTCCCTCCCTCCCTGTCTCAGTCTCTCTCTTATTTCTCTTTACCTTCCATATATATCTATATCTCCCTCTTTCTCTCTATATCAACCCCAAAAAATACACTCTCTTTCTCCAATCTATCTATCTACTAGTCCCTCCTCTTCTCTTTCTCTCTCCCTCTCTCTCTCTCTCTTCACTCCACCTCATGCTTATAGCTCTCTTCCCTCTTGTTTTCCTCTCTCCCTCTCTCTCCATCTTCCTTATCACTCCCTCTCTCTCTTTCTCCATCTTTCTCTCTCTATATTTCTTTCTTCTTACCTCCCTATCTCCCCCCTCCATCTCCATCTCTCTTTCCCTACCTCTCTCCACTCTCTCACATTCTCTCTCTCTTCATTTCTCTCCCACCTCTCTCTCTCTCTCTCTCTCTCTCTCTCTCTCTTCATCTTCCAAATTTGTTACTATATGCCTCTCTCTCTCTCTCCTTCTCTCCCCCCTTCTCTCCATCTCTCCTTTTTTGTCTCTTAATCTCACCCTCAAACATACACACTCTCTCTCGATATTTCCCTTTGTTGGGCGTGTGTTATATTATTTCCACGACTAGAATCAGGAGCAAAGCACAGGGTTAGAGGGGGCCGAAAACCCCTCCCTGTAAGGGTTTAGGGAAGTGACCCGGTACATTTTGTTTGGACCCTATATTAGGTGGTTGAACCCAACTATGGTTTTGTGCATGATTTTGCACATGGTTTTGGGCATGATGGTTTTCTTCTCATCGTATTTTTTAGATCCGGTCAAGGGAAATATGATTATGTTCTAATCCACATTTAATGGATTGAGGTTTATGAATGATTTGGCATGTATATATATGTTTTGTAACATTGAAAGGAATATAATATAAAATCAAGCTAGTACTCTCAGTTTGCGATCCAGGGGAAAATCTCTATTTATATTTGTTTTATGTTTTATGTTTTATTCTCTTGCTATTGTTTATTTTATGTTATTAAGAATTCGTTTACATATAATTTATGCACAGGGTTAAAACCAACACTCTTGTCACTCCCTCTCTCTCTCCACTTCACACTCTATATGTCTTTATTCTTCCCTCCCTCCCTCCCCATCCAAATCCATCTATCTATCCCTCCTTCACTCCTCCTATATCCCTTCCTATCTCCTCCTCTCTCTCAAGTCATATCTCTTGTCCTTCCTCTCTCTCCCTTTCTCTCCTACCTCCCTCTCTCTTACCCCTTCTCTCCCCCCCTTTCTCTCTCTCCCCCTTCCAATCCTCTCTCCTCCCTCCTCTCTCTCTCTTTATTCTGCCTCTCACCTCTCCTTCAGTTTATCTCCATTTCTCCCTTGTCACTCTCCATATTTCTCCACCTCTACCATATCTCTTTGTTCTTAACTCCCATATATATCTAGATTTAATATATATATATATAAAAAATTTAAACACTATTCAAAATAGAGGCATGTGTAGCTTCCTTCCTAACTACTCAATCCAAACTGACCTTAAACATTTGAGAATGGTAGATGAGTTGTTCCTGAAATTGAAAATGGTGAGCGATTTCTTGAATGGTGCTCGAAGGAATGAATGGGCTTCCGAGTTCCTAAAAGGCACTCAAAAAAATGAAAAGGAGAATGGGGCTTTCGAAGAAAGGACTCATTGGAAAAATCTCTCCAAAGCTCTAGGCCTGGTCTGTCCTCCCACGTGCAACAATTTTTTCCAAAATTCGATAGTACGCTCTCATAATTTTTGTATCTAAATTTCAAATTTATGCAACCACTTGGAAACTTATCCCTTACTCAGCATAAATTCGGTGGGTTTCAATTGATGACTTCGGCGATCTGGCGTCAAATGGGTCTACAAACAGAAGTGAATGAAACAATGACGGTAAAAGAGACCGAGACAGCGAGGCTGCAAATGGGTAGTAATGCGAACGACGATGTAGATGGAGTTGGGAGCTTATGTTTGGAGATGGAAGAGACCCACATCACCTAGGTTTTCCGGAAGGGCATCGCCGGCGACGAAGGTGAGAAAAATATGAAGGGTATTCTGATGGTTTAATTTTGTTTGAAAACATCATTAATACCCTATCCGAAAAACATAAAATGAAGAGAAGGTCATGCAAGAGTTGGGGAGGTTCATCTCTTCACTTGCTCTTGCTCTACAACATACACAAGAAGTATAGTTTTGGATTTTACTTGCTTGAAGGAAGGAATGTGATGTACAGTTTCACAAGTGTCATAGAATTATCAAGGGATTGGAGTGGATGTGTTGCACTTGGTCACAAAAATCCAATATGTTGAAACGAAACTAGGCATAATCCACCATTTTATCCTGCTTATCTAGCTATAGGCTATAGATACATAAGAAGAAACATGGGTGTCTAAGGTGGAGTAGCAACATCATCCTCAAAAAGAAATCCGAATAGCATGTCACCATGTACTGCATGCAAACTGCTAAGACGAAGATGTCCATCGACTATATGTTTGCCCCGAATTTCCCATTTGATTATCGACAAAGGCTTGCTATGTTTGGAGCCAAAAGTTTGAATAAAATACTTTAGAAAATTCATTCTTATTCTCCTCCTCTACTTTCCCACCATTATATTGGATGTCATGGATGAATGAGATTGTTTGTTTTAGCCACATTACATGCAGGACCTTCCTATTTAGTAGAGAGGGGACGTAGTTAGCAGTATGGTTTATGAAGAAAACATGAGAGTTAGATAACCTGTGTATGGGGGCTTGGGGGCCATTTCTTCTTTACATTGTTGCAAGCACACTTAGCTAGGGCACAGGCAGAGGTTATTTGCATTAGCTTATTGTTGCATCAAGCCATGACTTTATCAAACTTGATGGAAGCTCATGTTCTCAAAGAATATATCATGGAAACTAAGACACGTGTTTAACCTAATGAAGAAAATAAAATTTAGATTACATTAATGCCAAAAACTGAGATAGCATCGATGTTTCAACCATATTAGTAATTTCTACTACATGCCTCTTTCTTTTTGTCAAATTTCCACTAGTAAGTTGTTAGAGGGAGTAGTTTTAACTTTTTTATTGTTTTCTTATTATTCAGATCAGATTTCACTACCATTCAGTATATGGAAACACGAAGGGAGCACGTGGAAGAGATTCACAAGAAAAGCTTCTCACAGAAGAATTGCACCAACCAGTCAAACTGTAGTATGTGAAATTATATATGTATATTTTATGATGGTACTAATCAAGGTAAATCCGTAAATGAATTGAAAGTGCCAATCATTCCAATCCCCTTTGTTTAGAAATTTGTTACAATCATAATTCTGGTGATTTTATTGCAGAAGTCATAAGAGATGTGGATTCATCGTTGGATTTTCTATTTCGTTGTCGTTGGTGTGGGTACAACTGCCACATTGCTAATTTTTAACATGAAGATTGGATTTCAGAAAGGGAAAACCAATTCTGTATGCAACCTAGGATGATCTACCAAAAAGAATAAAAGAGAAAGAGTTTATATGTATGAAAGAATAAAAAGGTGTGAATCTGTCATCTAAATCACTGTCTGTTAAAATTGTTAATTACAAAATTCTAATAGTATGAATGGATTATTATAAGCATTATCTCTCAATTTATCTACAATGATATAATGAAAATTAAAACCCTCTCTCTATTCATCTATAATGATTATAATAACAATTTCATAGGGAGCAAACTCACTCTCCCTATTTGTTTATGACAATTTTAAAGGAACTGGACTCTCTTTTCATTGCCAACAATGAATTTAAGAGTGTGTTTTTAGTAACATGCCAGCCTCACATTTTTAGCAATGGGTACAACAGGAGATTCAATGAAAGCCTCACCGTCAGACTTTGAAATTTGATATATAGTCTTTAGAATGGGCTAAAAGCACGCCCAACATTGCCCACCTTGAAGAATACAATTATAGTTCTTCCGTTGCGAATGTCAGTTTTAAAAAAATTAATGAAATATTTTTTTGTTCCATAGGGAAATCTAGTTATTAAAGCTGGCGGCAACGTTTCTTGTGAAAAAGGAGTGTAAGGTTGAGCAAACGAAATATGTGGTAAAATGGGTGATTACACTCACTTTTCTCCATGATAAGCATCCGTTAGCCCCTAATATTTGTTCTTCTCTTTCGACCAAAATAGTAATTGGATTTCCATTTGAACACAATTCAAATTTTTATTGGTTTCCTCAAGAGAGAGCATTATTTTTGGCAAAAAATGGAACGAGGGAGTACTTGAGTATATTTCATTAGCTAAAATATAATTTTGTGTTCAAAAGACTAAATATGTGGTTGAGTCAACATAAAAGAGGTATTAATCTTAGTAGGATGTCGATCTCTAGATGTTTACACTAATAAATTTCAATATAATTTAGATGAACTTTCAAATCCACATGTTAATCGTTAGTTTTGCAAATTGCATTGTGAATGTAGGCAGGACAATATTGATTCACTGATATTTTACTTGTCTTGAACTTCCTATTGAACTCTCGACTTTGTATTATAAAATTCCAAATCTCCAATGTATAACATTGCTGCATCAACATCTAAGTGGAAGGTTGCCACAGATGACATGGGATTGCAAATATGTGAAAACTTTTAACATAATTATGTTATTTATGTTGTTGAAGGATAATTGTTTAATCAACCTTTTATTAGTTAAAGTTTACTTCAGTATCAAAACCTCATTCCTGAAGTGCAAAATTTTAAACATAAAGGGAAACATTTGTATGACAAATAAAAATGAATTCAAATTAGAGTGTATTTTAGTGTTAGTATTCTTTCCATTGTGTATTTTTCATATTTTAATAAATAATAAAAAAATAATGTGGATAGTACAGTACTAATAAATGACGTAGGACATTAAAATTAGTTCTTGTCATTATTGTACAATAAGAAGTGAAAATTTCAACTAATAATATTTAATTTGAGATAAATAGATTTAAATTTTGTTTAAAAATAATAAATTTCTTTTCACAATTTTAAAAATTTAAATAAACTTTAAATTAAAAAAAAACTAACAACAATTGAATGAAAAACACGTATATCAAGCTACTCGCATATATTTTAAAAAAAAATTGAAAAATGAACTGGAGTTTTTGCTTGAAATTTTAGAGAGACAGATACTATGGTACTTTTTGAGAGTACAATTATTCAACATCAATCTTTTTTTAAAGCATAATTATTCAATATTAATTTCGTTTATCAAGTGATCGATAAATAGAAACGAAAATATGATTTAGTTGTGATTTTAATTTTTTAAAACTAAAAAGTACTAATTAATTTAAATATTGGATATATATTTTATATTCTTATTTTTGTATTGGAAAATATTGTGTAATAATATAATTATTCTCTAAAATTGTAGAAAGGAAGTTCATCCGTTAAATAGTACCATGGCTTGCTAGGCAATACACTCATAGTAAAGCTCCATAGTACAGGCTTTACAATACAAAAATTCACTTATTCTGGATTGATTAATTCTGGATTGTAAGACACTTATGTTCCGCTATTGGGAGAAATGTTTGTATATGATTGACAATTTCACACACGGAGGTACCCATAACATAATTTGACATCCTTTTATCATTGATTCCTCATTATCTTTTCCACAATCCGAGTTCTTTAAATCCTACTATATTGTAACAAAATAAATGTTTCTTTTGCAGCATAAATATTACAAAGGTTTCACATGATTTGAAAATATATAGATATTGATGTAATGATAAGTTACGCTTTCCATCCAGGAATCACAATGTTCAGTATGTAGGGTAAATTATTGATGAGCAGGGGGTGCATGTGGATCCAGCCAAGATCCAAGTCATTCGAGATTGGCTAGCCCCAACCACTCTAACAGAGCTCCACAACTTTCTGGGTCTTGCTAATTTCTACCGCAGCTTCGTGTTGGGATTCTCTCATATCACTTGGCCCTTGAGTCAAGTCACCAAGGGATGAATGAAAGAAAATTATTTTGGTCTTAATCTCAACATAAGGCGTTTGGAGAGTTGAAACATCGCCTCTTCTCTGCCCCAATGCTCACATTACCATACTTGCAACAACCATTTGAGATTGAGACAGATGCCTCTGACTATGCTATTGGGGTAGTTCTTACTCAACATGGGCATCCAGTGGCATATCACAGTGAGACACTGTCCAACAGAGTCCGAAAGTATCACACTTATGAAAAAGAGATGTATTCCATTGTGTAGGCTTGACGACAATGAAAGCATTAAATTTTTGGGAATTAAACGGTCATCCACACAGTCCACCAACCTGTGCAGTTCATATAGGCACAAAGGAAGTTGCAGAATGATCACCATCAGAATTGGTCCACAAATATGCAACAATTTAAATTGAACATCAAGTGCAAGAAGAAAAAAACTAATAATGTTGCAGACTACCTCAGTCGACCATTGATTGTGGCACTAACCACCGTGCTCAAATCTTGTGGGCACGAGACTTCTGATTCGCCGCTTCTCTACAAGAGTGATCCAGAATTCGGCCACACATACAAGACGCTCTTGGAGGGTAACCAAGTTCCAAATTTTCACCTCCATGATGCACTATTATGTCACCTGGGACACCTTTGTGTTCCTTCAAGCAAGTGTGCCAAGATGATATGGCAAGTGCACTACAGTCGGTTCGCAAGGTATTTCAGGGTCGAGAAAACAATGGTAGTACTGCAGAAGTATTTATATTGGCCAAACCTTCAATATGATGTTGGGAAGTACATAAGATCCTGCATTGACTGCGCCATTGCCAAACCGACCATAAATAAGAAAGGCCTCTATACTCCACTACCTACCCCTAGTCGACCTTGGGAATTCATCTCCATGGATTACATGTCAGTCCTTCCTTCTACTAAGCATGGCAACAGCTGTTTTTTCGTGGTCATCGACAGATTCTCGAAGATGGCCATTATGGTGGCCTGCAAGAAGAATATCACCACAGAAGCCACTGCTAAAGTCTTCTTTGAACGAGTGTGGGTACACTTTGGAATCCCACAATCTATAATCTCAGTTCGGGACAACAATTTCCTCAGTACATTTTGGTCTAGCCTTTGGTCAATGCTGGACACCAAGCTCACCAAGTCCACAACTTTCCATCCCCAAATGGATGGCTAGACATAGGTCGTCAACAAGATGATTGTACACATTCTATGCATGTACAACTCAAAGCATCCATGCACATGGGATAATAGCCTCTCCTATGTACAAAATAGCTATAGCTGGGCCCTCCACAACTAAACTGACCACAACCCTTTCAGTTGGTCTTGGGATTCTAGCCACTATGTCCCATTGACGTAGCCATGCCATTTGCAGCTACTCAGGCTAACTCGGCTTATGTCCAGTCTAAAGTTGCCAAGGTAAAAAAATTCATTGAGCGCATTCAGCACATTCTCCAATAGGTTCATGAAATATTGGACAGAGCCAATGATAACTACAAGTGGCGGCATGATCAACATCTGGTGCCACAAAAATTCCAGGTGGGTGACAAAATGTGGCTACATTTGCACAAGGATTACCTTGTTGGACCCCACTGCAAGCTTCTCCCACTCTGATATGGGTCATACACCATCACCAAGGGTGTAGGGGACAATGCTTTTGAGCTCAATATTCAACCATTCCTTGGTTTGCACCCATTGTTCAATGTTGACTGCCTTTGTCCCTACTTTCCACCTCTACTACACACATCCGACATGGCAAAACAACTCACACCAACAAAGTTAAACCCAGACTACATGGAACAAGCCCTAATTGATGGTATTATGGACACGCAGATCAATAACACCTGCTACAAAAGGATCCATCTATATCGAGCTGTCAAAGCATGCCAACTCCTTCACCAGGGCAAGTGTCTCACTAGGGACCAAGTTCAACAGAAGTTTCCTCATATCATGGAGGAACTCAACGCAATGGGGAACATTGCTTCCTAAGGGCGGAGGAATGGTCAGGGTGGATATTGGTGGCCGCCTACCTATTTCACTTAGACCCCAACCATTGTTTATTTTAGTTTTTCAATTTCCATAATTGTAGCACAATTTACTATTTTTGGCATCCTTTTGGGTCCTAAAGTTCCGGATCCATTTTGAGGCCATAAATGACATTTTTTGGGCTTGAAAGGTTTGATTCTTTGACTCATATTTGTCGAATATGAGTCAAATGATTGATATTTGTTGTCAGAAGTTGTAGCCCTTGGATATATATTTCTAATGAGGTATCATGTGCATCAAAGAGAGATAGTATGCCAAAGTTACGACCCCAGGAAATTGATGTACCAATTTACCCCGACGGGGCCCATAGTCCAGTGTTTCATCTCCTAAAGTTAGGTTTTTCGATGTTTAGGTTTTTCCATTATTTCTCAATAATAAGTATGCCTCTGATCCTAATTGTAACATAGTTCAGAGGCATGTAGCTGCCACATCCCTTCTCAGAGATAAGCTACCATCGCCCTAGCTAGTTTATTTCCATTATGTCTATAAACATATTTTAGTTATGAGATATTAATGAAATGAATTTTTATTTCTATTGCATCTCTGTGTTTATGTGTATTTCTATATTTTATTTCATTCCTACATAAGTCCAGATCAACTACTTTCCCAAAAACCATAACTCATTTCAAAATCAAAATATTTTATAAATATTTTATTTTATAACATTTTTATAAATTTAAAATAAAATTTGATATGATTAAACTTAAATCCAAAGTATGTTAGGATATTCAGACACATAGGAAATATTTAAGTATAACTTGGTCTAGTGTAGAGTTAGGTAAAGTGTGTTTCTTTACTATGCACATTTGTAACTTATAATCTGACGGTCACGAATTTAAGTGATCCGACGGTTCACTCTCTCCTCGGTATTAACAACACTTGATCCGTGGATTAACACTCGATTGTTCCATGATATCTATTTAAAATTAATGGAGGGTCATTTTTCCGATAACCATTTATGAGAGAAACATATGTAAACTTTATTTTCATATTAATAAATTTCCTGAAGTGATCGCGTTGGCTCAGGTCGTGGAATGTTTCCCTCTTCAAAGCTTTTAACCACGTGATATATTGGTGTACTAATTTGTGATATGTTTGTGAGTGGTGACCTTTGGTGTTTGATCTAAGGAACTTACCCTGTAAATTCGTACATGGAATCAGGGCCATTTTTTAGGGTCGCATCTATTGTTGATCCAAATCCGAAGCCGGTTCGACTGCATGCGACTGCCATTTTCTAGATCTACTATTTCGGAACTTTTTCGGGCTTGGAGAATTGCTCTATTGTGTCTGGAGCATCTGTTACAGTGAGGAACCCTTTTCGTTTCATGTGAAAATGTTTCCGGTTGCCCAAGTTATGTCAGTTTAGATCTTGAGGTATAAAGTAACTCTTTTGCAGTTATATTTGTTAACAATTTTGCTTATTCCGGTTCCCTCTGTTTATTTTGGTTTATAGTTTTTATTTATTTGCTAGATTTATACCCTCTTCTCTGTGTATGGTCTTTGCTGTGCGCTGTGTGCGATATCGACAAATTGGAAACAGGAAGAAGCGAGTTTTTTTTGCTACCTCTTTCCCTGCCTCTTTGTGCAATCTCGGGAAATCAGAAATAGTGGAAAAAGGATAGTTGCCTATAAGGCTAAATGAAAATCTAACATTTTTCCGCAAGGCTTGCATTTCATTTTTTTGGTGCACGGATTTTGTGCTTTTTTTGCAAGAAAAAGCACACACACGGAAGAGTTTCAAAAAAAAAAAAAACCCCTTCCTCCTTTCAAGCAATTACAGAATACTTGTACTAGCTCACTTGGTGTGAAGTTATTTTATGAGAATAGAGGCATTGGGTTCAAGTCTCTTTCTCAAGCTTCTTTTGAAAAAAAATATTTGTTAAAAGGGGGGGGGGGGGATTTTTTTTCTTAAGTCGAACTTCATCATCAAATTTCAAACCGTTCCCGTAAATATTCGACAACTACAACACTTTTTTTTCAAAAAGACATAACTTCTTCATCCGGAAGCCGTTTTTCGAGCCTTTTTTTTTAATCAACCTAATTTTTCAAGATATTCCCATTGAAGCAATTAGTATCAGGCATTTTTAGCTTCAGTTTAAAAAAAATGGAAAGTACATGCCTGGTTATTCTTAACAGCACTAATTATTTCCTAGGCATATTTTAGCTACTGGCATTGCTGATGATTCTACAAGGTTGTATAAGTTTGACAACTTTGGGTCATCATGTCTTCCCTCCATTTTTGTTGCTCATAATGATAAAGTGAGAAAACTTTGGCATGAGAGATTTGGTCACTTAAACTATCACTCTCTTCAAACTCTATGTAAATAAAATATGGTGATAGGTCTTCCTATGGTATCTAGCTGAGATTGTGTTTTCTTCGGATGTGTACTCAGAAAACATCATCGAGATAGTTTTTACAAACGTGCCTCTTGGCACGCTTCAACCCCTTTGCAGCTTATGCACAGTGATTTATGTGGTCCACTTCCTATTTTTTATTTCTTTGGTTGCAAGTACTTCTTAAATTTCATTGACGATTTTTCCAGACGCACTTGGGTATACTTATTAAAACTCAAGAGTGAAGTTTTTAACATGTTCTTGGCCTTTAAGGCCTTTTGTTGAGAAACAATCTGGACATCAAATTCTTAAGTTAAGATCAGACAATGGAGGAGAATATGTTAACAACAAATTTATCAAATTTTACACTGATCATGGCATTCAATTGCAAAATATTGTTCCATATACTCCACAACAAAATGGTGTAGCTTAAAGGAATAATCACACCTTAAAAGAAATGGCTAATTGTATGCTTCATTCTAAAGGACTTAGTCTCAATTTCTGGGCAGAAGCAATTAACTGTGCAAATTACATAGTAAATCGCACTCCTACTAAGGTTTTATGGAATGTAAGTCCAGAAGAAGCCTGGAGCTCAATCAAACCATATGTAAGTTACTTTTGTGTTTTTGGAAGTGATGTTTGGGCCCATATTCCAGATGTGAAACATAAAGCCTTAGAACGTAAGAGTGATAAATGAATTTTTGATGGATATTCAGAAGATGTCAAAGGATATAGACTTCTTTAACCAAAATCCAAAAATATAATCATTATAAGAGATGTAAAATATGATGAAAATATATCGTCCTATGAGCCTAGTTCGGTGGGTGTGCCACCTTTGGCCTACGAGCCTGATTCAACATATGTGCCACCTCTCTCTATCTCTTCTATTTTTAATAGCATTCCTTCTAGTTCAGATGATGACATTGAGGATGAAAATCCTCATCCACCCCTTGAAGATATTCCTTCCACTCCACAACTTCCAATATGGATCCGCACTACTTGGGATGCATTAGGTTCTCTTGCAGGTGACCTTGCAAATCGACGACGTACACGTTCTCAATTCGAAAGAACCTCTTCCTTATTGGATCAAATTCTATAAAATCCTGATCGAGACACCTTTGAAGAAGCTTCCAGTAATCTAGATTGGGATGAAGCTATGAATGAAGAATATCGTTCCTTATTGGAAAACGATACTTGGTATCTTGTTCCTCTTCGAAAAGGAAGAAAAATTGTCAGATGCAAATGGGTTTACAAAACAAAGTTTGGACCAGATGGAAAAGTGGATAGACATAAAGCTCGTCTTGTTGCTAAAGTATTTTCACAAGTTGAAGGCATTAACTATACGGAAACCTTCTCCCCTGTTTCCAAAATGAATTCTATTTGCATTGTTCTTTCCCTTGTTGCCTCCTTTAAATGGGAAGCCCATTATATGGATGTTAAATCCTCCTTCCTACATGGAGATTTACATGAAGAAATATACATGGAACAACCCCTTGGCTTTATCCAAAACAACTCTAACCTTTTTTATCTCCTTAGGAAGTCTCTCTATGGTCTCAAACAAGCTCCTCGGGTTTGGTATGCCAAAATGGATGGATTTCTATTAGATAATGGATTTTCTATGTGTCATTTTGACAACACTGTCTACACCAAGAAAGTGGGTAAGTCCTTCACCATCCTTGTTCTGTATGTTGATGATCTTATCCTTACTGGTAGTGATCCCAACCATATAAACCATGTGAATTCTAGCCTCAAAAACTTAAGTTTGAAATGACAGACTTAGGACACTTGCATTATTTCCTTGGTCTTCAAGTCTTGTAATCCAAATAACGTATTACCCTCTCTGAGTCCAATTATGCATGTGATCTTCTATGCCACTTTCACATGGAAGACTGTAAGCCAGCCCCTTCTCCCTTTCAGATTGGAGTCAAGATTTCAGTCACTTGTACTACCCCTTAAGTTGATGCTACCTTATACCGTCAACTTGTTGGTAAACTTCTGTATCTAACCCATACCTGTTCTGACCTTTCTTTTTTCATTGGTCTTGTTGCTCAGTTTATGCACCAACCTCATGAAAGTCACTGGAAAACAACTAAAATAATAATTTGATATATTCAAGGTACAATTCAGTTCGGGATTCATTACAGCATAGGAGCATCTCCATTGTTGATTGGTTTCACTGATTCTGATTGGGCCGGTGACCCTGATGATCAAAATTCTACTGTAGGATATGTATTCACTCTTGGTTCAGGACCTATTACTTGGTATTGTAAGAAACAAAGTGCCATCTCTATTTCTTTGCTAGAAGTAAAGTATCATGGTGCCATTGAAGCCAACAAGGAATTCATGTGGCTTTGTCAGATCCTGTCTGAATTTGGTCTTCATCTGCAACATCCAACTACACTTTGGTGTGATAATCAGAGTTCCATTCAGCTTTGCAAAGATCTAGTTCAACATCAGTGTATGAAAGACATTGAGATTCATATAAACTTCATCAGAAAGCTCATTCATGGTCGTGTTCTTGAAGTATAGTATTTTTCAACCAATGATCAAGTTGTCGATATCTTTACAAAGGCTATCACAAAAGGAAATTTTGCCAAAATTCGATCCATGCTTGGAGTTCGAGAAATTTATCATTAAGGGGGGATAGGCTCTAATGCCTCCTTCATTCTCCTATTGTGTCACCTTTGTAAATCCTTCAATCCTATCCCAAGTTGCTCTTAAGGGGGGATGTTAGGATATTTCGACACATAGGAAATAGGCTCCTTTTGTGTCACCTTTGTAAATCCTTCAATCCTGTCCCAAGTTGTTCTTAAGGGGGGATGTTAGGATATTCTGACACACAGGAAATAGTTAAGTATAACTTCGTCTAGTGTAGAGTTAGGTAAAGTGTGTTTCTTTACTATGTACATTTGTAACTTATAATTCGACGGTCACGATTTGTAGTGATCCGACGATTCACTCTCTCCTTGGTATTAACGACACTTGATATCTAGCTTAACACCCGATTGGTCCATGATCTATACTTAAAAAGAATGGAGGGTCATTTTTCCGATAACTGTTTATGAAAGAAACATATGTAAACTTTATTTTTATATTAATAAATTTCTTGAAGTGGTCGTGTTGGCTCAAGTCGTGGATCGTTTCCCTCTTCGAGGGTTTTAACCATATGATATACTGGTGTATCGATTTGTGATTTGTTTATGAGCGGTGACCTTTGGTGTTTGATCTAAGGAACTTATCTTGTAAATTCCTACAAAGTAAAGTTTGATATATGTAAAATATTAATCTATTTGTAGATAACAATTTTGATCTCACAAAAAGGTTATGAAAAAACTCTTATTGTGTAAATTTTTTTATATTAGATTTTAAAATTATATTAAAGAATGTTATATATATATATAATTTAAAATTATCAATTACTTTTTGGATAAGAAGAGGGTAGTAAGGAGAAACCCTTCATTTTACACTTGTTAAAAATGTATAAATAAACTTAGTTCCAAAAATTATTAAATTTTCCTAATTCAACTAAAAGTTTACAATTTTAAAAAAATAACCAAAATTAATAAAGAGGACTATCAAAACTTTTAATACTTATGGCTCTGATTTGAAATTGTGGTGAATTTGAAATAAGAGAAGAGACCAATATGGAGTACTCATTAGTGATTTAAAATTTCTAAAATGCCAAAAACGCAATATGATCAATGGATTATTTCGATTGTCATTAAATGGAATTGTCTCATCATTATAGGTTTTGGACTTTTTGGTTGGAATTTGGAAAAAAGAAATTGGTCAAATCTTATTCTTAGTTATTTAAAATGGTTTTTTGACTAAGTATGTGTATTCAGCATCCTGAAAAACCTAGGGACACTTAGATTGTGAGAAGTTCACAACTTAAATTTGTGGTTCCAACAAATTTCTAATCAATTATGGGAAAATTAGACCAGAAAATATACAAGAAAACCTCCCAAAACATATTAAAGATAAACTAAAATTTTGAGGCTCAATATTCTACTTATAGTACAATCCAAAACTTTCATCACCCTCCCATTACCAGTATCTTCCACTGTAATATAATGATTCAGCTCAAAAAATTTAGTACTTATGCGTGTGCTTTGAATTTGTGATGAATTTGAAATGAGTAAACCAATAAAATGATGAGTCGCCTCAAAAATTTTAGAACTTATGTGTGTGATTTGAAGTTGTGATAAATTTGAAATGAGTAAACCAATGAAATAGGCCTGTAGAACTCGGGGATATCAAGTTTCCATGATGCTTTCTAAAATGTCTAAAATGCATTATAATCAATGGATTATGTAGTATGACATTCATACTTTGCAAATTGGTGTTCATTTTTTGTATTCCAAAAATGTCATTGTCCTTACATTTCCACTCTCTATCACTGAGAAATTATGAGCCACATCAAAACTTCATTACTCATGTGCATGATTTGTAGTTGTGTTGAACTTGAAACTGTCAGAGATACCCTCCTACATGCTCAAAGATTTCAAATTTTACAATTTGAAAGTCGTATTTTTGTTTATTTTGTACCATGGTGAAGGTGAATTGTTTAATCATTCGCTCGATGTTCATTGTTTGTGGTTCAAAAGCATCTTATCGTTCCATTTCTACTTTATGTTATTGAAAATGATGAGTAACATTAAAATTTTATTAATCTAGTTATTGCCACTGTAATACTAAGAGTATATCCAAAAGCCTTGAAATTTATGAATTAGAACGAATTATGGCTTATATCAAAACATTATAATGTGGAGAGTCCATTCCTTCAGCCTTATCACAATTATGATTCACATCAAAACTTTATTAGTTTTTTTCAAAAAAGAAAAAATGGTCTTTCTTTCATTAGAAATAAAAGAAGTTGTGTATGTTTTGAATTTTATATGCTCCCATTGTTATCACTATCAGAAAGATATTCAAAATATCATTTTCACTCTATGTACTAACATCTACCTCTGTTCTCGATCCCCTCTATGTCATCTTACAAAAAACATAAAATTAAATGCTACTATGAGTGTCTAGCCTTGTCAATTAGATCTGCAAAATCATTGAAACTTAAAACATAAAAACAAATTCTTACATTGAGTGTCCAAAAAAATTTATCCTTCACATCTTGATTGACCCTGTTATCTAAAATGAACCATTTATAAATACTGAAAATTTGACCATTGTTGGTTTGGTGTTGCACCCCTCTTTAGATAGGTTGTCTTCCAACTGGTTTCTTTCTCTATATATATGCGTGAAGGATCACCTCTTGAAGGTGTTGATCAACATTCTAATACTCTTCTTCCAATTTGTAAACCCTAAAGGCTCCAATGCTGATATTTTATTAGCCTATTTTATTATTATTTTTTATTCACCAAGGATGTCAAGCTCATTGATTGCTAACCATTTATCACATAATAAGATTCCCCATAGTGCTAATAAATCCACTCTATTGTTTGGTCCCTCTATAATAAACCAACAAAAATTGAAGAACACTCTAGGATTCAGGGCTATAACTACCCTGCTGCCACATACCTTAAATGATGAAGCCCCATAAAAAAACCAACCGAGAACTTGGCCCATATGTCCTTCATTTGATGAGAAAAACTAGATAGCTTCTCCTCGACATGTCTTATTTACCTTAAATAAGTTGATATATTCAGACTTGTACCATGTTGTGAAACTAGCTCCAAAAATAGAAGAAAAGATATATCAACGCCTTAGAAATAAGCCACTTCGAGGGGGCAACCTCCAATACATTACATGAATGAAAAATTCTTGGATGAAACAAATGAAAAAACCTCCTTTCTATATATAGGATTCCATGGGGCCACAATGTAATCCTAGTTGGGCCACAATTTAATCCTAGCCAACCTAACAATAACAATGTAAGGGTACAATAACAACAATATTCAGGTTAGAGGGGGCTACAATAATAACAATAAGGGGGCTACATTAATAACAATAAGGAGTAAACTAGTAATATAGGTACCTAACATGCTCCTCTCCTTCAAAAAAGTGGTGTCCTCAATGCTTGAGTAGCTCTGGGTGCTTTTGTATAAAATTCTCATCCTCCCATGTAGAATCTTCAGTGGGTAAGTTCTTCCACTTGATGAGATACTCTGAAATTGATCAATTTCGTAGTTGTCAAGTTATTGTTTCTGTGACCGCTTCAGGTTCAAATATGATTTTTCCTTCCTCATCAAGTTCTGGAAATATTGTTTGAACTGGAATATTTTAACCTATAACCTTCTTTAAGCATGAAACATGGAAAATTGGATGCACTCGCGAAGAAGCAGGAAGCTCCAATTTGTATGCCATAGTACCAATCTTTTGCAACACCTTGTAAGGACCATAGTACTTTTGTGATAATTTATTATCCTTCTTAGCTTGCTTGAGGGACATTTGTTTGTATGGTTGTAGCCGTAAAAATACCCAATCTCCTACATCAAAACTTCTCTCGCTACGATGTTGATCTACCTGTTGTTTCATTCGATTTTGTGCCAAATTCAGGTTATCCTTTAAGAGTTGGAGAACTTCTTGCTGATGCTCGATGTGATCTTCCACTGCTTGAACCTTCGAATTTTCTCTTAAATATGATGCGATGGATGGTGGATGATATCCATAAAGTGCCATAAATGGGGTCATTTTTGCTACAGTATGGAAGGAAGTGTTATACCACCATTCAGCGAGAGGTAACCACTTGACCCATTGTGTTTGTTTATCAGATACAAAACAACAAATATATCCTTCCAAACATTTATTTACTATCTCAGTTTGACCATCAGATTGAGGATGATAAGATGAGCTATGAGCTAATTGAGTACCCAAAAAAGAAAATAACTCCGTCCAAAAATTTCCAGTAAAAATGGGATCTCTGTCGCTCACAATAACCTTTGGGTTTCCATGTAGCTTTTGAATTGTTTCCATAAATGTAGTAGCAACTGTACATACTTTAAATGGATGATATAATGCACAAAAGTGTGCATACTTGGTAAGTCTATAAACTATCACCATGATGACACTCTTTCCTTCGAACTTAGGTAAACCTGTGATAAAATCCATTGAAATCTGCTCCTAACGTTGACTTGGAATGGATAAAGGTTGTAGAAGACCTGGGGTCTTAATTGTCTTAGCTTTATTTTGCTGGAAAACCAAACATTCTGCCACAAACTTTTGAATATAAAATTTAAGGCAATTCCATAAAAATTCTTTCTTCACCCTGTGGTAAGTTTTAAAAAAATCCTGAGTGTCATCCTAAAGGAGAAGTGTGCAATTCCAAAAGAATATTTTGTTTTAGTTGGGAATTATTACAAAGATATAAGAGATATTTGTACCATAAGGAATCATTTTTCCAAATAAATGTATCATATGTACTAGGATCTTGCTGCAAATTTTGAATGAGTGTCCACACTTCTTCGTCCCTCTTCCATTCATCCCTTGCTTCGGTTATCCAATCTGGTTGGATAATAGAAATGGCACAAAGCAATGTTTCCACCTCTTCATTTTTTCTTGAGAGTGCATCTGCAACAACATTTAGCATCCCTTTTTTGTATATTATTTCAAATTCATAACCCAACATCTTTGTGACCCATTTTTGCTGCTCTTCTGAAGATAGTATTTGTTCCAAAAAGTGTTTAAGACTATCATGATTTGTTTTTACCTTGAAGTGTCTTCCCATTAGGTAAGGTTGCCATTTCTTTAGTGCATGTAGTATTGCTAACATTTCCTTCTCATAAATAGCTTTATGTAAATAATTTCCTTTGATTGGATGACTTTCAAAAGCAATGGGTCTTCCTTCTTGCATTAAAACAGTACCAATTCCATTTCTTGAGGCATCACATTCCACAATAAAGGTTTTTGTGAAGTCTGGCATAGCTAAGACCGGTGCTAGGCACATTGCCTCCTTAAGATGTTCAAAGGCCTTAGTTGCTTCAGGAGTCCATGAAAATGCATCTTCCTTCAATAATGTTGTTAGAGGTGATGCTATTCTCCCATAATTCTTAACAAAATTGCTATAATACCCTATTAAACCAAGAAATCCTTGCAACTAATTTATAGTTGTGGGGACTTTCCATTCCTTAATGGCTTTAATTTTGTTAGGGTCTACCTTAACACCCTCGTGAGATACAATATGACCCAGATATTCCACCTCTTGTACTCCAAAGAAACATTTGGATGATTTTTCATATAATTGTTTCTCCTGCAATAGTTTCAGCACCCTTTCAACATGTTGAACATGATCCTTCGAAGACCTGTTGTAGATTAGTATATCATCAAAAAATACTAGCACAAATTTTCTAAGGAAGGGTTTGAAAATGGAATTCACCAACCCTTGAAATGTAGAAGGTGCATTGGTAAGGCCAAAAGGCATGAACAAAAATTCATAATGACCCTCATGAGTTCGAAATGCTGTTTTTGGAATATCTTCAGTATTCATTCTAATTTGATGATATCCTGAACGAAGATCCAACTTGGTAAAATAAATTGCTCCATGTAATTCATCCAATAATTCATCAATCACAGGAATGGGAAATTTGTCTTTAATGGTGAGCTTATTGAGCTCCCTATAATCCGGACACATTCGCCATGATCCATCCTTCTTGTGTACCAATACTACAGGAGCAGAGAAGGAACTTTGACTAGGTTGAATTATACCCGCCTCTAACATTTCTGCAATCATGCGTTCAATTTCGCTCTTTTGGAAGTAAGGATATCTATAAGGCCGGATGTTTGGAGGAACACTTCCTGGAATCAAATGAATAGCATGATCATGATCACGAATAGGTGGGAGTCCTTTGGGAGTTTCAAACATCTTGGAATGATTGTCCAAGACTTGTTGGAGATCTGCAGAAATAGATGATTTTGATGTTGGAACTTCAAGTGAGCATAATTGTGCAATTACGCCTCGTTGTTCTTTCTTTAGAAGCTTTGTCATGCCATTAGAGCTTATTATCCTTCCTGGCTTCCCTTCAATACCCCGTAGTTCGACTTCCTTTCCTTCTGAAAAGAATTTCAAGAAAAGTTCTTGAAAACTAAAAGCTACCGTCCCCAAAGATTGTAACCATTGTACTCCTAGTACAACATCAGCACCTCCCATAGGAATGGAAAGCATTGGAATAGTCAATACATATTCCCCCATGGTTAGCTTGATATTATGGCATTTTCCAGAGCAATTTATTGTTCCTCCATTTGCAACCATCACTTGACATTCTGGTGCTGGGTATAGGAAACAATTCAATTCCTTGGCTACCTTACAATGAATAAAATTATGGGTACTACCTAATCAATCAACACTATTACCTTTTTCTTCTTGATATGTCCTTCTATCTTGAGAGTTTGAGGAGTGGTAATTCCTGCCAATGCATTACACGATATGGTTGGACTCATTTATTCCTCTTCTAGGGTTGGTTCCTAGTGTATATCCTCTTCTTGTTCATTTTCTTCTTCCTCTTCACAATCTATGTAAAATAATTTCTTCTCAGCACACTTATGACCTTTAGTGTATTTTCTATCACAACTGTAGCAAAGCCCTTTTGCTCTTTTTCCTTCCAATTTTTGTGGTGTCAACCTTTTAGGTTGTGGAAATCTAGATGTAGCAACACTTCCTTCTTTATAGAATTGAGTGGTAGGCTTCCTTGTCGCCATAATTTTACATTCAACTTTTCTTGCCAACCTGAATGCCTTCTCCAATGAATCAGGTTCCAAAACGAGAACTTCATGTTGGATGTTATCCTTTAAAGTGCCTATGAAGAGATCAATCCTGTGTTCCTCTGGAATATCAGTTACCCTTATATTCAATTTTTGGAAGTCCTCAATGTGCTGCCCCACCAAACCCTTTTGTTTGAGATTTATCAATTGGCTAAAGAAGGTGTTGCTCTTTGTATCCTCATAATGTGCTATCATTTCCTCCGTAAAAATTGACCAAGTGACAATTTTTTTACGGGAGCAAAGCCATCGATACCATACAAATGTATTTTGTTCTAAATGTAAAGTTGCAATGCGTACCTTTTGTTTGTTTTGCACATTATTGAGATCAAAATATTGCTCCATCTGTAGTATCCATGTTACAGGATCCTTGCCATCAAACTTCCTCATATCCATCTTTTGAATATGGTGGTTCTTCTGTCCAACATTAGAGTTTATGAAATCATGACTAACATTTATTTTGTTCTCATCATGAGTTTCGTCTACTATTTTTTTGCCATTAGGAAACATTTCTTGTATCAACTTTGCCAAACCTTCAATGTATACTTTTATGTTTTCCATTTTTTCATCGATCTTAGCTTCCATGCCATCCATCTTAGCTTCCATGCCCACTTCCATGCCTTCCATATTAGCTTCCAAACCATTCATCTTAGCTTCCATGCCTTTCTTCAAACCATCCATCTTAGTTTCCACACCTTTCATCAAAACTTCCATTTCATTTTTTTTGCTCTTTGCGATAGCGAAATTTGGTGGACTTGCTCTAAGCTCTTGTAATTTTGATATCTCATGCTGTGTTTCTTCTTCTTCATGAGTCATAGTAGAGCCTTCTGAAGGCTTAATGGGTGTTGAATTCTTTTTAGGGGACATTTTAGAACCCAATACTGATATATATTCTTCAATATGCCCTTGGAATAAATTTCAACTAATTTTTTTCAAACGAGACTTATGTAATTCGAAACAAAATACACACCTTTTTATTTCTTTTGAGGAGCACGATATTGAAACTGAATTATCTATATGATTTCAGATCTTCAATATCTGAAATTTGGTATCGAGGTAGCCCTCTGAACCCTCTTTCAAACGCCATAAGTCTGACCTAATTTGGATTCTTGAAGACAAAGTTGTGCCCAATCTCCTACGATGACCTAATTATGGATTGGTTCAGTAGAGCGAATTTATATGACTTGCCACGTATCACTTCTTCCTCCTTAGGCTTTGAAATTGATAGATAGGAAACTACATTCCATGTGCTTGCGTCTACTTCTTACAGAATTCCAATCTGATGCTCAGAGAGAGAGTTATGAATATTTTCCCACGATCACCTCTTTGAGATGAAATTCGAGAGCCTAAAAAAGTCCTAACTTCCACAGACCATATCTCTGAAAATATTGAACCAAGATTACAATTTTGCGATGATGTTCCTCGGGATTTTGGCTTCGCGCTCTAAAAATTTTAGATTCTAAGCCTCTGTAGAAAAAACATTATAGTGAAAATGTTGTGATGACTTGTTTAGGTTAAATTGAGGAGCCTGCAAAAAGACCTAAATTCCACAGATCATATCTCTGAAAACATTGTGAACCAAGCTCTGAAATTTTTCAATGATAATCCTCAGGATTTCGGCTTCGTACTCTAAAAATTTTAGCTTCTAAACCTTCGTATAAAATAAGTTATAGCGAAAATTCCACAATGACCTGTTTGGAGCATCAAAACCATAGAATCCAAAGCTCTGATACCAAATGTTGTAAAACCAACCCCAAAAATAGAAGAAATGATATATCAACGCCTTAGAAATAAGCCACTTCGAGGGGGAAACCTCCAATAAATTACATGAATGAAAAATTCTTGGATGATACAAATGACAAAACCTCCTTTCTATATATAGGAGTCCATGGGGCCACAATGTAATCCTAGTGGGGCCACAATGTAATCCTAGCTGACCTAACAATAATAATGTAAGCGCACAATAATAACAATATCGGGGTTAGAGGGGGCTACAATAATAACAATAAGGGGCCTACACCAATAATAGTAAGGGGCTAAACTAGTAATATAGGGACCTAACATACCCCTCCCATCCGGCCCAACAATATAAAATATCTAAGAATTCCTTATTCTCCATATGCCCCACATGATATAAAAGGGAAAAGCTCTGAATTATTTTTGCTCCATAAACCATTGATATAGGTAGTCCCCAATGGATTCCCTATCCCTATTTGATTTTAAATCAAGCATATTGAAGACAAAAATCCATATAGATACCACAAATGGACACTATATAAAGAGACATGTCACATATTTAGTGTTTTTACAGCATAAACCACATCTTTCTGGGACCTGATAAACTCTTTTTAACAAGTTGTCCCAAGTAAGAATCATATTGTTAACTCTTATCAAATTTCCATTGGAATTGTGGAATAAACCATCTATTATGGCCATCACAAATAATATTGGTAAATTATTCTATGTGGAGTGTTGACACCTAATCCTAAGGGGTTGGCTGAGATTGTATATTATTGTAATTTAGTAAATAATGAAGGCCAAGAGTCATTAGGAAGTGAATCCTAATAGCCTCACCTCCATGTATAAATACACACACAATCTCCATCCAATATACATTGAGTTTTGCGGAGTTACCTCCTGGTCTGACATGGTATCAGAGCCAGTCCCATTCTTGGCACTCTTTCCTTTGGTGTAACTCCCTCATGCTCTACATTTCTATAGACTGTCATTGTGCATTTAGTTTTATGCTCCTGCCATTTTACATTTTGGAAAATTCTGCATTTTTTTTCTCTGCAAATTCTTCCTCTAATGTGAAATTTCTGCTCAAATTCTTAGCACAATTAACTTGGCTGTAATTCCTATGAAAATTACAAATTTATATACATTTTTTTACTGTTCTGTGCAAATTCCCATTCCCATTCACTCATTCCCACCCCCTCGCACAGCACACCGCTCACCTCACGCACCCCAGCTCTCACCCCTCAGCCCCCTCACACAGCACACCCTCACCTCACAATGCTCCCTGCCCACCCCACTTCGCTCACCTCATGCACCCCAACTCTCACCCCTCGTCCCTCTCACACAACCCTCCCCACCCCACCCCACTCCCTCCCCGCTCACCCGCTCACTCCACGACCGCTCCCACCCCACTCCCACCTCGCTCCATCCCCACCCCGCTCACCTTACCCTCCCTCATGCCTCCCCACCCCACTCCCTCCCCACTCACCCGCTCACTGCACGACCTTCCCACCCCGCTCACCTCACCCTCCCTCACACCTCCCCACCCCGCTCCCTCCCCGCTCACCCACTCACTGCACGACCTCCCCACCCCGCTCACCGCACCCTCCCCAACTGACCCCTCACTCCCTCCCCAACTAGCACGCCCCCTCACCTCTCATAGCCTCTTGCTCGGGCCTCCCTTCCCCTCTCATGGTCGCTCGGCCTTCCCTCCCATCCCACGCAGACTCTGCATTCCCTTTTTAATTTGGCCAAATTTTATAAAAAAAATTTTTTTTACAGATTGGCCTCCCCCAAAAATCACCTCCCCCAGTCATGAACTGCCCCAGAAAATACCTCCCCCAGTAATCACCTCCCCCAAATAATACCTCTGTTTTCCCCAATTTTTTTTTAACAAAAAAAAAAAATTGCAGAATTGAGTATTTACCCAGCAAAGTATTTTTTCCTTCAAAATAATGCATTCTCTCATATCTATTGTAGGATTTGTTCTCTCTAGCAAGGAGAAATATCGTGAATGGTCTTGGAAAATCAAACACACACTCATTTTTAATGAGCTGTGGAGAGGAATTTGTGAAGGAGAAGATGACCTTCCACCAGCAAAGCCCACTTGAGACAAGGAGATCACCATTTGGGAAAACAAGAACTGCAAGGCCTATGCCTTGATTGTAACTTCCTTAAATGAAGAGGTGAGTTTCCATATTACACCATTTTCATATGCCTATCAATCCTTGAGCAAGATAAAAGAACTCTATCACTCACATTTAGAACTTGAGATTGTTCAATTAACGATTAAGCTGTTCAATCTGGAATTGAAAAATGATGATCCTCTTGCTTTAGCTTCAGAAGTAAGATCTATCAGGCATGACATTAAGAGCACTGGTGAAGATGTTGAAATATCTCTCATAGCATATGTTAAGGCTTTGTATCCCACTTACTCAAATTATCTTGAGTCATTGCAAGCAAGTGGAAGCCTTGTGAAAATCACTTTTGAGTCACTTGAGAAAAAGTTTGCAGAAAGAGAGAAAGCTTTTGGAAAGATGACCACCCCTCTAACTTCTGAAGAGGTTGTATTCTTTGCACATAAAGAGAAGAGTTATGCTCAAGATTCTTCCAGAGGAAGAGGTGGCCGAAGAGGAAGAGGAAGAAGAAATTTCAGGGGAAGGGGGGGCATACAAACTCAAACTGAAAAATCTAATCCTCATTGCATACGCTGCAATAAAGTCTGGCATGATGCATCTACATGCAAGATACCTTGGGATAAAATTGAGCAGCAAAGGAATCGGGAAAAAGGTAAAACTAATGACAGAGACAAAGGTAAAGCACCTGAATCCGCTCATTTTATTATAGCACATTGTAACAATGGAGTAACTGAAGACTTGTTTCATGTGTCATTTACTTCTTGGAGAAACTATTAGTTGCTAGATTTAGGAGCAACATGTCACATGACATTTAGAAAATATTTTTTTAAAGAATTTACTGAAAAATTTGATGGAGCAGTATACTTCGCAGATAAATCCAAACTCAAGCCATCAGGGCTTGGCACAATTAGGCTTAAGTTTCCTGGTCTTCCAGATCATCTTCTACATGAGGTTCTATACCTCAATGATTTGAGGAGAAACTTGCTATCCTTGGTCCACATCTGCCAGCAAGGACACTCCATTCACATGTTTGATGGCAAGGCTGAGGTCACAAAAGCATCAGATCACTCACTTGTCATGGAGGGAATAGAAGAAGGAAGACTCTTGAAGCTGCAAGGTTCCTCTGTTCATGAAAAATACTTTGCATTCAGTTCACATCATGATGAAGGTACATTCCCATCAAGTCTTTTATGGCATGCTAGATTTGGAAACTTAAACTATGATAGCCTTCGATTGTTTAAGAAAAATGGTGTTAATGGACTGCCTACAATTCCTAGGAAACTTAAGCAATGTGATGCTTTTATTCTAAGAAAGCATAACAAACATCCATTTCATTATTCACATTCCAGAGCACATAGAAAAATTGAGCTTATTCATTCATATTTATGTGGCCCTATGCCTATTTCTTCTGCAAATGGAAATAAATATTTGATGACAATTATTGATGAGTACAGCAGAATGTGTTGGGTTTACTTATTGAAGAACAAGTCTGATGCTTTTCAAACATTCAAGAATTTTCATGCATGGATTGAAAATGATGCACAAACTCATATAAGCTCTTTACGTATTGATAATGGAAAATAATACACTTCAAACGAATTTGAAAATTATCTTTGTCAACATGGGATCAAACATCAAACAATTGTGCCCTATAATCCCCAATAGAACGGTGTAGCTGAAAGAATGAACAAGACAATTTTAAATATGGTTCACTCCATGATGTTTTTTAAGAATGTAAAATTGATGTTTTGCACTGATGCAGTTCTATGTGTTGTATACAAAAAGAATAGGTGTCCTTCAAATTCAATCAGAAACAAAACTCCTTATGAAATGTGGTATGGCCACATTCCTTCGGTAAAGCATTTCAGGGTCTTTGGTTCCACATGTTATGCTTTGATATCCAAGGTACAAAGGAATAAACTTGGTGCTAGAAGTTGAAAATGTATCTTCTTGGGGTATTCCAATACCTCCAAAGGATATCATCTCTATGATGAAGTCAATAACAAGTTTGTAATAGCAAGAGATGTCATATTCCTTGAATCTTCCAAGACTGACAATGTTGTTGAGCAGCAACTTGATCGCCTGGATAGATTCACACATGCAAAGTATTTTCAAGAATTTGATAATCAAATTCCACATCTTGAAGGGGAGATTCATATACTGAATCAATCTGTGGAATCATTTCTCGAAGCACTTTCTCCCCCACCTGAAGAACCAACCACGGATGACACCTTGAACGATGTGATTGAAAGAATTGAGAAATTGAATCTTGATTCAATTCCAACTCAGTCAAATGAGTAGCCTGGGCCATCTCAGAAAGGTCCCCCCAAATGGCTGACAAAGACACTAGAAAACGTTCGTCCTGATGAGGTTGGAAAGACAAGAACAAGAAGTTCCACTATAAAAAACGAAGGTAATGTAGATAATTCTGATTCACCTGTTGATATGGATATTTCTTATAACTATGAATTGAGTTTGTCTACAGATCATGAACCAACTTCCTTCAAATAAGCCGTTTCTCATGATGAATGGAATGGAGCGATGCAAAAGGATTATGATGCCTTGATAAAGAATGGCACTTGGAAGCTGGTTGATCCTCCTTTGGGAACCAAACCAATTGGATGCAAGTGGATCTACAAGAACAAGTACAAAGCATATGGCTCACTTGACAAGCACAAAGCCAGGCTTGTGGCAAAAGGTTTTGCACAGAAAGAAGGGATCGATTATGAAGAAAATTTTGCTCCCACAGCAAAATGGACCACCATCTGGACTCTCTTTTCCCTAGCAGCACAGAAGGGATGGAAATTCCATCAAATGGATGTAAAAACCGCCTTTTTGAATGGATATCTAAAGGAGAAAGTTTTTATGTCCCAGCCAGAAGGATTTGTTGTGAAGGGCCAAGAAAACAAAGTATGCAAGCTTATAAAATCCTTGTATGGCCTCAAGCAAGCACTGCGAGCTTGGTATGAGAAATTAACCGAGCATCTTCTGAAACTTGACTTCAAACATTTTGATCTTGATGATGCAACCTTGTTTGTTAAGAAAGTTGGAAAAACAATTGTATATATTGTGGTGTATGTAGATGATCTTTTGATGACAAGGAACAATGAAAGTTATATTGCATCCATAAGGAAAGAATTGAAGAAAGGTTTTGAAACGACTGATTTGGGTTATGTTCGTTACTATTTGGGTATTGAAATAACTCAACACCCTAAATCTATATTTCTTTCTCAAAAGAAGTACATTGGAGATCTTTTGAACAAGTTTGGTATGGATGAATACAATCCCTTAACCACTCCAATGGAACAAAACTTGAAGCTCACATCCATTGAAGGGAAGGAATTTGAGGATGCAACGAAGTATAGACAGCTTGTTGGAAGTCTTATCTACCTAACTACCACCAGACCAGACATCTCATTTGTTGTTGGAATCCTCTCTAGGTTTATGCAAAAACCTTGTGAAGGACATTGGTTTGCTACAAAAAGAGTTCTAAAGTACTTGAAGGGGACTCAAGACTTTGGACTCAAATATACACAGGTAGGTGACTTCAGCTTGATCGAATACTCTGATTCAGACTTTAATGGGGACAAAGAAACTGGGGTGTCTACTTCAGGTTATACCATGAGTCTTGGATTAGGAGTTGTCTCATGGAGATCACACAAACAGTCAGTTCCAACAGATTCCACAACCGAGACAGAATATGTGGCAGCAGCTGAAGCAACAAAGGAAATTGTGTGGCTCAAGAAAATCCTTGAAGATTTGCAGATGAAACAAATGCATTCAACACTACTCATGATCGACAACACTTATGCAATAAAGTTGTCCAAGAACCTGAATTTCCATGATCGAACAAAGCACATCGATACAAAATACCATCTGATTCGACATCATGTTCAAGCCAAAACCATCCATCTACATCATTGTTCCACAAATGAGCAGACCGCAGACATCTTCACCAAAGCACTTGGAAGAGAAAAGTTTGAAAAGTTCAAAATGATGCTTGGACTCACCAACATCCCTTCAGATTAAAGGGGGAATGTTGACACCTAATCCTAAGGGGTTGGGTGAGATTGTATATTATTTTAATTTAGTAAATAATGAAGGCCAAGAGTCATTGGGAAGTGAATTCCAATAGCCTCACCTCCATGTATAAATACACACACAATCTCCATCCAATATACATTGAGTTTTGCAGAGTTACTTCATAGTCTGACATGGACGATGGGTACTCGGGGATTCTAAATAAAAGGATAGCATGGGTTCTCGTTGAGATGGATTATTCAGGTGGTTTTCCCAACCTCTTTTTGATGATTCATTCTGAAGTTGTTAGAATCAAACTTCCGCCTTTTATTTTTAAAAAACATTCCCAAATAGACTTGGTGCGGGTAGAACACAGGGACAAAGCGCCAGCTGGCGTGACCTCTAGTGTATATTTCCCCCATTGGCACGAGAGATGAACTGGCTACTCACGTCAATGCCAAAACATGGGTTTTTGGGTGCTTTTCTGAGGAAATGTTCTCCAGGAGAATTCTTTCCCTTATGAAGAAGGATGCCATCAAGGTGTTTTCAGGACATTTTACTATTCACAGGTCATAGGAATAGTCCTCCAATATACGAGACGAGGGATTGCAGGGACAGTGACAAAATGCTGTGAAACAGATGCCCCCTAAAGCATGAGGTCCGAGAGAGAGGGAGGGGTGGAATGCTTTATGAGAATGCATTCAACTGAAAACACTGTCGTCGGAAGACCTTCGAGTACAAATACAACTGATATCTCTAATACATGATATGTGGTATGGGTGTAGCCATCCATAAACTATACAAAAACTGAGACCTAAGGTATGGACGCAGCCATCCAGCAAAATAAGGATCAACAAGTAGAGTCAAGTATGGTCGCAGCCATCCAATCAAAAGAGTCATGTAGATTTCATCAGAAAAAATCCAGGGTCTTGTGCTCCATCTCGACCCGCACAAAGTATAAGTTCAAGCATGCGAATAAATGAGTTGAAGTCGAACATGCAAGAACATTGTCTGATTACCATTCAATGATGAAAACTGTTAACAGACGCAAGAGAAACCACCAATAATGACAATGGCTCTCAAGGTACAAGAGGTACAATCTACAAAATGTGAACAATGATCTGGCATCGAACACTCGTAGAATCATCCGATCGAAGGCCAATAATGAAATCCTTGCGTCGAATGCAAAGAATCATCCATTGAAGCATGCAGGCTCCAAGGTACCTGAAGGGAGTCCCTAGACCAACTTCCTGGATAATGAGTTGAAGTCGACAGGAAGTGACCTTGATCAAAGGTGGGTCATAATGCTTCCCACATCATTGACATGAGACAGAGGAAAATAATTTTTGTGAATCAAGACCAACAGAGAATCAGAGGGAGGTTGAAAACTGCAGAGGCCAACTTTTCTTGAACATATCGGTGGCACGACACTAGATTTGGCAGTATTTGACGTCAAGGGATCCGAGGTCACGGTGACGTGGCAAAGAGCAGATGAGTGGTCAAAATAGATTACCCAAACCCATGGAGCCAAGCAGATAACGAGATGAGATGTCCCTAACTCGACACGAATGCAGACAAGTGCCATGTTCAAGAGCGACATATTGCCAACACGACTATGATTTTGGTTCCATTTTCCCCCACCATTTCTAGTGAGTACCCCAATTATTTTGGAAAACAAGCTTGAAGGGGATAGCATATGCTTGTGATGTAATTTTTTCCTTTGGAAAAATCCAACCTAGTACATTTTACGAGCCCTAGGAAGGAGAAGCTCGAGTAATGTCATTGCGACGGAGTCCAATGTCATCAGCTTTTAACAAGTCTGACAAAGGAATAACTCGGCATATTTTCATATTTAGAGAGTTTGAAAAGAAGGTAGAAAAGAAAACTCCAGTAGTCCCTTTTCGTAAATAGTCCCTCGAATCCAAAAAGGTAGAAAACTATGTCTGAGAAAACCTTCTAGTCGCGATAGGCTAGGGTATTCCTTTTTCGTAAATAATCTATACCAGCCCGAAAAAGGGGTAAACATATACTGGGTAGACATCACTTCGTAGCCAATTTAACGAGCTCAAAACGACGAGCAACTCGGCAATCTTTTCAGTTTTAGAGAGTTAGAAAGGAGCTAAAAGGTGACTCCAATAGTGACTTTTTCGTTTTTTTATCGAGTCTGAAAAAGTATAAAATACAACTCGTCTCTTCATCAAAACTGCGTGAACAACCTGTTGCTGCACAAAAAGACGTGTGTAAAACATATTCTACAAAAATAATATGAAAAAATATTGACAAATATGTTTTAAAACCTATTTTAGGACTTTGAAAAGTTATAAAAGACCAACAGTGGTAAAAGATATTTACTTTTCACTTTTACCTCCTTGCAGAGCAACAGTGACCCATTTATGCTTCGATCTTCAGGTGATGACTATGATCAATCCAGTGGACCAAATCAAATTCCGTTCGGTTCAGGTAATAGCCGACCTCTTTTGCCATCTTTTAAGTTACATTTTACTGCATTTTATTGTTATTTGAGGTCCCTTAGGGGAGGATTGTTAAAATTTAGGGCTTTGCGGTTGGTGCGGTTTCAAGCATGGACCCATGCCTATCCGCCCTGTTTTACACAGGGGTCATGGCAGTTGGTGCAACTGTTAGCCAAATAGTCACGCCAACGGCGCAACTCAAAATCTGCATCAAATTTCAAAAAATGCAACCAATGGAATGTAAATTTGAATACCCAAGGGGGCTTACAATGTTCCCATGACTGATTGATGCAGGTATCAAGCGAAAAATATGGTTATCGAATGGAAAGAGAGAGAACATAGCGAAGAAGATGAACATGAAATGGAAAACTAGCAATGTATGAATGCTCTTAGGAATTGCGGGTTAAAAAAGTTCTTTCTGACGCCATGTCTCTGGGCTCAGCTTGAATTGCTATAGTATCTCATCAGTATTTGGGATGAGGATCAGGATAAATTCATACTTCGACACCAGGAGCTTGAGCTCGAAGTATCCTATGTTTATTTCATCACCGGACTGTCACGCAGGGGTCCAGTCCCTATTCTGACCAGTATCAGACCTTCAGGGAAAATCATGACAATGGTCATGAACAGGGTGTGCCCAGGGGCACACAAAGGAATAGGGAGTGGTAAAGTGGACATTCATGCTATCCCTAATCTAGCACTGAGAGTAGTGATACACACCATTACGCGGGCTGCAGGGTCGTAGGCACCGCACGAGGCCACAAATATGCAATTACTTCTTGCTTCAAAGTGTATGAACCCAACCATCTTTGACTGGGCCGAGGCCGTAACCATGAACATCAAACGACAACTCACAAAATGCAAGAAGTCCAAACTAAATCAATTTGGGTATGGGTAGATTCTGGTATCATTCTTCCTGGAACGATTACCCATTTCAGCACCAAGCGGCTATAGTCCCGGAGCCACCACTGAGAGAGCCACGTATGGCCCGATGGGCGACACTGATGCCCAGAGAAGGGGGTGGCCAGCAAATGTCCTGGAGGCCAGAGTTTTTTGATTGGATCCAAGGATAGTTGATCGTTGTGGAGGATTGGCCCTACGTCGGCATAGACTTTACCGGAGACCCAGACCTCCCACTCTTAGAGGGAGAATATTGGGACGAAGAACTTAGTAAGAGCCATTTTTTGTTTTTATGAGTTTTATGATTTTTAGTATATATGCATGTTCTGACAGTTAATCTGATATGGATATAGATGTTGGCCCAGAGTGTCTTGCTGGTATGTCTCCAATAGCGAGGCATACTCCTCGTGACTTCGATCCTCAAGGTGAGGGTATTGACAAGGAGTTAGTGCATAACCTAGTGGGGTCCTAGATTATGCCCATTTTGATGACGTACCTCGAGCTTATCAGAAGCACACTGTAGGAGTGCCAAGCCGTATCCACCGCTTGCTGAGGTGGATGGTACAGGCGGTGACGTGATATCATGAGCACCACACTGACTAGGCATTAGGCTTTATTTTTTCACATTTTGGAGAGACATGTTGTCTCATGATGTAACCGAAACAGACATATATTATTTTTGTGGGTTTTATGATGCACACGGCTTGTAAACAAATGATATATATATATATATATAAATCTATTTTCTACATGGATATTTTACATGCGTGATGATGTTTTATATGTTATGCAAATGTCTAATACAATGTTATCTAATGTATTAGCTAAATAATTTGCATAAGTAATAATCCAATGGAAAATTAAAGGTTCGCAAAGCACATCAAACCAAAATGTTTCATTTTTACACAAGCTTAAAAGCACAAATGCAAACTATGCTTGAAAATGAGTTTTATTTTTATGCAAGCTTAAAACCTAAGTAAACTATGCTTGAAATGAGTTTTCATTTTTACGCAAGCTTGAAAACACCAAACAAACTATGCTTGAAATGACAAGGAAAACCGGGCATGCCCCCAGCATGGTGTCTCAATTCAAGGTACATGCCCCCAAGCTTCAGTGTATATGCAAAGCAGATGCAGTGAAGGTTTGAATTACGAGATCAAGAGAAATAATCGACTAGGATTTTACGAGATCTTATCAAAGACTCGAATTGAACAGGAATGTGTTTCATTGTTTTAACGAGGTTGACACATTAAAAGAAGTATCCTCGTGAACTAATTAATTTTTTAACGAGGTTGACATAGAAGACGAACCATCCTCGGAACACCTTGTTTCATCTTTTAACGAGCTTGACACAAGAAAGCGAACTATGCTCCGAAGACCTTGTTTCATTTTTTAAGGAGCTTGACACAAGAAAACGAACTATGCTTCAAAGACCTTGTTTCATTTTTTAAGGAGCTCGACACAAGAAAACGAACTATGCTCCGAAGACCTTATCACAATGAGTAAGAATTCATGGCTTCCAAGAGTCGCTCATCCGATGGGAGAACAACATCTCGAAAATTAGGACCCAATGCCCCCAGCACATGATGCACAACAACACTATCACTAGATACGGGCATGGGACAAGTAGCCACATAATTAACCTGCGGTGGGGAAGATAAAACTGATGGATAAAGACCGAGAAGGGATGATGGTGGACCAAATTTCATGTTAGGATCAAAGAATGAAAGCTGATCAATGGTCACGATCCGACCTTTGTGTGGAAATCAAATCACACGAAAGAGGGAGGAGAGAAGCGCACCCATGGCATAAGTATAATCACGCCCCAATATTAAATTGAAATCCAAGGGGCCTGGAACAACCATCACATCTATATATATGGTTTTCCCTCCCAAATTAATAGGCAACTTCGAAAGGATACCTAACAGTTGACTAGTTCCTCTGTTAAAATCCAACAGATTCTGAGTAACAGGCATAAGCGGTGGAGAACCAAAAGCTTTCCAAGTAGTGGAAGACAGAATACTAACAGATGCGCCTTCGTCCATAATAGTGTTGGGTACGACCAAATCAAAGGTTTGTACCGTTATCTCGAAAGGCACATAAGATGGAAGGTGGTATCCTGAAAATTGACTCCAATCAAAGGAAGCGACCAAACTACTTAGAGGCAGTACCATCGAAATGAGATGGTCATCCCCTAGTGTTATAGGAGCAAGAGGATAATCTTCCACGACCTCCATCATGGAGGCAGGAGGGGTATCCTCTGGGTGGAGGAGCAGCTTCCTGAGATATAGGGGCAGGAGAATCTTTCTCCAAGTCCAAGGAATCTAAAGAAACAAGAAGAACCTGAGGGGAAAGGGACCAAATCTTGAAATAAAAGACCTAATGCACCACAGATGGGGTCAGATCGACTGATTCCTTAGCCAATGGTTGGTCAGGAACAAATTCCTGAACTCGAATTTCCAAGGGAGCGGGATCGAGCAAGGATGATGCTTGACCGATCGTGGAATCGACTAGCGAAGGACTCAAGGAAAGCTTCTGGTAACCAACTGGAAGGCAGGGTGAAGAAATAGTGGAGTTGTCCAACACTCTCTTGGCTTCATCCATATATGGACAAAGGTGAATGGGATGATGCCCTTCACACAACTTACAGGGATTGGTAATCTTGCCTTGTTTTTTATGAGCCTTATCAGAGCTAGTCAAAGACGTGCTAGCAATATGACTTCCAGAAGACGATGGCGGGCGGCCATCGAACCATTCTTCAAGTACCTTGGGAATACCAGGGCAGTCTCAAAGCAAATGGTTACCTTTGAAAATAATGCAAAGGAATTTTACCTTTCATGGAAGTTCAGACGGTTCTGCAATGGATGGTTTCTTAAGTGCAGTAGTCGTAGTTTTAGCCTCTCATTTATCTGACTTCTTATTCTTGGTCTTCTTCTTATTCTTAGCCACCTGGTTACTGGAATCCATACTTTCACCAGGCGAAGTAGAAGAGGAGGACAAAGAAATAGGTGAAGAAGAGGAGAGGTCCACCTTAGAAGAAACATGATGTTGTTCAGGTGGAGGAGATGGTTGTATGGTGGACGAAAAACTTGGGACCAGCGAGGTCGAAAATAACCATATAGGTAATCCAATAGTTAAACCAGGTAGGGACAACATTGCCATATAAGGAGCACCAACATTCCCAAAATCAGGAAAAGGACCAGGATTCCCTTCGGAAGTGATTCCTGGGTTAGCGAACTCCAGAAACGTTGCGATCAGAAACAACTTTAGAACAACACCCTAAGGAAACTAACTTTAACCAAGAATATTTCATGGGCAGTTAATTTTTAAAACATTGAAACAAAACTGTGTTGTTTCATATTTTAAGAGTCGAGAAACAGGAAAAAGGTGACTCTATCACTTTTGGGTTGAAACGAGCATGAAAGGACAAGTGCTCAATGATCTTTTCAAATTTATGGAGTCAGTAAAGATCGAAAAATGACTGCTTAGGTATTCTAGGTAAAAGGGTGTACCAGGTTCCTGTGAACTACCATATACACCTTGGTTATAAAATTAAAGAGAAATCAACCAAGGATTTGACGTACATGCAGGTAGTCTCCCTGAATGCTGTGTTCGATGTATCATGGTTACAAGGAGGTAGACTCAGCTTCCTACGGATAAAAGGATTGCAACCTAGAGGGGTCTCCCTTTATATACTTGACGGCACGGGGAGCAAAAGTCCATACTAGCGCTATCTGAAGCCAGATGGCGAGCGACAGCTGCTAGGTTTAAAGATGTCGAAACACATCTCTAACTTAGACCACTAAATATTTTGTTAGGTTTCAATGTTGCCATAGGTTAATTTAGTAAATTTTAAGTTGATCTTGTATTTATGTTTCAATTCCAAGGTCCTACTGAATGTTGAATCTCATGAATCCCTAAATGCAAGCTACATGCCATAAAATACCATTTCGTTCAATGAAAGGCTATCGACGAGAGAGTTAAGAGCTTCCAAGTGATAGCAACAATATGAATCATACAAAAACATCCACTACTGAACCTAATGCAAGCTAATGAAACTAAAAAGCTCTTTCCTAGAATTATATAATGCTAGAAATGCGAAAGATTTTCCAATTTTAACTATGCTAATCAAGAATGCAAAAGATTTTATTTTTTTTTTCAATGTATTAGAGAAAGTGCACTAAATGATATGAAAAATGAATCGAAACACCAATCCAAGAATGGTGAAGTGAGAGATGAAACAAAATAATTTCACTCAACTCAAAACAAGCACAACCAAACTCAAACCAATGACAAAATCCCTCAAATCAAATAAAGATCTCAAAAGAGACTAGAACAAGTCGTGTAATCTAGGCTTGGAGTGATGAGAGTAAAACTGAATGAAAGAGAGGAAAATCACTCAATTAACGTGATCACTAAAATGGATCCAAGAAGCTGAATGCAAAGGAACAGAAACGAAGTTGACTGGGAAACCAAGAACCCAAGACTCCCACGGGAGGCTCAGCAGGCTGAAGCACCTAGAAAACCTGGGACTGAAAAGAAAAACTGACAAAAAAGGGAAAAAACTGAAGGATAAGGGCTAATATCAGTCAAAAACAAACCCAAAGCATTCAAATCAAGTTAATAAAATACCCAGAGACACCAAGATGGACCAAAAACTCCAAAACAGAGAAAACCCTAGCACCTACAGGAATTGGCGCGACTGTCTGGCTGTAATCCACGCCAGACAGGGGATGGCGCGAGTGATAAATTGGAAACAAGCGCCAGCGGGTGCGATTGTTAGGCTAGAACCTGCGCCAATCAAGCCAACCTTGGAAAGATGTAAATTTGGAAAAACAGAGGTCAAATTGATCCTCTGGGGATGAACAGGGGTCTTAGACTCAGAAAAGATAATCAGAAAAGCAAGCTAAGAAATCAAAGACCAAGAAGATGACCTATAGGATGAAAGACAAACTCACACTGATCCCCAGCGGAGTCGCCAATTTGTTTGAGAGGTAAATCCCATCTACGGAAAAAGGAGATCCCACTAGCCCTAGAGTGGGTCTAGCAACAAACAAAACATGCTACGATATTGATTCCTAGTTACAAAAGACAAAGCTACGATGGATAGCTTACCTCAAGCCCTATGCTGCTGTTGTCGAAGAAGAAGTGTTGCTTCCCATTCCTAGCTCGATAGATCACAATCCTTTTGCTCGCCGAGTCTGAACACCTGTACATACGCAGAGAAAAACGACAACATGCAACGTAATAATTCAAACATGTAATTATCAATCAGTCGGAAAAGCACTACAAGAAAAAAGCACATTGGTGAGGGTCATGCTTGTGATGGACCTTTAAGGTCCATCACCAATGTCACATATGGTGACGGTCCTTAAAAAACCGTCAGTATAAGTGTATATAGTGATGGTCCTTTATGGTCCGTCACCAAAGACATTTTCAATGACAGTTTTGGTGAGGGTCGTTAAAGGCCCATCTCTTTTGTGACACTTCTAGTGACGAACTTTTAATGACCCTCACCAATGCTCTTTTTGTTACTTTTGGTGAGAGTCAAAAAATGTCCGTCATCATTGATCATTAAAAAATCGTTATTGTAAGTGTATATAGTGATGGTCCTTTATGGTACGTCACCAAAGACATTTTCAATGACACTTTTGGTGAGGGTCATTAAAGGCCCATCACTAATTCTCTCTTTGGTGACACTTCTAGTGACGAACTTTTAATGACCCTCACCAATGCTCTTTTTGTTACTTTTGGTGACGGTGAAAAACTTTATGTCATCATTGATCATTCCAATGAGTTTTTGATGACACTATGTGACTGTTAACATATTTTTTGTCAAAAGATAATGATTTAATATCATTATTGTGGAGTATTTTTTATAATATGTCCAAGGCCATAGTGGTTAGGGTCAGTCAATTTTTTAAGAAGTAATTAGTGTGTATCATTTCCCTCGAGTAATGACTAGTCGAATAGAGATTTCCTGTGAGTCAACACATGATTCATATCTATTAAGTTTATTATCTAGAAAATTCCATTCAAATAAAGTTCCACTATTGTGTGTAGGAAATATATTATTTAATACATAATCAAGCTCTGACAATTATATTAATGAGAAAGACCTAACACTCCTCAACAATCTGGGCACACCTTAAATTAATGCTTTGGCACACACTAACATTACTTATCACCCCACATGTGTTGGAACATCTTTGTACCTAGAACATATTGCGATGACACTGACGCCCAAGCACATGGTGGCATGCAGTAGCACAACATGGAACTCTCCTAGCATGTGTTGGCATGTTGCATATAGTCCCTAGGATGCCCTAGAACACCTTGGTTGAATGCATTGACATACATTAGCACTTGGCACACAATGCCACTTGGCATGTATTGGTACCTATTATTAGTGTGCCTAGCATGCCCCTTTTCAAAAAGATAAAGTCCTGACTTATTAACCCTCTTATTGGTTCTTCATTTTGTTGCCTTGACACATATTGACATACCCTGGCACCCTGCGCCACATCCTTAGCACCTAGCATGTATTGGCATATCTTGGCACTATTAATTGGCACATGATATAATTATCACACCCTAGAACTCCCAAGCACACTTTGGGAATTCTTGAAATCCCTTGATATTCCCTAGCGTGCCTTACCAATGCTTAGCATACCTTGTCACTCCCTCCTTGGCATGACAACTAACACTCATTAACAATAGTCTCTGGCATACGTTCCTCATATTCATTAACTTCCATGAATGTTTACCTAGTGCTCCCTTAATGTTTTTTCCTAGTACTCCTTAACACTCATCAACATGCATTATCACTCTCTAGCACACCTTAGCACTCTTCAACATTCCCTTCCACTTCATAACATGCATAACACTAGTCCCTGACACATATTTGCGCTTGGCACACATTGGCGCTTGAAAGTCTTAGCATGTATGGAATACATTGAGATGCCTTGGTATGATTTGGCATGGTTTAATATTAAATTTATTTGTGAAGATGAATTGTTGGAAAGTAGACGACAAGCAACAAAGGAATACTTGGCACTTAGAATGCACTAAGACTTTGCACTTGGCACCTATTGCCACCCAGTGTTGGTGTGCCTAGCATGCCCCTCTTGGAAAAGGCAATTTGATGACTTATTAACCCTCTTATGTGTTCATTTACTTGTAGTTTAATTTTTTTCTCCCTTTTGTTGTCTTGACAATCCCTAACATGCATTGAAACACCATTGCACATCTTGGCATGCCTTATCACTTGGCACATCTTAGCATGTTTGACATGTATTCCCACTATCTGGCACATCAAGGGGGTGAAGAGAGATGTAGTCCTAAAGTAGGTCGAGTACGAGGGCCGAGTAAGGGTTACTAAAGGGAGGTCATGATCATCCTCCAAGAGCAAGATCATCATGTGAGGGTTCAAAAGAATGTTGAATACCTTAATGGTCAGTTTGCGCTAGGAAGTAGGATGGCATATTGTTGGTTCTCTTTTGGCAGATCGAGCTTAAGAGAGGTTTCTCATGAGAATCTGGGCATGTGATTTCAATGGTGTCTTTATGTAAAGGCCGCATCAAATTATGAAATGTTTAATATTTGCAACAAGAAACAGTGAGATTGGAAACCAAAAAGGAAAAAAAAAATGCACCCACACTGGTGAGGAATTTTGATGCACCAGGAGTGAGGAATGTGGGGCATCTAATTTATTTTTTCCTTAAATAAATTGGACAATAAATTTTAATTTCATCTCATAACAACTTGTGTCAGTTAATTAAGTCATGATGACCGAGTTAGCTCAAGAAATTAGAGTTGAGGGTCTAAGATGAGGCATCTAGAGGAATTCTAATATTTTTGTGGTCCAGTTGAAGTTGATGCATTAGTGGGGTGCAAGTGTAA
Organism: Pinus albicaulis; assembly: GCA_034641835.2. Classification (NCBI taxonomy): domain Eukaryota; kingdom Viridiplantae; phylum Streptophyta; class Pinopsida; order Pinales; family Pinaceae; genus Pinus; species Pinus albicaulis. Next base: position 1,120,939,514 of record CM076581.1, on the reverse strand, counting down.
TTAACTCAATTAAATGAGTTAAAATCAGTTTAACTAGTTCTAACTGAGTGATGAGCTAGTGAGAGGTCCAGTGAATTAAATTAGATTTAATTCACAATGAGTGATCAATCAGATAATTGATAATTCGCTATTAATAGTTGCATGCATGTCAGTTTCGAGGAATACCTAGTTGAGATAGAGGTTAAAGGGAACATAACTATCAGTTGTATTCAGAGAAAATTTCCCATGTGAAACTATAAAGTCATTGGGATGCCATGATGGATTGCGCAATCAAGGAAGACTACTTTTCCTAATTAATAAGGATTTAATTCCCCAGGAATTGCATGAGCAAGGCAAGCTGAAGTAAGGATGAGAATTGGCTAAGTACTAGACCGAGTTTGACTAGATCAATAGGAGCCAATTGACAGAGTGATGGAGAATCTCATGAGAGATTAAGCATTGTATTGTTTCATGATTCCTTAGCTTAATACATAATAGAGACAGAGGGGTTTTGAGCAGTTGCTTTCCCCAAATACATCATGTTGTTGTGTGATTGATAATTTATTTCTCTTACTTATTACGTCGTAAGGCGTTATTATTTGAAAACAACTTTCCTAGTTGCCACCGTGTATATTTATGCAACGTTAGATTGAATGTTAGACGATTAAAGAATTGTGTGCCGTCAGATTAATAATAAACAAAACAGTTAATGATTAGTAGTTAGAAAAACAGTTCGGAGATCAATCTTGCAAAAACAACCAGTTCGTTCTCGTGCTACATTCATTTTGGGTACTTTGCAAGTGCTTAATATTCTCACGGGACTGATTCTTTGATATCTCGGGAATCTGAAATGAATTCTATCTGAAATGAATTCTTTCAATGTCAGACAACTGTTTCACTAGATCAGTTCCTTCTTCATTTGAGAGTCTGTTGTATGCAGATATTTTTTTGGGAAATCTTGCGTTGAGTAGCCGCTAGAACTTTAATTCGGAGGAATTCTTTCAATGTCTTAGACAATAGTTTGTCTACTGTTGTTTAGATCAGTTGCTTCGGTGTTTGAGAATCTGATATTTACAGATGGCATTTAAGAATCCAGGTCCTTAATTTTCTTGCATGTCTTAATTATAAACAATGCAGTACTGCTCTGCATGATCATATTTACAGATTTCATAATTGTTTCTTGTTTTCTTGCACACAATTCATATGTAAATTCTTTTCAATTCTGGGTACTTTGCAAGTGCTTAATATTCTCACGGGACCGATTCCTTCATATCTCGGGAATCTGAAATGAATTCTATCTGAAATGAATTCTTTCAATGTCAGACAACCATTTCACTAGATCACTTCCTTCTACGTTTGAGAGTTTGTTGTATGCAAAGATTTTTTGGGAAATCTTGCGTTGTGTAGTTGCTAGAACTTTAATTTGGAGGAATTCTTTCAATGTCTTAGACAACAGTTTGTCTACTGTTGTTTAGATCAGTTGCTTCAGCGTTTGAGAATCTGATATATATAGACTACATTTAAGAATCCAGGTCCTTAATTTTCTTGCATGTCTTAATTATAAAAAATGCAGTACCGCTCTGCATAAACATATTTACAGATTTCATAATTTTTTCTTGTTTTCTTGCACACAATTCATATGTAAATTCTTATGTAATATATTTCTTATTGCGATGATGATCAGGAACCAGGCTTAGAAGATAAAAGAAGTGCACTCGATCTATCAACCAATGAAACTCTTGACGCGCTGAAATATATAGGTCTTGCTGAAATATATAGGTCTTAAACTTTTCAACGAACATGTTTAGAGTGTGAATATACACAGTGGCAAGTATAAGCCCGTGCGACAAAGGCACCAACAAGGATGCATTCAAAACTGGTAAACTCATCATCGCTCCCATTTAATCCCAAGAGAGAGCAGTGAAAGCTTTGAACAATATAAATAGTTTTCGTAAATAGTTTTCATAATGGTTACTTATCAATATCGTGGAATTGATTTGGCAGGTTTGCGAAGAGACTTTCTGATGAAAAAAAGGTCAAGACCATCAATTTCGTTGTGACGGTCTTGAAAATTGCTGCACTTTTCATGGAAAAATATAAAAACTAAATGTTAGGGGTGGAATTTCACTTACTTCTATGGATCTAAATTTATTTAGATTTGATTATATTATTAAATCCTAGTTAGTGTCTCCATTTTACTTTCAGAATATTGGTCAAGAGACATCTCACTTAAATACAAGACTGCCACTTTATTATAGACATATTGATAATTTTATTTTCGGAGACATCTCACTTATATACCAGAATACCACTTTATTATTTTGATAATTTTATTTTCGTCCCGTGATATATATATATATATATATATATATATATATATATATATATATATGCGCGCGCATTGGTGATGGTAGTATAAAAACATTTTTTTGGTGGTTTAAGTTTAATTTAAGCGTATGTGTCTATGGTATTATAATCAAACTTTTCTCGAATGGAGTATTATTTTTGTATTTAATTTTTTTTAAATAATATTAGTATTTGTATATTGAATAGTGAATATAAATAATTTTTAATATTTTTTTATATTTAATTTTTGGATATTATTGTATTATTATTTATAATAAGAAAATTATGTTAATTTTTATAATCTTTTTGTATGTTGAATGGTAAATTTAAATTATTTTTTAGAACTATTAATATTTTTATATTTATGTTATGTGTATGTGTATTGTTAGAATACCATTTATTAATGATTGTGCGAAGAAAATTATTCAATATGTGTGTTTAATTAAAAAAAATGTATCTTATTATAAATTATAGGCTTCTTTTTAAATAAAAATATTTAATAAAAAAACGAAAATAAAGATTAGTGTTTGTATATAGAATAGTGAATATAACTCATTTTTAATATATTTTATATTTAATTTTAGGATATTATAGTATTGTCATTTATGAGAGAAAATTATGCTAATTTCTTATAATTATGTTGAATGGTAAATTTAAATTATTTTTTAGAATTTTTAATTTGTTTAACATAATTTTTAATATTTTTTTTTATATTTAATTTTTGGATATTATTGTATTATTATTTATAATAAGAAAATTGTGTTAATTTTTATAATCTTTTGGTATGTTGAATGGTAAATTTAAATTATTTTTTAGAACTATTAATATTTTTATATTTATATTATGTTTATGTGTATTGTTAGAATACCATTTATTAATGATTGTGTGAGGAAAAATATTCAATATGTGTGTTTAATTAAAAAAAATGTATCTTATTATAAATTATAGGCTTCTTTTTAAATAAAAATATTTAATAAAAAAACAAAAATAAAGATTAGTGTTTGTATATAGAATAGTGAATATAAATCATTTTTAATATCTTTTATATTTAATTTTAGGATATTATAGTATTGTCATTTATGAGAGAAAATTATGCTAGTTTCTTATAATTATGTTGAATGGTAAATTTAAATTATTTTTTTGAATTTTTAATATAATTTGTTTATGTAATGTTCCAAAGAAAATTGTTCAACGAGTGATTCACTAAAAAAAGGGAAAATGTTTAATTATAAAATTGTATCTTATTTTAGTAAAGATTTGAGTTTATTTTTTTTATTTTTTTAGAAGTATATTTTTTAAATAAAAATATTTAATAAAATTTCAAAATTTAAACATTAATTGATTTTATATATATTCATAAAAATAAATTGTTATTATTATTCATGTTGAATGTAGTTTATTTATAGGGGGAGAAACTAAGATGGCCTAAATCAATCATATCTATGTTATGAACTAATTATTTAATAAAATTATTTTTAAATGTTTATTATCATTATTATTTTAAAATTTTACTGAATAAAATGTATCTAAATTTTCATACATCCAAATATACATAGTTTTTCTTGTTTTACAATAAAAAATAAAATAATGATAAACTATAAATACAACCCATGGTATTCATGTGGAATGTAGTTTCTTTATAGGAGCAACTAAGATTGCCTAAATCAATCTTAACTTTGGATCTAAACAAATTATTTAATAAAATTATTTTTAAATGTTTATAACCATTATTCTTTTAATATTTTACTTAATAAAATGTATCTAAATTTTGATACATCCAAATATACATAGTTTTTATTGTTCTGTATTATTTTTGTTACAACTATTTTATTATTTCAAAAATATATGTTTTTTTATTATAAATTATTTATGTTACAAATGTTCTATAATTCATGAGTATTATTTTTTTATATATATAAAATATATATTAATAATGATTTTTTTTTTTAAATATGTGATATTTTTTAAATTTCCAAATTATTTTAGAGGAAATGATTTATCTTGAGCAATAATGATGAATGTTCATAATTCTCATTTCTTAAATAACACTAAATTTACCTTTAGAGGGGTCGGTAACAATTGTTTGTATCAAAGTCAAGGATACAAAAGAAATGAGACATGGTGAAGAGAAGCTTCCAACCTTACAACAAGCCCTTAAAAGGCATAATGTTTAATGTATGAAATCCATGTTCCCTAATACACATGAGAAGTGCAATGAAAAATCTTGGAATTTGGAAAATGTCATGAACCTTATCTCATGCTCCATTGATTTAGATCTAAAGTATATGGAAGAAGAAAAGCAGGACAATGGATACATATCAAGAATGTATGATTCTTTAGAAGGAAATGACATTGACAAGGCTAGAGGACATGATTTATCTTAAGCAATAATGGACCAAATAGTAGAATTAAAAATAGAAGATGAATATTCATAAAATGGGTTACTCAAGGATTTTGGAATCCATATGAACTACATTATCTCACTAATTCAAGAAAGTCCTCAAAAATAGATAGACAATAGTGATATAGAGACAATTTATTCATAAATAAGAGAAAGCTAGAATTATAACCTGAGATAGAGTTATGAGAAGAGAAACATTCCAATTGTAAGGAGGAGTCAAATTTACGTGAGTAGTAGTTCATTCAACATAATTCTCCACTGCTTATTCTAGAGGAGAAAGTTCTTACTACCTCATCAATTGAAGAAGGCCCGCATGAGAAAATCAGAAGAGACTGTCACCCTTCTCTTTTTTGTCTAGCAGTCTCTTTACCTCTACCCTTAAATTCAATGACTCAAAAATTACTAGAAAAAAGACACTTACCTATTGCTATTAGTTGAAAAAAAAGAATCTCTAAAGGGTCACTAGGGGAGGAATCTATTATTTAAAATATCGAGAAAATAATTTCATTTCAAAACAAAAAAATTATTTTCACTAGGGAAGGGAATTATTACATTTAAAATATGTTCCCATTCTTGTCACTACAAAAATTGATTGTTTTTTTTTATTTGATGGGAAAATAAATGATCTTTAAAAGGCACTAAAGTCTTGAATTATGATCCTTAAAGAAGTCACTAGATTCCCTGATTATGAGCTGATTTTTTCTTCTAACTTTTGGTTTTTATGATGTTTGCTATTCAAGGTGAAAAGTTCCAAAGAAGTGGAATATTGGTCGTTCAAAGAGGAATTATGGAAATATGATTGTAGATAATTTATTAATCTAAATGATTGTAGATAATTTATTAATCCAAATTATCCAAACTGAGATTAATTAATCATCCCAAAGCCTTAAAAAGGAGCTAAATGTCTCTTATCCATAAAATTGACTATTAAGATAACTTTATGCTCTATGTTCAAATGATAGTTGAAGGTGGATTTACCACACTTAAGCTTCTTAGTAGTCTCTTATGAACTACAACATGTCATAGTGATAAGTTTTTATTCCATTAAGTAATGTTAGCTGCCCAACTTGGTCATAAAAATCAAGTACATCCTTCATACAAAAAAAAAAAAAAAAAAACACGCAGATTTTGTCATATAGAGGACTTGAGTACTTTGGCCAAAATGTCTCATCCATTATGAAAAAACACATCTTGCATGTAATTAATAACAAAGAATTTGTTCCAAATCAATTACCCAATATGGATAGTTTGATTTGAGGTCCAGCAAACATAATTCTCCACCCCTTATTCTAGAGGATCAGTTCAAGCCGAAAAATTTCCTACTGCCTCTTCTTTCTTATATGCTATTCTTTCCTATACCACAACCTTACGGCGGTTCCTTTGCAACATGTGGTGCAATTTCTAGTATGTGATTGTGAAATTGTGTTTTGTTTCCGCAGATTGTAGGAAGGATTCAGTATCTTGTTTTAGTAGATTACAAGATCAGATTGAATCTCGTTGGTTAGATTTTATACATGGTATCAGAGCATGAATTTTTTGGGTGACGAGTTTGCAGAGAATATCTGAAGATTTTGGTGTAAAATTTTCAAAAATAAATAGAATATTTGGATTCCTTGCGAAAATCTACCCAAATGGGAAAAAACAGTCGGTCGAATCAGAGCTCAGATGAGGGAGATATCATTGATTTAAAATCAACTCTTTTTTAGAAACTTTTTAACATCGGGACAATTTCACTGTGTGCGAGTCAAGAACCTATATGCACTTGAGGTACCAGATGCATGCAAATCTTTGAGGAGAAAGGAAGAAGTTAGAGACTTGGTGGTTTAGAGGGAGCATAAATTACCTCTCAACATGCATCCTCATGAGAAGCAGTCTCAGAAGGTTGTGGAGTAGTTAAGCATAATTAGAGAAGCATGGGGAGGAGACCGAGGGAAGCGTCCACGTACCGAAAAGACTCCATGAGGGGGAGATTTCAAGCCGATGGGAAAAGGCACTTGTCAGTACTCTGAGGTGTAAATTGAAGGGTGATGTGTAGACATAATCCCCAAGATAAGAAATTTGGGCAAGGTCCATTGAGATGGCGTGTCTCATGGATCGAACTTGGGCCACAAGGAGCCTCCATAAGACAACAAGAGTAGTAAGCATCGCTAGGATTGATGTAGTCGTATCTCAAGAAGACAAAATCGAGTTACATACACAACCGGATCACAAATTAGAGTTAGCAATAGTTCAAAGGGCATGGATGCAGATGTCAGCAGCAGCGCAGAGAATCTAGTATTAGACAGATGCAGTAGCTAGCAGTGCCAGTCAGAATAATCTGATGACAGATGCATTATACTGATTTAGTTGTTCGGAGGCTATTCAGTTTCAGGATTTGCAGGTGCAAACAACACTAGAGAAGTGTAGCATGCAGAACATTCCAAAGGTACCAGATGGGGATAGATTGAATTCCTTTTGTTGTTGAGAAGGAGTGTTGAAATTTGCAACAAGAAACAATGAAATTGGCAACTAGAAAGGACAAAAAAATATGCACCCACACTGGTGAGGAATTTTGATGTACCAGGAGTGAGGAATGTGAGACATCTAGTTTATTTTTCCCTTAAACAAATTGGACAATAAATCGTAATTTCGTCTCATAACAACTTGTGTCAGTTAACTAAGTCATGATGATTGAGTTAGCTCAAGAAATTTGATTTAAGGTGATTGAGGTGGATATTGGTGGCCACCTGCCTATTCCACTTGGGCCCTTGCCATTGTCTCTTTCAGTTTTTCAGTTTCCTTAATTATAGCAGAATTTACTATTTTTGTCATTTTTTTCTGGTCCTGAACTTTTGGAGCCATTTTGAGGCCCAAAACAACATTTTTTGGGCACGAAGGGTTTGGCGATTTCATATAAATCGCATTAGCAGTTGTATTCCTTGGAGAGATATTTCTAACAATGTATCATGTGCATCAAACGAAGATCATATGACCAAGTTACGACCCCAGAAAGTTGGTTGCCCAACTAACCCCAACGAGGCCCATAAAATCTTGGTGTTACATCTCCTCGGGTTAGGGTTTTGGTTGTTTAGGGATTTATCTTATTTTAAATAATAAAAAGACCCTTGATCCTTATTGTAACACAATTCAAAGGAACATAACTATCAGTTGTATTTATAGAAAATTTCCCATGTGCAATTATAAAGTCATTGGGATTCCATGATGGATTGTGCAATCAAGGAAGGTTGATTTTCCTAATTAATATGGAGATAATTCCATAGGAATTGCGTGAACAAGGCAGGCTGAAGGAAGGTTGAGAATTGGCTAAGTACTAGACCGATTTTGCCTAGATCAGCAAGAGACAATTGGCAGAGTGCTGGAGGATCTCAAGAGAGATTAAGCATTGTATTGTTTCATGATTCCTTGACTTAATACAAAATAGAGATAGAGGGTTTTGAGCACTTGCTTCCCCATATACATCTTGTGTTGTGCGATTGATAACTTGTTTCTCTTACTTATATGTGATTATGCGATCGTGTTTTGTTTCCACAAATTGTAGGAAGGATTTAGAATCTTGTTTTAGTACATTACAAGATTAGATTGAATCCCGTTGGTTAGAATTTCTACATGAAATAGAGAAGAGGGTTGATACCATCTTGCCTTGTGGTGGTTAGTAGGCCGCAAGGTCTATGATAAAGACCAACATAAATGGAGGAGGGCTTGCACTGTAATTTAGAGCCATAACAGAAGTCGATGCAGGCGTAATATTGACTGAGTTAACCCTAGTTTGAGGGTCGACATTGAGATCTAAATTTCATGTCAAGATTCAGTCAAAGAAATGCCCAGAATCTATCGATCCATATGAGCTAGGTCGAGTCTCTTATGGACGTAAGAGCCGTGTTTTTTCTATGTGTGGATAGGGTTTTTTCTACAACAATTAGAAGTACATAAGTATAATGCCCTAGTTAGGAAATTTTCCTAGCATGTTTAGTTCATAAGCCTGTATGCCCTTAATACTGTGACAAATTTGCATAGAAGAAGACAGGTTTTGACCCTTATAGCGAGGTTTATTTCTGCAATAAAGACCACAAATTTGGAAGATAGTTGCAGATTCAGTATGTGTGGAGACGACAGATCCAAAGGAGGGTGGAACCTGAGCAGAAGATTAAGCATGCATAAGAAATGTACCATATGAAGAATGGATTGACATGCAGAGGAGTTGATTTTGGTGGACTTTCCATAGAGTTTTAGACAAATATCTGAAGAAACCTATAAAAAAGTAGTAAATGGACTGTTAGTGGCTGATTTGTGACCCTAGTTTAGTCATCTACAGATTGTTAGAAGTATGATAAGAGGAGTAGTTCATATTTGTTCATAGATTGGACAACAAATATCAAATTGTCAATACACAAGAACAGTGATCTTGAGAGGACTCAAACCATTGTTAGGTGGCATATTTGAAGAGCTCTAGATGAAGACAATATTGTGGGCCTTAGATCGGTAAAAAAAATTGACTGTGGTTGGGAAGATTGATGGTAGTCCAATTACAGTTGGAGGGTTGTTGGGTTACTATCAAAGAAGAGCCCTGAGTCTTATTCTGGTGAAGGACAACAAAATTGGTAGAAGGGCAGGTGTATAGGGCCTAAGGATATGCAGACCTTGAAGGACTAAAGTAACAGTCGAGTGGGCCAACCAAATAGCCCTAGTTCACTATATTGTAGAGGATTGATTTAGTGAGAAGAAGGGCAGCCTCCATAGCACTGGACTTCTCATATTGGAGTTGTAGTATGGAAAAAGTGGGCATACCAAAAAGTTGTTCACAAATGGAATTGTGAACAACTTGTTACCACTCAAACTAGCAGTGGACCTAAAAGGGGTTCCTAAGAGGACAAGGGAAACAATGGAGGCTTAACCCATTGTCACCACAGCTAAGGCTCCTTGCTCTTCACGGAATTTCAACAATGGGTGGAGTCCCGGTAGTTTAGGAAGTCATTTGTAGAGTATAGGTAAATGAATAGGTGGGAAGTGACCCTCAAAACTCTTTCCCTGAGATAAAATAAAGAGTGGGAATTTCTTTTCCTTTAAGCAAGGGAATTTATCTTCTAGGGAGAGAGGAGGGGGATTGAAGGATTGAGAGAGAAGAATAAGACTTATGAAGGAAGTTCTCAATCCCTAAAATCCTTTGGGAACTTGGATTCCCAAATGGTCCTTGATGAAAGGTCTTTGACACCAAATGGGACCACACGGGGCCAAGTGAATCCAGCCCAAGTTCGGGGATGGAATTTAGCAACCAATGATGTTCCTATCCTGGACAAGGTGAGGGGAAAGGATCAGACAAGAGTTTTTACTTCGATAGGTCAAATTGATTCTATTAGGTTCTATCCTTGGGAACACCTATGCAAAACTTGATCCTAGAGCTAGGGCTTGAGGTATCTAGAGATTCCATCGTTGGAATTGGCCCAAGTTCTGAGGAGAGTGAGGGCACCTAGCAACGTAGATGCCTCTAGGAGATAGAAGTTTTCCTCTAGCTAGATTCCTGGGAGATAGGACTTCAACCCACTATGGTATTCCTATGCTGCACTGATGAAGGCCAACATAGGGCATGAAGGGCTACCACCTATCACTGCAAGATTTCTATATCCCACAATGAACACGGGCTAGGAGGACTTCCCATCATTTTTTGTAGAAGTCCTTCTCCACACATGAGTCTAGGGCTACACAAAACTGCTCCTGGTTGATCAGACCCTTGACCTCCAACAACCATCGAGGTCCATGAAGATGATGCACACCGGGCCCCAACATGGGTACTATCACATTGTCCTCCAATAGACCATAAATGCACAATCCACGTTCACACTTGGCCCACTCTCATGCTGCCCTCCAGCAGACCACGAGTGACCAATAATTGTTGTAGCATCTACCTCTGGCTAGGGCATCCTCACACTTAGTAAACCCTCCTCTTGGCTACCAAGATACTTCTCTAACAGCCCTGTCCTAGGACACCCATTACTTCATTGCGAGATCTGCTCCTAGTTGGGGTTTCTTAACACCCAAGAGAACCCCAACACATAGCTTCCATAGGTTGCATATGAATTTGATCCAATCACCAATAATTACACTGGTTAGGGCTTCTAACCAACACATTAGCCCTCCCTTCTTTGCTTCTGCAGGCTATACTAAAATGATCCAACAGTCCAAATTAGGACCAATAATTTAACACAAAAACGTACCTTCTAATGTGTTGGTACCCTGTTGTATTCTACAATCTGGTCAGGGCTTATCCACAGTCCATGTCATCCCTCTCAACACTTGCCAACAATCCCTTCTATCAATGTGGCTTGCCTTTACCCTGGATTTTATCTCGTATGCTGATTGTCCCTTACTTATGTTGTAGGAATTAGGCCTTACGACCCCTCCAACAAACCTAATACAGACATGCGTTATCCCTGTAATAACTACAGTGCATGAGACTCTCTTAAACAACAAATATGCCACCCCTTTTGGTACCAAAACAACCCTCTTACCAAATTATTTATGCAGCTACTCCTTGACCTTGTTATATCTCCTAATTTGACCTCAAAACAGTCATTTCAGGCTTCAGCCTTCTCTTCTTCAAGATGTGGCTTACATCAGAAGGTGTTTTACTCCTATATTTTTTTGCTTGGATGTTATCTTAGCCTCCAACCTCAGCTTATATTTATATGCAATATAAGGGCTTCATTTGGGTGTCCGCATGGGATTGACAAGTTGTCACATGGCTTGTTAACATCAAGCCCACCTAGACTTGTATTGTGAAAATCAAACCATATAATTCAAAAATTCACAACTCCCTTTGAGCCTACACGATCTCCACTAACGTTTGTAGGGTCTTAGGGGAAAATAAGCATCAAATTCTAGCTCTTTTATATACTAACGAGTACAGATTATATGAGTAGTTTATATGGTTTATATGACATTGAATCAACCTTAGATGGAGGTTGTTATGTGTGAGATAAATTAAGGAGATGGGAGTTAAACAATTTCTCTTATCATGAAATTATCTTATGATGTTTTGTTATTATTATTTCTTCTTTCAATTTATCTTTTCTTATCATCAAGAGTAATTTCAATGAACAAATAGAAGAATACACAAGATGTAGGCACATGTTAGGAAAACCCCCACCTTTTGGGGAAAACCCAATCACAATTCTTCCTTCATTAGATTTAAGATGAGATGACCAAGACCTTAGACTATAGACTTCCTCCATCAAGTCATCCCTTCACTGTGTTAGCACCGATATCTCCATGACACTGAGATATCCTTTGCTTGCACCTAAACTCCATCTTCATTACCTTGATCGAGTTCGAGATAACAACATAGCACCGAGCATCATTACTGAGATCACCGAGCATCATCATAGCATTGAGAACCATAACTGAGATAACCGAGCATATTCATTGAATTGAGTATCATAACATAACACTAATTCTGTGGTAGATTTGTGTTGAAATCGAGGCACTTTTTTGCTACAAAATCATATCATGGAAGTTACCCGATTCATAGCATAAATGGTTACCAAAATTTTGTAATATGTTCGAGACCTTATCCTCCAACACCGAACCTGTGATCATGATCCGAACTATATCTATGGTCAGAAACTTCAGATATTTCCAAACTTCTGTGGTAGAAATGAAAACTATACCCCTGTATATATAGTTTTTTGCCATAGTTATTGAGTCGACATGACAGTGTGAAGTGTTGTGTCTTGATTTGATCTGACTTGAAGACTGATTGAAGTCAACTTAAGGATGCAACTTTGATGACTTGTATCACTTGACATGAGGGTTGTCTTTGAAGTAGATTTCAAGGATGATGACCTTGAAGAAGATGACTTGATGGAGGATCCTTTTGACAACCTAATGTTACATGATTTAAAAGCCCAAAAATTGGTCAATTTAAATTTGTAACAACTAACCTAGACGTCCACAATTGGGACCTTAATCTAAATACGACCCAAGCATGAAACCCATGCTTTAATAAGTCGAATAATAATAAGTTATTTTGAAAAATACATTAATAATGAAGACCGAACCTAGTTACATTCTTCCACATTATGACTCCTAGAGCCTCATCTTTTTTCATGTTGATGAAAAAATTTTATTAGTTATCCCTTGGATAAGAACCACAATTTTCGTAAAGTCCTATAACTCTTCACTCTTCAACAATGTTTCCATATCTTGTGCCAAAATTCTATAATTGTGTCCATTAAAATTTATAAGATCTAGCTTGAAACTCATAATTTTGACCCACTGATTTGATCCTAGATTTAGTTTGCAATTAGAAACCTTGAACCAATCCACTAAACAAATATGACTTTTTAAGATCATCTACAACTTGCATGAGACTTGTAGGCAACATGCTACATCTCAAGCCATTAGCTTTAATACCATATTGGAGAATCGATGGATTTTGTATATTAGAAAACTCATATTCTAAAATAGAGGTGGTGTCTATATTCATTTTTATCACACCTAATAAAAACCAAACATAGTTCAACATACTAAGAATTGTAAGAAACAAAATTATTTCCATACACAACACATATAATCTATTGTTCACCATATAATAAATACACCCATAAGACCATATTTTGTAGCACCAAGATGCAACAAACACATTCCATACTTTGCTTAAGATAAAATTGATAATAACATAAGAATGATTTGAATGCAAACTAAATGGAAATGAGTCATGGTAGAATGGATGAATTCAAAAGGTTGAGTTGAAAATTCAAAAGATAATGCAAATGCTACATAAGGAATAAACACATCACAAGTATGACCTTAGACAACAATGATAACAACTCCTCTTAACCACCCTAGCTAAACCTAATTGACATCCTAATTTATTTTTTATCCTTTTCTAATGCTTCATATATATGAAATTGAAATGAAATTTTTTTTTTCTATTTATAAAAACTATACCTCGAGCTCCATTTAAATTTGGATAGCATGGGTTATCTTTAAAATAGATAACTTGAATTGACATTAAGCATAACCATATTGAAACCTCAACGAGAACATGTTTTGGCATTAAAGAATTAAATTTGGTGATAGTGTGGGTTGTCTTTAAAATAGATAAATTGAATTGACATTAAGCATAACCATATTGAGACCTTGTCGAGAACATGTTTTTGCAATAAAGAATTGAATTTGGTCATATAATAAGATTTAGAATTATTTCTGATTGACTAAAAGCTTGTTTTCCTTATACACAAGGAAATAAGTTAACTAAGCAATAAAAAAAAAATATTGCAATAGTGAAAGTACACCCCTTAATGGCCTGCGAATGAATCATTTCAAATAATTTAATTTTACTTAAATAAAATCAATGAATTAACTCTCACTCTATTTTGATTATAGAATACAATAAAAATGATTACTAAAAAATGATCTTTTTCAAATAACTTTCCATAAAATATGGTGATACAAAATTAATAAAAATTATACACTTGAAATCACACAGTCCCTTCCATAGAATGAGAGGCAAAGGCTAAGATTGCTTTAACAAAAATCCAACACTAAAATTTACATTTTCCTGCCAGAGAGAGCAAGGGTTCCCTCCCTGCCCGCATCTACATTTTCCTTGAAGACGAAAACATGGTTCCTCATTCTTCATGCTTTGTTTCTAAGCTCTAATCTTGCTCAAGCTTTCTCGATATAGTTTGTTCAATTTTACAAACATGTTGTGATCAAGATGCTTGTAGGTCATGAATGCATATTTTGTTCATTGTTTATGTTAGTTTCATCATATGTTTTAATATAAAATAAAGAACCCTAGAGGTTTAAAACCGTAACCCTAGAATCAACTTCCTAGTGGTGCAACTTTTGCATAAAATCTCTGTTTGGGGAACACAATTAGTCCATCTGAAAGAACTATATTTAGGATTATAAATTTTGGTTAATCCTAGGGAATGACATAAAAACCTCTAGACCCATAAATGGCCAAAAAACATCATTTAGTGCCTAAAAATGACCGTAGAAGTTCAAGACCCCAAAAACCATAGAAAAATTGATAAGAAGATAAAGAACCATTGAGTTAGTGGAAGATGTGGGTGGCCACCAAATATCCATTTGGATTAGAGTGCCACATAAGTTTAGGGTGGGAGATAAGGTATGGTTGCATTTGTATAAAGAACACCTCTTAAGATCCCATTGGAAGTTCCCCCGACTCTCCATTCCGATATAGGCCTTACACCAACACAAAGGTTGTGGGTGAAGATGCTTCTAAATAAAAAATTCCCTTTTCTTTGGATTGAACCTTATACTTAATCTTAAGAAAATGAAACTAAATATAAACACATATGTCAAACAGAATACTCCAATACCTACCATAATTAGTTGCATGTTGTTCAAAATATTGAATGAATGACATGCAAACTCTAATTTTGTTTCAAAGTGTCTTGCTTTTCGAGGAAAAATACACAAATGTTGAAGTTCTATCATATGTGTTTCTGTGTATTCAGAAATAAAGCTAATTTATGGGATAATTGTACAAGATGGGATGTCAAAGATAAAAAAACCACACTTGCAAAACCAACCTTTAAGGACTATGATAATCAATGCATGGAGCATAGTTTTAGAGAATCACATGGGCTAACAACTAGGCTAGGTACGATACTAAACCTATCTCATTCTAAACAAGGTATTAATGATAAGAAAATATGAGTAATAAACCTAGCTATGGATTGGAGATAGAGCATTCCATGGGATTTAGGCTAAGTTTCTAAGGCTCATCATCATAACTATATCTTCGATAGAAAGGTTTGGATTGGCACACAACCAATAACCTAAACTTCCTTTAAGAGTTATAATAAACCCCTTCATTATGAGGAAGCATAAAATGTATTTTTTAGGGGTTGAGTCATGTGTTGGATTCATATGTCGTAGAGGTTCCTACATGATAAATAAGCATTGAATATATAAGAGGCATATAGTAAATCATGGAATGAGGGAAGTTGTGTGGAAGTCCTAGCATTTAAGCATAAAATTGATGTTAAATTGAGTATAAAATAGGCCTCTAATGAAGTGTGTATTGAAAACTGGTCAATGGAAGGTGTTGGAGTTTCATTCCTAGCCTAGATAGTATTGAAAAATAAAATGCTTTTACATTTAATAAAGATTCTAGATTTTTACAACTTGGTTTGAACTTCATTTGTAGTTCGCTGACACAGGTGGCATTTTATAACATGAAAAATAAATGTTTCATTTAAAATATTCCTTTCTACCATAACCACTTCATCCCCCAAAATTAGAGTTTCCTTTCTCCTTTTCCTCAACAAAATACAATCTCAAACCTTCGTTCTAATAATGACAAATAAATAGTGTGCATAATTCTCAGTCTCTAGCTCTCCCTTTCTCTCCCTCTCGCTCCCTCCCTCTCTCCCTTTCTTTCCTTCTCCCTACCTCCCTCTCCATATCTCCCTCCACTTCTCCCTCTTTGTTTTCAATGGAAAAACTAGAATCCAAACCCCGAGAATTGGATACCAAAATATTTATGGCTTTCCATCCAAATGCTAAACCCCCCAACCTTCCATTAGCATCCAAGGAAATGAAACTCTGCCCCTTTAGTAGGGCTTCTAGACAACTGACAACATAAACACCATATCTTGACAATTGTCACCAATGAATTAGAGGATGTTTTGCAGAGAGGAGTTGCACCATCTAGCTTTTCCTTGGTGCCCAAAATCTCCAATCCAGAACCCTTTTCTAACCTAATATGTACTTTCCTCTAGATGGATACTCCTAAGTAAGAAAATGGAAGCTTATAGTTTTTAGCCAAGTTCCCATACCTATGGCCCTGCCTACACCTAAAAGGTATTCCTTCATAACCCAATATCTGAATACACTCCACCCCAATACCGATATCCATGCCTTCAATAAGCCCTTCTCTGAGGTTCATATTAACCAAAATATGGGTGTATGTCTTAATCCCCATCTCTAAATATGCAGATTCATGGGCTAGATAAGATCCCAATGAGTTACCTATATCTTTGAAAATTAGGGCATCCCAATAGTTAGGAGGGAGACTTAGAAGATGAACCTAGATTGGGGCCATATCTAGTCTCTCCTACTTTGCATCGAAGAGGGACATCTAGAAATTGAAAAGGATAGGATATGGGTCAATTTTCTAAACCATTTGTTGTACCTTATGGGTGTCTGCTACATCTTTGAAGCACAAATGAATCCAACCTTGGGCTAACAGTGACACCTCTGGAGAAAATTTTACAATAGGTAATATTTCCTTGTCCGCCGACAAGTTTAGGGTTGAGGACCTGAATTTTCAACCCCTTACTTGCCCCACCAAGGATTTTTGGGATATTTCCTCAGTATTTTGAATGGTGAAGTTGACTCCCAAAAATAGAGAAAGGAGGACTTTGTTCTTCTTCTTGACACTACAATGTATTTTCCTCTTCGTTTATTTATCATACTCCTTTTGAATCATAATTCCTTCTTATTCACAAGAGTGTTTCTCCTTGAAAACCACAAGACCATTCATGATGTTAGTTTGACCTTCTTACGTTGTCGAGGCAAGGCTCTCCTTCACTAATTCACCGAAGGAGGGCGAGGTTGATGGCACTTGAGATTAAGGATATACATGAAAAAAATTTGGAGAGGCTTATAAGAGTGAAGAACCCCCACTGTGTTCAAAAAATTATGAAAACCCTAAGGAAGCAGTAACACATTGTATGTCTTCCTCCAATATCTGGGACAATAGGAAAACTAAACTCAGAGCCAAACACACCTAGAAGATTTCTCTAGCCCCTAAAAAACATCCTCAGGCCCTGGGCTAGCCGAAACTAAAGGACCCGAATAGTGCATGGCTAGAGCAAGGGTTAGGGCCTTCGAACCGCTAGATAGTTGCCTATTAAATTCTTAACTTTGCTTTCTAAAGATCCGGTAGGCCTAGAAACTATGGTATGGTGACCTTCTAAGTTGACTTTGAAATGAGAATGGATAAAATCCTTGGGACTAGAACAAATTTGTTGAGAACCCCCCTCCTCTAGTTCATAATCCACTGATTCCTCCTCCTCCATGTGGCTCCAATAGTAAGAAATCGACATCTCATATGAAAATCATATTTGACGAGTAGTTGTGTGCCTTCAAAGGGTTTATCATGACGACTATCTCTCTACAAAATATATATCATGTGGATAAAAAACTCATGGTTACCATTTAATCTTATCTTGCATTTTGACAATGATATCAGAGCCTGGCATTGTCTAGAGCGTGTTCACTCTTTGTCAAAACTACGACCCTTTCTTCGTCGACAATTTTTCCGTAGGCCTCTAGGGTTTCTCTAGTGTTTAATTATTCTCCTATGGTAAAGATGTTGTAATGTTCTCCTTAACATTTTGAGTCTGTCAAAATAAAATAAAAAATAAAAACATAAAATTAATAATTAAATCAATCTAGATCTATCTTAACTCTAGATCTACCAAGGGGGTCGAGAGATAAAAATGAAATCTCTTGAGGTGCAAACCTATTTAGATTTGATCTCTAGACACTTGATAAATTCAAAATTAAGATAAACCTAAATTAATCATATACAATGAAAAAAATAAAAAGAATAAAAAAATAAAGTGATTTGCAAACTAAACATAGCATCCACCTTTCTTTTGAAAAATATTAAAATATTTACCATATTTGAATAAATTTTAAGAAATTAAAATTTGTATTATATTGGAATAATTTTCGCTATATTGTGATAAACGGTTTTGACCCTTTCGATCAAAATTCTTTGAGTCATCCGAAAATCATTTTCCCACCATTTAAATTCAAGAGGTTGTCATGGAGGATTGGCGGGCAAACAAAACATAGATCATTCGATTACCAAAATAGTAGAGAAGAGCTAGAGATCCATGAGGGGAGCCTTAGCACCCTCTCATCGATACTGAATGCATTGAAGAGTTTGACTCGAGCAAAGATGACGAAGCTATTATTCAGTTTCAAGAAGAAGAAGAAGGCCCCTCCTCCATCTATTGAGAGGCATATGAGAAGGTAAGAGTTTTAATTTTAACCAATTATTGCATGTATAATGTAGCTTCCATGCCATGGAAATCATAAATCAGATCATCATCTGTGCACTCTTTCAAGACAGGGTAAACTCCACAAGGAATGTTCGTAAATGATGACGACTCCTGAATTTGAGCTCGGGAACCTCTATAGCAGCAAAGTCTCTGGTTCCCGTGCTTATCGTTTCTTCCACATCACCATTTGCTTGGGCTCTTCAACCTTCAATTCCACCTTTGTTATCCCTGATTTTCTCACAAAATCAACAACACTCTCAATAGTGGTTACACCCTGTTGCAAGGTGAACTGCAAACACTGTTGTTTAACAATGTTAGTGAAATCCATATCAAAGGTTAGCCCTGTGTACCATGCACCTCCATTTATCTCCTTCGAAGGTGTCAATTTTGCTAGCATATACACCTTCATTGCTTGGTTAGAAACACACTTCACCCCTTTCATTAAGTCACGAGATTCTAGATTTTTCAATGCTTTGTTAACCTGTGATGCTGTAAATTTGTTTCTCTTTTCATATCTTTTGTCCATATACCCATATTTACAACATTTTTTATGACTTGATATATAAGCATATATTCAGATGAGAGGCCCTTGAACCTTACAGATTCTTCTTTCGTCTGTTGCTTGTAAACTATGAAATCACCCTGCTTGAAAACCTGGAGTTGACGATTTTGAAGCAGAGCATTGAGTGCCTGAGCTCTAACATTGAGACCAACATCTTTAAGATTTTCCTCCATGATTTTATCTGTCAATCCATCAGAGAAAGTAGTGAAAAGACCCAATACTCTATTGATGCTAGTATCCATTTGTGAAACTGATGCTGCCATCTCTAAGATCTTAAAAACTATAGTGGGCTTCAAACCCTAGAATAGTATGTGCATTCGCAGTGTCTGATTATCCTGATTACCCCATTTATAGTATGGGCTTCGAACCATAGCCACAGTATGTGCAATGTGTGCCCTCGAGCAGAAACAAAATATGTATGTATATATGCTCTGCATTTTGAACATTTGTGTGGCTATTACTATGTTTTGATCACAGAAAACAAAATTATGCACAACTGAATTTTGATAATTTGGATACTAAATGTAGAATTGAGTGGTGCCTGAAGCGTTGTTTGGTGGGGGACAATTTCAAACCAATGGATTCAGTTTCAAACTGCTTTATGAATAGTCCTAACTTATTTTTCAGTTTTTTTCGTCTCAAATATATCAATGTCATTTTCCAACATATATTATTATCATTTACTGATGCAACCTGTTGTGCATAGGGCTTCCATGTTTCATTTTGTAGTTTTCACTGTAGAGGCAACCATGCCCTCCTTTTTCCAAGCATGTCTAGCTGTAAATTTTTGCCCTATTGTTTACAAAAGGGGCAGGTAGGTGTCATTTATTCGACTCTGTATCATCACTACTCACAAGTCAATTCAATGTATCCAGCATCCCATAGGTTTAATTTCTTAGCTTCCTATGATCTATCATAGCCCAGATTCTCATGGTTTGCTTTTAGAGCCAAAAAATTTTCAAAGATTCATCTTTTGGTGATCATCTTGAAACCTTCTTTAGAGATTATGATGTGCTCTTTTGATTTTGAGTTTGCATTATTGAATTTGAAGTGTGCTTTAAATTTTCTTTAACTGTTTCTTCACATGAATTGTATTCAATTTATTATTGTCTGTCCAAACACGAAAGAGCTCTAGATAAAAACCTATTGATGTATGTTGTATTTGGTGCTTCTTTCTAACTTGTAATCCAAGGGACTTAATGCGATAATCCACTGTATCCAGGAACATGGATATGTGCTTCTATCACCAACCACTGCTTCAACTTACTGTTATTATTTTGGCACTGTGAAGAAAAATTTTCCAGATGCTTACTTTGAGATTGCTTATGCCTGGCATGTGATACTGATTTGTTTGTCCATTTTTTTCTGGGCCAGGATTATTTGGAAAATGCATCAGCTGTTGATATTGGATATACTTTACTTTTAGAACATGTGCTTGTGGAGAGGGACCGAAGGTATGTTTTTTCTCCTACTAATTCTTGTTTTATTTTGATTCATATCCTTACCACAAGAATAAACTATGTGGTATTTGAATGAACAGTTGTTTGTGTTTGTACCGAAATATGTGAGATGCTCTACATCCTGCTTTGGGTGGGTGGGTCCATCAATAGTTTATTTGCATGTAAATACATTTAATCTATACTATGTGTTAGGTGCATTGAATATAATATCCCAAATCCATCTAATTTTGGTTTCTATAGGGTCAATATTGCATGTCTTGAGTTCAGAGAAATGACTGATATATTAAATATTGAAATTTGAGATATTCAACCTTGAGCTTTGGAACATTGATGTGCATATCAAACACAATTTTAGATGTGTTTTTGCTAGTGTATATTGATTTCCATTTGATATTAGTGCGAGTAATCTCATTTGTTGTGGAGCTGACTCTATTTAGTTTGGAGGCTTTGCAGGTTTTTGTCATTTGGGTCAGAAATGCAAGTGTGCATTTTGATAAGCAGTTTCGTCTTGATTTGTATATTTGTTACTCTTTGATATTATTTATTTGTGGGAAGCATAGAGAATTAATGGATTCAATGCATGCCATTGGGTTCTTAGTCCATTTCTAATTTGTATACTGTGAAAATTTCTGAGCACAAAAATCCTGCTAAATATTGATTTACTTCTCCTACTTGTTTTATTATGCACAAGTTATTTAACTGAAAATATTCAGAAAAAATATGAAGTAAACACAACTAGCAGCCTACACAAATATAGATCATTTATTGAACATCACGCACATATGACAAAGGACCCAGAGTTTTTGGACAAATGTCCCCGGAAAACCCAATGCGGGAAAACTGGTGCAACAAATATCAGGGTTTATTATTATTAAGCAGCAATATTCTGAGTACATCTAGGGTGCCATAATCCGGCTCACCCAATAGAGAAAACCTTGGCTACAAAGAAAATGTGAGTTTTACCTCACTCCTGCAAGTCTCGGCTGATCCAGATGAGCCACTGGTGAAACCCCAGCTAGCTTTGCACAGTCTCTACACTGCCACTGTGTAAGGTTGCATGGCCTTGACCGAGGGACTACATCACCCTTGCTCTGCGCTGATCAACTTCTACTGGAGTCTGGTTTCAGCCTTGCCGGCTCAGAAACCCTAGTCTCTAGTTGAATTTCGGACTTTCCTTGGAGGATCTACATTTCCCCTACATGGTCCTGCGTCACCCTCTTTAGGGACTACGTCACACCCTTTGATGGCTGCGCTGCCTCCACTGCGTCTCTGTTGCCCTTGCTCTGCATTGTACTCTTGGTCCTCCTGACCAATCACTGCGTCCACCCCTCACTGCTTCTCTGAATCACTCAAATATGATCTTCGCCTGAGCACTGTTTCGTCATAAGAATTCAATCTCTTAGATTCAGTGTGTGTGTTCTCCAACTGACCCCAAGCCCTTCCTTTATACTTTTCTTGTTGACAAATAAATGGTTGTGATCTATTCACTAATCAATGGCTAAGATTAAAATAAGCTTGATCCACGTCACTTAGAATGTTCTCATCACATGTGTAAATTAATTCACTTTAAATTTTTAATTTCCCTAAGTTAGACTTAGGTTCCCCATTAAAAAAATTAATTATTTGAATAAATTTTACACCAAATGGAATTTCTCGAAACATTTTCTGGGTCTTGGAGATCTCATGTGTTCTAGCCCCTCCACAAAGTTTCGGAGCTAGAGCACATGTGATGCTACCCCAAAATATCAACACTCCCTCTTAGTGAGGAGTGTGCTCTAGCAATAGTTCCCCATTGAAGTGTCACCCTGATCTCTGGCATCAGTCTTCACGTCGATGCTTGGACTACTGCCCTCCATCCACTACATTGCTACTCTTTTTACTGTTGCCCATGTCACTACCACTGACACTGCCACATCTATACTGCATCTCCCTCTCAAATTTCTACATCATGCTACCCATAGCACTGCCACTGCTAACTGTTGCACTGCAACTTAGTTGCTGAGAAGTAAGCAGCTGAAGGACCACCACCCAATCACTGACAAACAAGTTAGTTGGGTTGCATCTCATCACTGAAGCACCCTCTGTTGCTACATTGCGCTGTCTCTCTGAAGCTCTGCGATGTCTATTGCACTGTACTGCGTAAGCACTGCCTTTATGCTGCTACCTCTCCTTTTCGCTCCTCCAGAATTCAGCGTCCCTACACTGCCTCTGCTTCTCCATGATCTTATGTACCCACTGATCCAGTCATCCTAGTATTGTCTTAAGGCTCCTGTAGCTCATATGTGATCCAAGAGTTTGGGCATCTCAAGTATCCTGCTTGCCCATCTGTAGCTGCTCTACAGATCTATATCGCCCCACCTCTTCTCTCGAGGCACATGAGCACTCATGGCCACATCATCCTCACTACCACTGTCCCCTCTAGCTGTTGCTGACTTGGAATTTGAAGCTTCCTTGTCCTTCCTCTTAGGACAAGTGTTGGCGAAGTGTCCAATTTCACCACATCTGAAGCATCGAACCTTGGATAGGTCCTTCTTTTTCCCTTGCTACCGATGTCCCTTTGATGCTAGGGCTGCATCTCCCTCCTCCTCCTTCTTCACCTTGACACTTCCGCTGTTGAGTTCCTTCTTGGTCATCCTCCAGATCTCCTCTTGTCGAAGAATAGCCCACATGTCACCCCAATTTGGGAGTTGTGCTCTGCCCAAGATGCCTTCCAAATCGAAAACTTGGACACACCGTCCAACCTATCCTGATCTCTCAGTTCGTACGGGGCCATCTTTGCTCAAACTTTCGAAACAGGTACTCTTCTCCCTTCTACTACTGTTGCACTCAACAAAAGACCAGATCTGGGTTTCTTGGTGTTAGGAACCCTTTGAGATACTGCTCCCTATGACAACTGATTTCCCTTCCAGAAATCCTCCGCCAATTGTGCTGAATCAAGCCTCTACAATCATCTTATTGATCGAATCTTAGACTTCTTGGCAAAAGGTTTGCTGAGGAATTGTTTCTCCTCACTTTGTCACCTTTTCTAAGCACTATTTTGCATCGATAGAAGCGATGCCTCACCAAAAACTTTTGAAGATCAGAAGTTTCACTCCCAGCCTCGACAAAATGCACAACGTCACTCCCTTTTGGACTGCGTCACCTTCCTGGTGCTGCGTCAACCTCTGCATGACCAACCTGGCTTGGCGTCTCTCTCCTGGTGCTGCTTCAACCTCTACGTGAGCAGACTAGCACTGCATCACCTTTCTAGAGCTGCATCAGCCTCTACGCGAGCAGACTGACTCTGCATCACCCTTGGAGGGTCTATGTTGTCCCTCTAGTGTTGCACTTCCTTCTTCCGGATCTGTGTTGATTCAGCTGCCCTCCTTGCAACAAATATCTTCAGCCCCTTTGCTGATGGTTCAACTTGATCTGCAATGGTCTGATACCATGAGAAAAAATTTGAGCACAAAAATCCTACTGCTAAATATTGATTTACTTCTCCTACTTGTTTTATTATGCACAAGTTATTTAACTAAAATTATTCAGAAAAAATCTGAAGTAAACACAACTAGCAACCTACATAAATACCTATAATTTACTGAACATCACTCACATATGACAAAGGACACAGATTTTTTGGATAAATGTCCTCGGAAAAGCACAATGCAAAAAAATCGGTGCAGCAGATCTACGGGTTTATTATTATTAAGTAGCATTATTCTGAGTACATCTAGGGTGCCATAATCTGGCTCACCCAATAGATAAACCTTGGCTACAGAGAAAATGTGAGTTTTACCTCACTCTCTCAAGTCCCGGTTGATCCAGATGAGCCACTAATGAAACCCCGGCAAGCTCTGCGCAGTGGCGCAGCCGCTACATTGCCACTGCATGGTCCTTACTAAGGGACTGCGTCACCCTTGCTCTGTGCTGATCAACTTCTCCCATAGTCTAGTTTCAGCCCTGCTGGCTCAGAAACCCCAATCTCCAACTGAATTTCAGACTTTCCTTGGAGGAAAGTCTTTTACTATCAATATTCTACTTAATATTTTAGACTTCATATCATTAGCTTTAACACAGAAATTACTGAGAATTAGCTAAAAGTGAAATGGAGACAAACAATTATACACCATCCATACATTTAATACAAGATATACCCTAGGAAAACTCAATACAAGACAAACCAAACTAGAAGGAGAGGCCTATGCTTTGCTCTTTTGTTCTCTGGATGAAAAGTGAATACAAAGAAAGGGGTACTCGCACTGGCCAAATGTGGATGCTACATGGTTTTCTTCTTCCTATGTCATGCTTCAATATCCCATAACTATGAACATAATATTGAAACATAACTATGAAATAGATATAAATGCAGAGAACATAGAGAAACACAACTTGACTCGTTTACAGAGAGTTGAAGAAGTTACATGGTCACTAGGTGTTGTGATTTGTCTTATGAGGATCACTTTTTATTTCTAATATTGATCCACTCAGTTTTGTTCACATGGGTACATTGTGATATATTGATTTTTGAAAGGGATTCATGAACACAAGGTGGTTAGGACTAAGCTTTGCATTTTTCGATTCACGAAGATGCTTTAAACCTCAAAAGAGATTTGATGGGACCAAAGTTAAGTGTGTCTCCCCACCACTACCAAGGGGAACTTGCATATGTTTCTTTGCTTTTGGTTGAGCCATTTTCTTTGTTGGAGCACATATGTTTCCTTGTATTACTTACCATCCTTCAGGATTTTTCCTATGTCCATTGGATGTAGAAGATGTTGGTGAAGATGAATAGGTCTCTAGGAGGTGTACAGTTTGTTGGCATGATCTACATCTAAATTTTGAGCTTTCAATGTCTTACATTTTGGTAAAAGTGAGATCAACCCATTATATGAGAAACTAGTTGGGAAACTCACAACTTAGGTTGAGCACTACACAGATATGGGTAAAGATGTTGAGCCCACGATAATATGAGCTCCATTAACTTTAATAAAATGACCCAGGGAGTTCCTAATAGTTACAAGAAAATTAGGATACCATAAGTGAAGAGGAGGTTTGGAACTCTTACCTAGACCGCAGTAGTTGTAATAATCATGGTGTTTGGATCAAAATTTGAGAACTAGGGATGAAAGGAGGTGAATTTTCCCCTAGAAATAGGGTCCTAGGTTGATTTTTTTTTCTATCCACCATGGCCTTAAAAATTACAATGAAGTAACACTTGGAGTGGAGGAAGAGCTCATTGTTGGTAATCTAGGTTTGATTTTTCCACCCATGAAGCATTGTTGTAGATGGCCAAAGCCCATTAAAACGACAAAGAGTGCCATCCCTTCAATACAAAAAGTTGTGGGCATATACCTGCAAGTTCCAACACTGGAATGTCCTTTGATTTCTCCACTATGAAGGTAGGATTGAGGGGCGCCTTTTTCTTTGATGGGATAGAAAGCCTAGGCTTCACCTCATCCTTGAATTGATGGGATTGGGAGGAGGAGGGCATATTTTTGCATAGGGATACTCCAAGAAGCCTTGAAACCAAAATCACGATAGCATCCTTGCTTATGCCAAAATCCATGGGAAAGAAACTATCAAGGAGTTGCCTTCTTGCATAGAGTCATTTCTAATGGCTTGGAGGGAACCCTCTCTTTGTTGTATCCATGAATTCAATATAGAGATAGAACCCATGGATTTTATATGGAAATAGAAGGATTCCCCTGAATGGGACCTCATAAAGACTTGAAGATCTGTAGTGACTCCACCTTGTTTTTTAAGATTTGTGTTAGATAGGAGTGCAATGGTATTAGTCGAATGAAGACCATATTAGAGCTAAAAGTCTTATCTAGTGTTTTTGTAAGTTGTGACTCTTAAAATGCGATGGTGGCACCTCATTGGGCTTAAAATGCCATGGATATAGTCGGTGACCACATGCTCTCTCTAGTTATAGTTTTAACTGTCAATCCTAATGTGGTCCTAGCTCATCCATTAACCCCTTTTATTATTGTGTTCATTTAATTAGGGTTAACTATTGCAAGCGTGATGATAGAGCACTCATTCAATGTCTTATTGACCCATTAATGAATTTTTTTAATGTATCAAATGCAGGATCAACTATAATTTGAGCCTTGAGCTCAAGATAGACTTTTTGAAACTTGAATCTCATGTTGACACTGGAATTTGAAGCAATGGATTTAAAAACCCTTTATTTCATGAACTGTCTTGACTCTTGAATATTTGCTTGACTCCCTAGTTGCTTATATTAATCCCAAAAAAGAGACAACATGCAAATCCAAACTAGTTAATTAGTTGGGAAAAAAAATGTTATCATAAAACTTGTGTAGAACAGTGTTTGATGGCTCAGAGGGATCCCCTCCCTTCATTATTTCTATGAATTTAATATATAAAAAAATATGTGGATAATATGGAGGGGTTTCTCTAAAAGGGACCTCATAAATACGTGAATATCTGCTATGGCTCCCCCTTGTTTGAAGATTCATATTAGATAGTATCGCAATTATAGTAGTTAGACAAAGACCATACTAGAGCTAGTGAAGACTCTTCAAAAGATATGGTGGCACCTCATTTGGCATGAGATGCAAGATATAGCCACTAACGATATTCTATCTGTGGTTACAATTGTAACTACTAGCCCTAATGTGGCCCTGGCTTGGTCATTGACCCCTTTTGTTGTCATGTTCATTTATCCAGGGTTTTTTATTGTAGGCATGATGAAAATTACTTCTTAACCCATTGATGTGACCCCTTTTGCTGTCATGTTCATTTGTTGAGGGTTTGTTATTGTAGGCATGATGACAATGACTTCTTGACCCATTGATGTGTGTCCTTAGTGTAATCAAAAGCAGTATTTGCCAGAATTTGAGCCTTGACCTCAAGATTCACTTCATCAAACTTGGATCTCATGTTGATGATGTCATTTGAAGCCATGGATTTACAAATCCTTGATTTCATGCATTGTCTTGAATATTTACAGTCTTGTTTTGATGTTCTTCTTCAGTCACTTGTTTATAACTTTATATTAATCTTAGAAAGAGACAACATGCAGATCTAAACTATAAATATAGGGGTATTGTTTTGCATTTCAACCTCAGGAATTCAGACTTCTCTGAAATCTCGGATCACTATATACAATTCAGATCATCCTCTGTAGTTAACACAGAAGCACAGATTACAGGGTTATAGGGTTATTGTTTCAGATGAAGCTCTATTATCTTAGAGACACTTTTGTTGTAGTTTCATCATGCAACTCAATACGGATTTACATTGATATTGTAATATTTCCGAAAGAAGTTTCAGACATATTACAGATAGTGCAGTTTGTATGTTTTTCAATAAGGTGACATCACTACAGCTTGGATATGGTGTTTTTCTCTGTTTTGATACTCGGTGATGTATGACATGATGCTGTCTCCATTCTCAATGCTATGACATTATGAAACTCGGTACTATGATCAGTCATATGATGATGATATATTTGGTGCCATGATGATGCCATTTCTATCTTGATATTCAATGCCATGATGAAGGTTCAGTCATGATGCTTCAGTGCTACATCAATCCAAAGCTACAGAAGTTGGAGATACTACAAAAGTGATCACTATAATTAAAAAATTTGAATAGAAACCTACAGCTGAGATACTACAAAAGTGATCACTATAATTAGAAAATTTGAATAGCAACCTATAGTCCATTTCAACATAATGAATATAGGGATGCTCAAAATTTCAAGAGTCTTGCTCAGCATGGTTCAACATAACGAAACAGGGATGTGCAAAAGGTTTTAGAAATCTGCATTTTCAAAAGCTTTAAAAACAGGCTAATGATGTGTGTCCTGTATTTACATATGTATAGCACATACAACACATTTTTATATGAAAAATTTACAAATTAGACACTTGAGCACAAATATCATTCATAAACATTAAACCGAAAAGCATGTTTCAAGCTTGTCATGTGAACACCTTCGACCTATATAAATGGAAGTGGATATAATGTGCTCAAGATCCTGATTTTTTGGATTGAAGGCCAAGAAAAATGCCCTATTACATAATCTGTGCTCAAGCATGCCATGTTAATATCTAAAAGTTACTTTTATCTTGTTTGGCATTGGGTTCCAAATCCATGATCTAATAGAGACAAGATACAGGTAAAGATCCACGGCACACATCAAATACAGGCGAGTAGCCTTGTTGCTCAAGGACTGCTGGCACTCAAATATGGAAATTAGAAACCTATAAACTACTTGAGGTTCACTAAATGAGAAATGAGTGTTGATGGAAATTTTAACATTGACCTTGAGGCTTGAGTGAGAAAACCACTTTAATTGAATATATTATGTTAATTCCTTCATTGCAAATTTATCAAAGTCACAAAAAATTGCCAGGGATAATTCTCAGAAGGCTATTTCATATGTTTGAAATGTAACTGCAGTTGTAAGTCTTCTACCTCCTTTTTCAAGGGATATGGGCTAAAAATATGGCTTTATAAATCTTCTCTCTAACTACAAATATTCTTCTACTGCACATATTATATATATACCAGTGGTTAAAATATTATTTCTCTGGAGCATGGCTTAACTGTAGCTCTTACAACTAAAATGTCAAAATATGATGCTTGAATTTTGAATTGATTGCTCCAGCTTGATTCTTAGCTGAGCTCCAAGCTTCAATCTTGACCCAACTTCCAACTTCATTCTTCCAAGCACTTGTGTGCAGTCTGTAGAATGATGGTGCTAGTTTGTAGTTGTATATTTTCTATTTCCCAATGGAGGAATTGGTCTTCTTATAGAGTAGGAATGGGGTGTAGGGTTTTATCCTTTATATGTTTAAGTCTCTTTGACTGGGGATACATGTGTCAAAATAGTGTTGAAATTCTTGGCATCTGTTTCATAGCTATGGGATCCATTCCATGAATTATGTACCCATTTCCTACTCTGCAAAGTATCCTTCCATGATTGAGTGTACCATGGAATAATCCATAGAACGTTAGGTAGCCATAAATAACGTTCAAGTGCTCTGGGGAGCACACTCCCTAAAATTTTCTCCATGGTCAGATCCTGTGACTGCCCCAGTCTCAGGAAGAAGTCCACTATTGGGAGCACCTCTGTTGTACTTCTGCTTTGGTAGAAAGATAGATATGGGATGGGGTTGAGATTCATATGCCTACGAGCTCTAAGCTCTACACTAAGCTCTAAGCTCTGCAACAAGCTCTAAGCTCTGGGTTTGAGATTCAAGATCCCTATGAGCTCTAAGCTTTGCACTGGCTCTAATCCTTTTCAAATGTTACTTCCAAAAACACTTCAGATATGAGTAGTGTTGTTAATATTGTCACACAAGCCACAAATCTAAACTGTCCTTTGGCCACAGGTCTTCAATAATGTCTTAGAAATATTTTTGCTCTAGAATTTTGTTTTGCAGCCACTCAATCCAAGGTATGTCACTAGTTCAAGACTTCTTCCTATCCACAAGGTTAGAGAAATTGTGTCACAAGTCCAATATTTCTTTGTCCACAGATTCAAGGTTTTTTAACTGATGTATCAGGTCTGAATCTATTCCAAGATCCTTTGCCACAATCACAGGTCCAATATTTGTCCACATATCAGATTACTCAAGTCCAAAATTTTCTTCAGATGTTACAACACAGATTTGAGCTTTAATAAATATGATAGATCCTGAGACTGTTGGTGCACAAGTCCCTCGCAGGTCTGATTTGTTGTAGAGTGTAAGCATAAGGTCTATATCACAAGTATGAGAGGCTAATTCGAGTGTTCTGCAAAAGGTAACAAGAGTATTACAATTCCACAGTCCCAAAAATTTACCACAGTCACAGATTCACAGGTTCAAATGTGAATTGCAGTGTCTCAAGTAAAAACTACAGTGCTTTAGATCCAAAAATTATAGTCCCTCAGTTCAAATTGCAGATGTGTCCAAGCTGCTACAGGGTCTGCAATTAAGGTTTTCCATAGGTCCAAAAAATAGCTCTATTATAGATCCATTTAACTCTTAGTAATGTGTCTTCAAAAATCTTTATATAACCGAGAGAGGAAGTGTCAATCTCCACAGGTCAAAAGAATGTCACATTAGGTTTGAGCTTCAGTGCTTTCACAAGTCTGCAATATCTTTGAGGTGCGAGTATGTTTGCGATAAATTTTCCAAGATGTGCGAGTACAGGTTCCTCAGATGTGCAGTATTATTATATAGAAACTTTGCCCAGAATTCAACTTCTTAACTTACTCTTTGTTCTCCACTACACTTCTATTTCTTGCTATATATTTTTTTGAGTTTTTCGTTCCACAGAAATTCTGGATCGATCTTCAGGAGGTGTGAACACTGCCCTAGTGTCAGGAATAACTCCGCTATTGGGAGCACCTCTAATGTACTTCTGCTTCTGTAGAAAGATAGTTCTGGGATGGGGCTGAGAGTCAATATCCCTACGATCTCTAAGCTCTGCACTAAGCTCTGAGCTTTGCACCAAGCTCTAAGTTCTGGAGTTGAGAGTCAATATTCCTACGAGCTCTAAGCTCTGCACCGGCTCTAAGCCTTTTCAAATATTGCTTCCTAAAACACTTCAGGATATGCTTAATGTTTGTAACCTTGTCACACAAGCCACAAATTTGAACTATCCTTTGGCCACAGGTCTTCAATGATGTCTTCGAAATACTGCTGCTCCAGAAGTTTGTTTTGCAGCCCCTCAATCCAAGGTATGTCACTATTTCAACACTTCTTCCTATCCACAAGGTTAGAGGAATTGTGTCACAAGTCCAATTTTTCTTTGTCCAAAGATTCAAGGTTTTTTAACTGATGTCTCAGGTCCGAATCTATGCTAAGATTCTTTTCCACAGTCATAGGTCCAAGAATTGTCCACATATCAGAGTACTCAAGTCCAAATTTTTCTTCAGATGTTACAACACAGATCTGCGCTTTAATAAATATGACAGATCCTGAGACTGCTGGTGCACAAGTCCCTCATAGGTCTGATTTGTTGTAGAGTGTAAGCCTAAGGTCTGTATCATAATTCCAAGAGGCTAATTCGAGTGTTCTGCAATAGGTTACAAGAGTATTACAATTCCATAGGCCCAAATATTTGCCACAATCATAGATGTACAGGTTCAAATGTGAATTACAGTGTCTCAAGTAAAACTTACAGTTCTTTAGATCCAAAAATTATAGTCCCTCAGGTCGAATTGTAGATGTGTCCAAGCTGCTACAAGGTCTGCAATTGAGGTTTTTCATAGTTCAGCAAAATAGCTCTATTATAGATCCATTTAACCATTAATAACGTGTCTTCAAAAATATTTATAGAACCAAGAGAGGAAGTATCAATATCCATAGGTCAAAAGAATGTCATAGTAGGTTTGAGCTTCAGTGCTTTCACAAGTCCGCAATATCTTTGAGGTGCGAGTATGTTTTCAAGAGTTGTGCCAAGATGTGCAAGTACATGTTCCTTGGATGTGAAGTATTATTCTATAGAAACTTTGCCCAGAATTTGATTCTAAACTTACTCTTTTTTCTCCACTATGCTTCGATTTCTTTCTATATCTCTCTTCAATTTGTTCGTTCCACAGAAATTCTTGATCGATATTTAGGAGGTGTGAACACTGCCCCAGTGTCAAGAAGAATTCCACTATTGGGAGCACCTCTGTTGTACTTATGGTTCTGTAGAAAGATAGATCTGGGATGGGGTTGAGAGTCAATATCCATATGAGCTCTAAGCTCTACACTAAGCTCAAGGCTCTGCACCAAGCTCTGAGCTCTGGGGTTGACAGTCAAGATCCCTATGATCTCTAAGCTCTGCACCGGCTCTAAGCCTTTTCAAATATTGCTTCCAAAAACACTTGAGATATGTTTATTTCTTTTAACCTTATCACACAAGCCACAAATTTGAACTATCCTTTGGCCATAGGTCTTTAATTATGTCTTCGAAATACTATTGCTCCAGAAGTTTTTTTTACAACACCCTCAATCCAATGTACGTCACTAGTTCAAGACTTCTTCCTATCCACAAGGTTAGAGGAATTGTGTCATAAGTCCAATATTTCTTTGTCCACGGATTCATGGTTTTTTAACTGATGTCTTAGGTCTGAATCTATGCCAAGATCCTTTGCCACAGTCACAAGTCCAAGAGTTGTCCACATATCAGAGTACTCAAGTACAAAATTCTCTTCGGATGTTACAACACAGATCCAAGATTTAATAAATATGACAGATCCTGAGACTGCTGGTGCACAAGTCCCTCACAGGTCTGATTTGTTGTAGAGTGTAAGCCTAAGGTCTGTATGACAAGTCTGAGAGGCTAATTCGAGTGTTCTGCAATATTTAATTCCACAGGCCCAAATATTTGCCACAATCACAGATGCACAGGCTCAAATTGAATTTCAGTGTCTCAAGTAAAAACTACAGTGCTTTAGATCCAAAAATTATAGTCCCTCAGGTCGAATTGCAGATGTGTCCAAGCTGCTACATGGTCTGCAATTGAGTTTTTCCATAGGTCTGCAAAATAGCTCTATTATAGATCCATTTAACCCTTAGTAATGTTTCTTCAAAAATATTTATAGAACCGAGAGAGGAAGTGTCAATCTCCACAGGTAAAAAGAATGTCAAAGTAGGTTTGAGCTTCAGTACTTTCACAAGTCCACAATATCTTTCAGGTGCAAGTATGTTTGCAAGAAATGTGTCAAGATGTGTGAGTACAGGTTCCTTGGATGCGAAGTATTATTCTATAGAAACTTTTCCGAGAATTCGACTTCTGAACTTACTCTTTGTTGTCCACTGCGCTTCTATTTCTTCCTATATCCATGTTTGAGTTTTTCATTCCACATAAATTCTAGATCGATCTTTAGGAGGTGTGAATACTGCCCCAGTGTTAGGAAGACATCCACTATTGGGAGTACCTCTGTTGTACTTCTTATTTTGTAGAAAGATATATCTGGGATGGGGTTGTGATTCAATATCCTTACGAGCTTTAAGCTCTGCACCAATCTCTAAGCTTTGGGGTTGAGATTCAAGATGCCTATGAGCTCTAAGCTCTGCACTAAGCTCTGCACCGGCTCCAAGCCTTTTCAAATATTGCTTCCAAAAACACCTCGGATATGCTTAGTGTTTTTAGCCTTGTCACGCAAGCCACAAATTTGAACTGTCCTTTGGCCACAGGTCTTCAATGATGTCTTCAAAATACTTTTACTTCAGAAGTTTGTTTTGCAGCCCCTCAATCCAAGGTATGTCACTAGTTCAAGACTTCTTCCTATCCAAGGTATGTCACATGTCCAATATTTCTTTGTCCATGGATTCAAGGTTTTTTAACTGATGTCTCAGGTCCGAATCTATGCCAAGATCCTTTGCCACAGTCACAGATCCAAGAGTTTTCCACATATCAGAGTACTCAAGTCCAAAATTTTCTTCAGATGTTACAACACAGATCTCAGCTTTAATAAATATGACAGATCTGAGACTGTTGGTGCACAAGTCTCTCACAGGCCTGATTTGTTGCAGAATATAAGCCTAAGGTCTATATCACAAGTCTGAGAGGCTAATTCAAGTGTTTAACAATAGGTAATAGGAGTATTACAAGTCCATAGGCCCAAATATTTGCCACAGTCACAAATGCACATGTTCAAATGTGAAAGTCTATGAAGCCTATGTATCCCTTTATCCTCGATATTGAAGAGTTGAGAGCAATGAGAATCAACTCAAACCCAAAACAACTGACAAAAACACAACATAAAAGTGAAAAGGTCCCCATAAATGATATGAAATAAGGAACCATTAAATAATCCCCCTAATGGTTGCCACAAGTGCCAGTTATACTGTAGAAGTATGATAGACCTGACCAATGAGGAAGATAGGATTCTTATAGTAGTACTTTGCAACACATTGGGTGATCAACTTTGATGCCCTGTTTTGAGCATCTTTTGGCAGAATAAATGCCCCTCACTCGAAATCTCTTAGTGGATACTATTGGTTTTGATTTGTCTCGCTTATCTAGCCACATTGTGGTAAGAGGAGGCTAGTTCAGAGTCTCTCTTCGAGACATACAAAAAGGGAAAATTTTTTAAAATATGTCAGAGTAGTAATCTCTATCAAACTCCCTTTTCAAAATCCTGGGTCAAGATTGTTGACTAGCTTAGGCAAACATAATTAAGCTCATTACATCTTGGACGAACTTGAAAAGATTTGACTAGGTTTTGCCCAAACTCAAACTAATCAGACATATTTAGAAACAAATTTGGGAACTCTTATTAGTCCCTACCATAAGGCAACATGGACTATAGTAATCACCCAGTTGTTTATTATTAGTCTTTCCACGAGAATTAAAACATCAAAAAACATAAAACCTAATATTTTAAGGAAAATATTATAATAATTTTTTTCTACACCTATCAAATGTTGACATTTCTTTTTGTTAGCCAATGAAAAATTGATCTTAATTGGCCTCTTCTTGAGGTGGAGAGGAGAAAAACTAAGAAGTAAAAAGCATATGGTAAGGAATTTTTTTTTCTTAATCAAGTAATGCTAGCATTACTCTAGCATTACTTAGGTTAGCATCAATTATTTGCTCGTAAGAGTCTAAACATATTGCTAACAAGTCTAGCCATGATCTCTTGAGCACTTTGCTACACGTGGCTACCCAATTGTCCAAATTGGGCACATGTTCTTCTCTTCAATTTCTATCTGGCTTGGCTTCAATTTTATTGATGTTTCTCTCATATAGGAACTAAAGTTAGCTAAGAGAGAGTCAAATGAAGTTGTTATAGACAAAAATCCTTTGCATTGTGCAAACAGTTCTTGGATAACAAGCTTAGTTGCAGGCCTAGTACTGGGTATGCTAATTATTCCCTTGTTTCTGATCTCCTTTTTACATGTACGACCAGTAAATACAACTTAGCCTATGTTCAGGTCAATAGTAAGGATTACAAACTTATGAAATTCACTGACTCATCCAGGGTTACAACTAGTGTGTGAAGACCGCTTGAACATATTAGCTTAACCATGGCTTATTGAGCATATTACTATTTGGCTAACTCAAAGCATAAGTGGTGAAATCCTAGTGTTTCTTTGAATAAATCTGATTTACCATTCATTATTCTACGTATGAATATATGTACTGGTGAACGCCTTTGTATTGATAAGAGCAAGAACTAAAAAAGCACTAAAAGGCCTAGCTCCAGGGTCACTTCTTTTTGTTCTATCTAGGAGCTTGGATTCATTCGATTTTTGCCTTTGTATCAGTAGTTGCAAGTACCAAAAAGCCCAACTCTAGAGTCCCTTTTTTTTTTCTAGCTTGGAGCTTGGTTTCATTGTCGAGATTTTAATTTATTGAAAGTTGTATAATTTACAATATGTAAAGTTTCAAGATATAATTCTTAAAAGTATAATTCTTTAAAGGGTGCTAGCTCAATGGAATAGCACTTGCTTTACAAGCAGGAGGTTGGTGGCTCAATTCCATTGTGCCCTGATATTCATATGGAATGACAGCGATTAGTTTTTGGTGACGGAGGCTCTTTTGACCATCATCAATGAGCTTATGGTGACATTTTTCGACCCTCACAAAAATATGAAATGGTGACGGTCAATGAACACCACCATATATACACATCAATAATGACGACCATGGAAGGTCCGTCACCATAAATTGTTGTTATTGATATGAAATGGTGAGGGTCATTGTTTGTCATTATAGTCATTATTTGTGACAGACTTTGAAGTCACCAATGAGTTTATCATGACATTTTTTGACCCTCACCAAATATGAAATGGTGACAGTCAACGAACGTCACCATATATATGCACCAATAGTGATGGCCATGAAAGGTCCATCACAATAAATCATTGTTGCTCATATGAAATGGTGATGGTCACTATCCATCATTATAAACAATATTCGTGACAGACCTTGAGTGTCACCACAACACCTATACTTTCGGCGACGCCACCTTTGGTGACGTTCAGTTTTTTGGTGACCGAGGCTATGGTCCATCACCATTGCTCATATGAATTGGTGACGGTCACTATCCGTCATTATAAATCATTATTGGTGATGAACTTTGAATTTCACCACAACACCTATACTTTCAGCGACGCCACCTTTGGTGACGTTCAGTTTTTGGTGAAGAAGACTCTTTTGACCATCACCAATGAGCTTATGGTGACATTTTTCGCCCCTCACCAATGTACTTTTTTCTTGTAGTGAAGATTGAATCAAATTACATTACACAAAAAAGAAATACAATGATGGAACCAATAACATAGTCGAGCATATATTAAAATGTGAAAGAAAGATTACAACCGAGTTCCAACGTCGTGTTCTTCCTTTGGCAGGGCTTCCAGCTGAGCGTGTCCCACAAAGCTTGTCGGGAATTTAGACAAGGCTCTCTCTCTTACAGGGTTCTCCTTAGCTCTACTCTCAATAGTCGCTCAGCTATAGTTTTCTTCCCAAATGTTTAGCTAGGTTGCAAATAGAGAGGGCAGGATTTTATAGAGGGAGAAGGAGAGGTTAGGATCCCTAAAATCATGGGGGAGAGTCCTATCTCTTAGGAAGGTTCCATGAGAGGTGGAAAACCACTTCCTAAACAGGGAGATCCGAAGCCAAACAACCCAACCTCTTTTTGAAGATTCATTCTGAAGTTGTTAGAATCAAACTTCCGCCTTTTATTTTTATTTTTTAATTCCCAAATAGGCTTGGCGTGGGTAGAACACAGGAATAGAGCGCCAGCTAGCATGACCTCTAGTGTATATTTCCCCAATTTGCACTAGGGATGAACTGGCAACTCGCGCCAATGCCAAAAAATGGGTTTTTTTGTGCTTTTCTGAGGAAATTTTCTCCAGGAGAATTCTTTCCCTTATGTAGAAGGATGCCATCAAGGTGTTTTCAGGACATTTTACTATTCACAGGTCATGGGAATAGTCCTCCAATGTACGAGACGAGGTATTGCAGGGACGGTGACAAAATGCTGTGTAACACCTTTTATGGGGGGTTTTCTCCTTTCGTAAATGTTTAGATTATTGGTTGATCCCCTTCATATGCCTCTACTATCATGCGACATGTCATCTATTTGTTTAATGTCCTAGAAGGTGTGAGGCTGGTCACTTTCATAGATCTCATAATGTTGGTCAAGTTGTGAGTTTTGAGGATTTCCCAAGTCAGGAAAACTTCTAGGATTTTTTCAGAATTGTCTGTATGGAACCTAGTAAGAAAAAGGTCTCAAATTCTCTTAATAAAGTTTCCACTTCTCCATATATTGATGTTTCTAGGATTAGGTTGGATGACACAATCCCTCATGGATTGTCCTGTATCAATCTTGTCATTAAGGTTGGTAAATTGGGTGCACAGTTGACTATGTCTTCTCATATTGACCAACATATGCGGTCGAGCATGTTGGATAGTGTCTATAGAAACAATCCATCTAATTCATTATATAGGGATTCGAAGGATGATCCTCATGACCCATGGGGGGCTTATTTTTCATCCCAAATTAAATTTGGGGCTCCATTGGGAATTACTTATTCTTCAATATCTAAGGATTAGGAAATGGACATCTTGGCTCAGAAAGAATCGACTGGGCTAGAACCAATCAGTGTTAAAAAATAAATTTTCATAGAAAAGGAAGCTTCTATCAGTCCTTCCTCTAGGAAAAATATCACTACAAGGAAGAAAAGAGGTACCGGGTATAAAAAAATCACTTCCTAATCCATGGTTAATTCTAACCTTTTGTCATATTTTCACGAGTCCTTAGAGGACAAGCTTCCACTTGATCGAGGCTTGCCCAATCATAATATTTGATACTTGAATGATTCTTCCACCAATAATCATGTCCTTAGAGGAGTTATGCTTGCCATCAAACCTCCAAAATGATTATAATGTCCTTCAATGTGAGGGGCATGAGATATTCCCTAAAAAGAAATTCCATTTGAATGATCATTCGGGTACAAAATCCTTTGATTGTTCTCTTACAAGAGACAATGATAGATAAGGATAAGACAAGTTTTTTTACTGCAGGTATGTCTCCGCTAGAATTTAGTTGCGACCAAAACCTTTGGCTTCTTAGGAGGATATGATACTATGTGTGATCCTTTTCATTTTAATCTCAGAGTGTATAAGTCTGTAGCGGGGATTATTCTTGTAGCATTTCAAAAAGGATCAAAGAATAAATGTCATATCCTTAACATCTACACTCATGTTTCTGACAAAAGAAGCTTTTGTGATAGTATATATGATTTCGCCATTATTAATATTAGTTTTTTTATCATGGAAAAGGTTTTAAACTTTACTTTGGATAGGGACAAGGTATGGGGTCATAGAGGCGGAGAGGATAAGATGGGGAGTTACTTAAAGAATTTTTTTGAGCATAAGTATATGCTTGATATTAAGCCAGATCCTATTTGTCCCACATGGTTGAACGATCATTCAGGATTAGAGTTCATCTTTGATGTTTGGATCAATTTTTTGTACAATCGGCATTGGCAAGCAACATGGGGAATCTGGTTTCATGGAATTTCCCTCCTTCATCTCTGACCATTTTATGATATTTTTGGAATGGACTAGAGATTCCATTGTGTTCCAAGCCTTTCCATTTAAATTTAATCATAACTAGTTAAAGGAAAAATATTTATGGGTATTTATTAGGGACACTTGGCTCAATACATCTCCTGGCAGTGTCTTATCTCAGATGTAATCGATAAGCCAAAAGCTTAAAGTACTGAAGAATGCAGTTCATAGATGGATTTAGGAGAAGGAAAAATATATGGTTAGGGAACTGATTGTGACTTATAGCCAAATTAAAGACATGCCTGATCGGTTGAAGCCATATTTTTGTTCTTCTCACTCTAAAAATAAAACATTATACTTGGAATATAGAAAAATCAAATCTTAAAGGAACAAGAATATGAATGGAGATTAAAGAGTAGGGAGACATGGGTGGTAGAAGGGGATAAAAATACTTGGTTCTTCCATGAACAAGAATATTTAATAAGGAGACATAATGCCATTTGGTTTGTCAAAGATGATGAGGGAAAATATGTTTATACACAAAAGGAGATACATGTTGATAAATATAGGGAATTTAGAATTAATAGATTTCTCTTTATTAGTGACTGTTTGTGAATTATTTTTACAGCTTTAGATTAGGATCTTCTTCTTATTTGTTGTTAGTTTTTTTCTTCATCCAAAAATAACCAATGCATGAACATAAAATAGACAAGAGACACAACATGTAGACTATGAGCGAGGGCCAAAACCTCTCACTTTTTGAAAGGAAAACCAGCACCAATTCTTCTTATAGAGATTCCAATTGATGAATTCCAAGACCATGACCCTTGACCTATAAGCCACTCCAAGACCAAGACACTTATTTTCCATTTTCTTATTTATTCTCCTCTCCATTCAGATACTTGTCACCATCGAGGTATTCTAGCTATCATTATGGTGATATATCCTTTCTTATCACCAACATAGGACCGAACATCATTACTACATTGATCATTATCATCGAGATCTTCATATCCTCACTATAGCACTGAGTATATTACGAGGACTATGGAAATGCCAAGACTGAGATATTATCGATAGCACCGAGACCATACAATTGTCACTCTGAGATCATGATAAAATTCTCTAGAGGAATTTGAACTGTCTCTATGAGAGGACTGTGATTAGCCCGAAACTGTGGCTGCCCTAAATTGTGGTCATCAAACATTGACCTTATCTGAACTGTAACCCATCGAAAAACTTAGAGGAGATCTTAACCTTGCTTCCCATCTGAAAACCTCAGACATTTCAACAAAAATATCAAAGGAAATGTGAGCTTCTTCACTATGGAAATGTGGAGTATGCACCTTCCTATTTATAGTAGTTTGATTATATTGAAAGTCGGTCTGAGTATTCGAATAGGTGTGTGAGCCGACATGAAAATTATATATATATATATATATATATTGAGGCTAACGTCAAAGGATAGTAGCTCTTGTCTTTTGGAGGGTTGTCTAGACATGACTTGATTTACATGACTCTAATTATCTTTATGACAAGATGAAAATATCCTAAAGGCATCAAGAATAAGTCTTTGACCTATAAATAAAATTCTTTCTCATGAAACTCATGATGCAAGTAATACAATAAATATATTTTATTTTCCATTGTCTCTTCTTTACATAAAACCATAATTACATGTCATTATGAA
Organism: Pinus albicaulis; assembly: GCA_034641835.2. Classification (NCBI taxonomy): domain Eukaryota; kingdom Viridiplantae; phylum Streptophyta; class Pinopsida; order Pinales; family Pinaceae; genus Pinus; species Pinus albicaulis. The sequence goes on along the minus strand of CM076581.1, from coordinate 1,120,898,560 downwards.
GACCGAACCTAGTTACACTTTTCAACACTCCCTCTTAACTAGGGTGGTATTCATAATGGTACTTGATCATTCTCAATCTAAAGAATTTATCATAAGAAGAATCAGATTGGTAACCCATCTATATAACATCATATCAATCAGCATTTTCATAGTGCAAGGGATTAACTAACAGCTCCATATCTCCACGAGATATTGAGCCTCAACGTTGGCGAGACCAATTATTTATAGAGACCTTCATCATTCTCTCCCTCAGAACATACCGCACCTAAGTTCTCTCAGAGTATGTCCAGGGATATTCTTATCTTGGATTCTCAGTCCTTAAACATTATTATATGAAATATGATTACCCAATCCTCCATTTTGTCTTATCTTGGATTCTCAGTCCTTCACTAAGACTTCTAGTTGTTAGACTTGGTGTAGTGCATGACACATGAGACAATTTTTACTCCCTCTTAACCAGGGATGACCAATCCATTCCATAAAGGAATGTACCTAAGATCCCTCTTAATTAGGGACTTGTAGGAGCTTCAACGGTGTGAATAATGGGACACCTAGCTTCTTTGAAGAACTCTTTTCTTCGATGTCATGAATTTCTTCTTCATTATGGAGTCTTCATCTTTTGCGACTTATTCATAGGGCATAGACCATCCATCACTTTCATCCACGAGTCATGTAATCATTCCTTTCATCGGAGAGTGATCCATCAGTCCTTCACCTGGCCTTGCTTCATGTCATGCTGCTATCTTCATACCATATTCCTTTAAGGATATTTTATCCTGCCACATGGTTGTCAATGGTGGAAGACATATTCCCTTTGGCAGCCCTGCATAATCCCATCCAGATGTTGTTCAAAATAAGAAATGAACACTTAAATCAAAATTACCTTTATGATGGTATTTCATCATGACACCTTCCTGTAGGTATCAACATCCTGCATACATGTTGATACATATCCCAAAGATATCCATTGTCAAGGGTCTCTATCTTTTTCAAACTTCCATTAGAGTCTTCAAATATTTTCAAGAGATTTCCTAGTCATGTTTTCTTGCTCTTCTTGGATGTTGATTTCCCTTACCACGGTTGCATGTCTCACAATATATCCCTTCCTTTCTTCACATATTTCATTCCCAGAAGATTTCAATCATAGTTCCTTTATTGTAGTCAACCATCTCATATTTCATATGAGGACATATTGTGTTGATTTCATCTAGTGTGAACCATGCCTTTTGGAAACCTTTCATAGGAGGAGATTCATTTTCCTTTGATCATGCTTCTCAAGATGGAAATAGTTATCTATGTTACATGTAACCATATAACATGATATTATAATATTCAATACAATCATACATACCTCATTTACCTTCAGGTCATCTAGGCTTCTTTCAGCAGCTTCCTTGATTGAAGTGTCCACAACCCCTTGATCTGCTTCATTTCTTATGTCATCATACCATCATCCCATGAACTCAACAAGTTGAAGTTCCTATTGAAACACTTTCTTCCTCTATAGATTAGTGATCCCTCTGATGAGGATTCAATCAGAGAATCTTGAGGATATTGCATATCCCTATCCAGTAGATTTTTCCCTTTTTTTTACTTGATTAATGATGAGCCTTGTCCTGGATGACTTATTCCTTTCCTTCAGTTTCCAATGAGGTTCCCAAGAGCTATATCATCCATATTTGATTGTCATGCATTGTTTTTTCTAACCTTCAAGATCCCCATGATGATGTCACAATCTCTTTTATATAATGCTTCCATTATGTCACACCACATCTTATTATTTATTGTAGTCATATCCTATACAGGAATTAGGATGCATGAAAAGACATTTTGTGAGGAAAACTATCTAAACCATAGTAAATATCTATTACTCCATCTTTCCTTCAACTTAGTTTCTTCAACTTCCTCCATCCTTTCCGGTGATATGAGCTTCCTTTCTTTCTCCTTTTTGATATTTTCCCTTTAGGACCATATTTCTTGTAATGTCCATAATTCTTCCAAATTTCCTAAACTTCCCTTTTCCTTTTGTAAATGATGGAGTCTTTTATCCTTCAACACTTTTTCCATTTATTTGTCTTTTTCTATGTAGCATAGAAACCACAAGTTGAATGAGGTAACTTTCTTGTCTCATGGAAATTGTTTACCTTTTCCATCTTATCATCTCTTCCAGATATCATAGTTGATATCTTATGAATATATCCCTTCATTCTTTGATACCTTCAATTTTGTTTAAATCATGACCTTCTTTATTGCATAGAATAGCTCTTTTAGCTTACCATATATTCTATTGATGTCTCCAATCATATTATATAGGGATGTAAGGAATTTGAATGATTTCATATGAATCCTTTGAGTCGTTCTATCCCTTTCCATGTATTCAGATAAACTTGACCTTCAGAGAATTTTAATGACTTTAATTTCTTCGAGGACTGTGACAATCCTCCTCATGTAAGGAATATTGGTAACCCAACCAACTTATAGATCTCCCTATAAAAACAAAGTCATTTTACCAAATTTGATTATAGAATGAAATATACTTACTTTACAAGTGAATATAAATTCTTCAGCTTGATTGCTTTGATGGTGGTTGATAAAATATGTATTGATGCTCCCTTTTGGATAATCTTCTTCCAAATGAAAAACAAAGGAGATTACTCGTTTTATGATGACAACATCTTTAGATCCCGCTTCCTTTGGATGATGGTGATTATTTCTTCATTGGATGACTTTCTTCAAGGAGAGGATCCTTGTTGTAGAAAATGTAACAATGGGATTCAAATTTATCTTGTAATGTAATAAAACAAAATATTGAATCCTTCTACAATTTTGAGGAAACAAAACACAATCACACAATCACATAACAAGTAAGATAAAGAAATAATCAATCAAACAACACAATATGTATCTCAGGAAAGCACATTGCCTAAAACCACACTATTGTTATATTGTATAAATTCAATACCATGAAACAATACAATGATTTTCTCTCACTTTTCAATTCCTGCACTTTGCCAACCATCTCACTCTGATCTAGGCAAAATCGGCCAAGTACTTAACCAATTCTCAGCCTCTACTCAGCCATCCTTGCTCACGCATTCTTGGAGGAATTTCCACCCTATTAAATAGGAAATTCACAAGAATTGATTGCACAATGCATCATAAGCTTCCACATGACTCTATAACTAACGTACAATTTTCTAATTATACAAATGATAGTTATCATTCGTTTAACCTCAGTCTCAACTAGGACTTCCTTAGAATTGACATGCAACAAATATTTATAGCGAATTATCAGTATGATGATTTATCACTACTTGTGAATTAAATCATATTTAATTCACTGGATCTATCACTATCTCATCACCCAGTTAGAACTAGTTAAACTAATTTTAACTCAATTTCTTGAGTTAACTAATTACATCTTGCAAATAATTGTAACTCATCCCCCTTAAATCATGGGATGACTCCACATGCATCCTATAAGACCCTCAACTCAAATTTCCTAAGCTATCTCAGTAATTATAACTTAGTTAACTAATACAATTTATTATGAGATGAAATTACAATTTCTCTTCCAATTTAATTAATGGAAAATTAAATTAGACGCCCCCTTGGGGCGCCATTTCAAAGCTCCCTCTCAGCAAGAAATGGTTTATCTTCTAACCTAATCCTGCATCAGTGGAATTCGAATTTTCTTCTTGCTAGCGCCTTTGTCAAGATATTAGCATCCTACTCCTCTGTGGGAATGTACTCTAATGACATAATCCACCTCTGAACATAATCTCTAATATGGTGATACCGGATTTCAATATGCTTGGACCTATCATGGAATACTTGATTAACTAAGAGTTTGATGCAACTCTGATTATCACAATGTATCACTGTCAGATCCATCTGTTGCCCAAACAAACCAACAAGTATCTTCCTCCTCCAAATGGCCTCACATGCTGCCTGATTGGTCACTATGTACTCAATCTATGTTGAACTAAGTGCAATTGATCTCTGTTCCTATTGTTGCAAGAAACTGTTGTCGATCCTATGTTGAAGATGCCCCTTTATGTGTTCTTGTCGGATCGACTCCTTGCCCAATCTACATTGATGAAGCCTTGAAACTTCACTCCCTCTGTGTGTTTGTACCATAGTCCATACTCTGTAGTTCCTCTGAATATATCTCAACACATGTTTCCCAGTCTTCCAAAATAACTTGGTAGTATTAACCATAGCTTGGCTTAGCTGGTTGACTGCGTATCATATGTCGGGTTTTGTGTTCACCAAATACATGAGTGAACCCACAAGCTTCTTGTAAATAGTAGCATCCACTACTTTTCCCAACATATAATCCTTATTCATCCAATTTTCTACTAGAGGAGTCTCCATGGATTTGTTGCCCTCCATGTGGAACTTCCTCAGAATATCCTTGGCATACTTTCCCTCAGATACAAATATCTCCTCATCTATTTTCCATATTTCAAATCCAACAAATAGTGCAAGAGCCCCATGTCCTTCATTTCAAATTATCTTACAAGATCCTCTTTGCAAGACTTAATGAGCTTCTCATCACCTGTAAGTATCATTTCATCGACATAAAGTAAAATAATAAAAATATTTCCATCAACCACAATATGATAAAGGTTCGCATCCACTTCACTCTTGGTAAAGCCTAACCTAGTGAAATAGTTATCAATCTTGGTGTACCAAGCACAAGGTGCTTGCTTCATCCCATACAATTCTCTTTTGAGTATGTGCACATGTGAACCCCTGCCTAAGGTCTCAAAAACTTCCAGCTGCTCAATGTACATTTCTTCCTCAATAAATCCATTGAGAAAGGTTGTCTTTACATCCATGTGATGTATCTGCCATCCCATCTACACTGAGAGTGCAAGGATGGATCTAATAGACGAGTACCTTGATGTTAGTGCAAGTCTCATCATAGTCAATCCCCTCCACATGAGATAACCCTCGAGTAAAATTTTTCCTTGTGCTTCTCCACATTCCGATCTGTAGCCTACTTCACCTTGTAGACCCATCTGGATCCTACCACTAACTTTCCCAGTAGTCTTGGGAAAACTTCCCATGAACTGTTTCTAATAATGGAGTCATATTCTTTAACCATGGCATCAACCCACACTAGTAGTTGCACTTCTTCCTCAAAATAGGATGGTTCTATCTCAATACCTTCGCTCATAAGAGACATGTATCCAATGTACTTCTCTAGGGACCTTCTTTGCCTGTGTTTTGATGTGGGTGCTCCAACATTCTCTCTCACATCTAGCAATAATGTGTCAGCCTCTCTTGTGCACTTCGTTCCATCTCTAGTGGATTAATCTGCATGAGTGGTTTTTTTCGCTCTCTGTTCCTCTTCTTTTGGCTACTCCACATCCTAAGGTTCATCTTTTGGAGCCAATATCTCCTTGCATGCAAACATTTCTAGTTTTATTTGGGTTGGTACTCATAAAAAATAGGAATTCCATCTGTTTTGTTTTGAGGATCTTATAAGGCAAGTGGATGCAAGTGTTTGGGGCATCAAATACATAGAAAATTTTAATTTGGCATTGATTATTAAAAATATTTGGAGGAAATTGAATGATGTGGACATATGGTAGTAGATAATGAAATTGAACTATCTCAAAAATCTATAGAGGATAAGTCGGATTGGTTGACGGGCTCCGGAAAAAAAAGGAGGCATCTCCTATATGAATAAGTATGATGAAATCTAAAATCTAGCTTCTAGGTAACTTCTGATGGGAGGTTAGATCCAAATTGAGAGTGGATTTAGGGGTATCAAGCATCAAATGAATGACTGGTAATCATATTATTTCTATCTCCTTGATCAATCATTTACATAAATATGGTTTTTTCTCCTTAAATCATATTTTTACAATGCTTGGTCCACATTTGGAATAACATTCCTGGTTTGATTCCAGGGATATTGGGATGAAGACAAATGTGATATGTTATGTAATATAAATGTAAATCAATTTGAATGAAAGAGAAATCTTAATGTTATTAGTGAGCCCTGGTATTGCACCAAGAGTGCTGCAACTCCCAGAGGCTACTCTACTTTACTTTATCAACCCAGGTTTAGTACAAACTTGGAGGTGACAGTGTTATATACATATCAGATGCATTCTACTCATGCCGTGTTGGCTCGAGGGGTCCTGACCCAGGTCTGGTGTGCAAGGTTTTCCAACAAACCCCTATACTACTGGCCCTTTCGGCAGTGACCTACTTTCACAGGTCAAAGTCTCACCTGAAGTAGTATGGGTGGGTGCTAGAACCAGGTTTTCGCACCCTAAGAAAGGATGGGTAAAGCAAGCAGAGCTGCACTAGGTCTTGTAATCCTTGATTACCTTATTTGCGTAGGGTTAATTAAGTCTCTATTTGCATCCATGTGCACTAGATCTATAGTTATTTGCTTGTTATAATAACAACACAGAAGTATAAAAATATAACATAACAGATCTTTAAAAGATAGAGAAATGCACGGTACAACAATTATCAGTAATTCATATAACAGTACTCATAGATTCAGTTCTTTAACAATCCTTTGCATTCATTCATTCATCAATTCTTCCTTACAATCCCCTTCCCAACCTGCACACACAGCAGCAGGGTCCGCACACAGCTGGACTTGGATCTCCGCGCACACAGCTAGTAGGAGTCCGTTCCCCAAAACCCAAAAAGATCGCTTAAAAAATAGATCGTATCAATAGCTCATCATTTCCTATCCTTTACAATACAAAATGCATCTCTATTTATAATAATCTAGCCTCATCGTTCCTATGGTCCGCAACCCATGGTTTTCAGACCCCTAGTTTACCCTTTGACCCATTACAATTTATTCGGGACTTTGACACGCCCCATAACCCCTCCGCTATGCTAAATATAACCAAAAATATCAAAATCAAACCAATTTCTTAGCTTGTTAGGAGACCTCGTTCCAACAATCCCCCAACGTAATCTTGTGACTCATCTTGAGTCACTGTAGCTACTAGATAGTCATTGAACCCGGTACAGCTTGAGTCGACTACCATTGAAAAGTCCTAGTAAGATGTCTCTGCATAGGGTAGCTAGTTGGACTGCTCCACCATTCGTGATGTCCTTAACTGTGTAGGGACCAAGCTAGTGCTGGTAGAATTTGCCTGGATGCTTCGAAAATTGGCTATCGTACAAAAGGAAAAGGTCACCTGCGTCGAAGGTCTTTTGACAGATATGTCGATCATGCTAGGATTTTTGGATCATGCCAGGCTTTGTCACGAGCCTTCTGAACCTGTTGATGAAAATTAGTAATAAACTGATCTTTCTCAAGAGCCACTAGTTGCGCAAGACATTCCTCCATGATATTGGGGTCTGCCATATTTGTAAATGCTACGATGTGTAGGCTAGGAACAACAAATTCAATGGGCATAATGGCCACTTTTCCATAGACCATCCGGAAGGGGGTTATGCTTGTTATCTTCTTGCAGGTCGTTCGGTAGGCCCACAAAATGGAGGGAATTCGAACATCCCAGTCACTACGATCGACATTGCAAACCTTAGTTAATGTCTTTTCCAAAATTTTATTAAAAGCTTTAACCGCCCTGTTTGCTTGAGGGTGGTATGGCGTACTCTTCGCATGGTGGATCCAGAATTCCTCATTCAAGGCTTGGATCATTTGATTGACAAAGTGTGTACCTCTGTCGCTCATTAGGATCTTTGGGCAGCCAAACCTGGTCAGAATGTGCTCAAAAATGAAGTGCGCAGCAGTATCCGGAGTACAATCCTTGACCGCTTGTGCCTCAGCCCATCGAGTGACGTAGTCAGTGGCGGTGATAATGTAGCGCGCACCTGTTTTCTTTCCTGGTGGGTTAATGGGCCCTATAAAATCAATGGCCCATTTGTCAAAATCCTGCAAAGCTACTTGAGGTTGTAAGGGCATCTCATCTTGGTACAAAGGTCGTCCTGTGCACTGGAAAGTGTCGCATGACCTACAATAGGTGTAATAATCTTGATGCAAGGTAGGCCACCATAACCCAACCCTCAAAATCTTTTGTGCCATTGCGCATCCTGCATAGTGGCCTCCTGCGACACCCTCGTGTGCTTCTGCTAAAACGATAGGTCGTTCATGGTCTAGGACATACCTGCGTAGTATTTCATCTGCGCCTAGCTTGTATAACTAACCGACGATGACAGTAAAGTCCACTGCTCGAGTAACCAATTCCTTCTTCTATGGCACCAAATACCAAGTCGGGGCCATGCCTGTAGTGAGGAACTCAATAATATCAGCAAAGTGTGCGCTGACTACCTTAATGGTAAACAGTTGCGCATCTGGCAATCCTTCTTCCAAATTAGTAGGTTCTTCCACTATTTCAATGTGAGATAGATGGTTTGGGCCCGCATTCAACCTTCCTAGCTTGACAATGATCTCAAAATAATATTCCTGAAATAGCAACAGCCAGCGACAGATCTTCCCCCCCAACACAATCTTTTTGACTAGGTATTTTAAAGTCGAATGATCAGTGAACATTTTAAAGTGTCCCCCCAATCGATATTTCTGCAGTTCATAGACCATAGACAATCCTTTGCGCTTAGTGGTGGAGTAGTTATGTTCTGCTCCCGAGAGTTTTTGACTCGCAAAGGCAACTGGGTGATTGATATCGCCTTCTCCAGGTTGAGTGAGAACAACTCCCAAGGCGATGCCTGACGCATCCACATGTACGTGAAATTCCTTTGACCAATCCGGAAATATGAGTATGGGGGCAGAGATCATCTTATCCTTGAGTACTTCAAAGCTCTTCTGACATTCATCATCCCAGAAGAAAGAAACATCTTTTTTTAGTAGTTTTTCCATAGGTGTTGTAATTAGGGCGTACCCCTGAATGAATTTTATGTAATAGCCAGTGTGTCCAAGAATAGAATGTAGCTGTTTCTCTGTTGTTGGAACTTCCAGGTTGATAATTACGACTAACTTTGCAGGATCAACCATCAATTCCTACCGACAGACTATGTGTCCGAGCACGATTCCAAATGGCACACAGAAGATGCACTTCTTAATATTCAAGTAAATCTGGTACTTTCGACACGCACACAACATTAGTCGCAAGTTAGAGACATGTTCTTTTACTAAGCCAAAAACTGTCCAGTCATCGAAATAAACCTCCAGGAACTTATGAATAAATTCCTTTAATACAGCAACTACGACCCTTGAGAAAATAGCATGTGCGTTTTTGAGACCAAAGGGCATGACCGTATATTGGAAGGACCCCCATTCAGTGGCAAAGGTAGTCTTACTATGATCTTCAGGTGCAATTCGGATCTGATGGTACCCTAAAAACCCATCAGTGAAGGAATAGGCCTCCTGTCCACCCACGCTATCAAGGATTTCATCGGAGAAGGGTGTAGGAAAGGGGTCATGGATGTAGGCATTGTTTAACTTGTGCAGATCCACGCAGATGTGTATTTCCCCCTTGGTCTTCTTTTCCTGGATGACCATTGGACTTACCCAATCCGACTACTCAAATGGTTCAACGATACCTGCACCAAGAATTTTATCCAGCTCTTCCCTAACCTTTTTCTTGTATTTAGGATTAAGTTGGTAAGGTCATTGCTTGACGAGGCGTGCCTCTGGTTTCAGAGTGATGTGCATAATATTGAGGTCCCCGGTGATACCCTTGAGCTCAGAGAACTTTGTCAGAAATAGGTCTTGATACTTCGTGAGTAATTCTGCGATTTTGCTTACAGTCCCTTCATCCCAATAGCCCCCAATCTTAGCCAGCTTAGGGTGTTCCTTCGTCCCAATGTTAACGTCACGCAGCTTAAGAGGCTTCGTTACGTTAATATTTTGTAGCGATGGCCCTATGACATCATGTTCTCCTTCTGATTCTAGGACATAAATGTTTCGAGGGTTATCTTCCTCCTCATTAATGGCCAAGCTCTGGAAATTGGCTATGTCTTGCATCTGTGCTTCCCATGTCAGGACCCTTGGGGTAGCGTGGTGGGGAGAATTCTTAAAGACAAATGCATCAATGTCCTGCAGAGCTTCATCGAGCGTCTCTGTCCCCCCAATCAATCTGAATGTTCCAGCAAAGTCCTCCTTTAGCACTTCCTAGTGGCGGGTGCAATGGTGCAATTCCACATCTAAGTACCAAGTGGCTGGGATAGGACCCAATGCGTGAACAAATAGATGGACCCATTCTTATGTAGTTTGGTCAGCCCACCTGGTCATTCAGATACGCAAATGTTCGCGGGGGTCCCTAGGTCCGAGGAACATCCTGACGCGTACGTCAGCGGGAGGGGCGAACCATAGAAGCATCCTTTCTCGACACGTTTCCCAGTCCGAGAATGCTTCCTTGTGTGTATCCCATCATTGCGCAAGTGTCCCATGCATAGCTAGATTAAGGGCCCAAAGTCGTCGTTCCCTTGGTACTCTAGCTTCTAGCGTTCTTAGGAATTCCTGGACACTACCACCTTCATCAAAGTAAGGTAGATCTCTTACCTCAAAGGAAATGCAATATAGGACTCTTGCAACCCGGGGACAACTTAGCACCAAAACCTCATATAACTGGTTGTTCCAGTTCTCCAGTTCCTCATCAGTGTCAGAGAAACATTCACTATCTCTCCATAATATCCCATTTGTGGTGGGTTTACCCTTGTCTTCATCCTTCATAGTCAATCTGTAAATGTGGTCTAGTTCCTCTCGTTCGTAGGCTGGTTCGGTATACTGCACACCTTCTGCTGGATCTAGTGGTACTATCACGCGTGTACCATTGTTTTCAAACACCATGCTACACTCTTTGAGATTGATGACACCTCTCATGTCCATAGCCCAGTCCAGCCCGAGTAATGTAGGATATGGATCCGTATCTTCCATGATTTCAATGACCTCAAAGTCAGCACAGACTCTTACTCCGATGATATCTACCATGACCTTTGGCAACTGTCCTAGTGGGATGATCTTCTGTTGGTTCGCCATGCACAGCTGGATAGTAGACCATTCTAGCTTAGGTTCACCCATTCGTTGCCACGTCTGTTTCGTTAGTACGTTCACATCCGACCCCAAATCGAGAATAACTTGGTCCATCTTGTAGTCGCCAATCTGCACTGTCAACCGCATTTCCCTTCTAGTGCCTTTTCTGTAGCCATATAGCCGGTGGACACCTCTAGTCTCTGAAATTGTGTTTGGCCAGGCTACGCAGTTATTGAGTAATTCTTGAAGGGTTTCCACAGCCGGCTGGTTACGTAGCAGTTTCAAGCATGCCTATAGAATGGGCTCAACCTCTTCCCCTCTCCGCACAGGATCTGCCCATGGTGCCTATTCCATGAGGTGCAATTCTTCCCTTTCTCCTTGGGTGACCATCCCATTACGCAGCTTAGTTTTAACCCTTTGTACAATCTGCGTTGGGGTGGGCTGTTTTTCCTGCATTTTGGCTAACAATATCGGGCAATCTTCAATCTCATGGTCTAGTTGTCGGCAATATTTGCAGGATTTCCTGGTAGGATTTGGGCAGTCCCTTGCGAAGTGTCCCATCTCCCCGAAATTATAGTAGATCAGCTACCCTGACCCTGTCCTGCTCTTCCTCCCCGACCTCCCCTACCCCTTGCTGGGGAGCCACCAAAAATCGCGAGGGATCTCAGCGAAGCAGGATCTGATTGTACCCTATAGAGGTTTCCCCGATCTAATAATAATTCATATGTGCGACAATTCTGCTCATCATGCCCTACCGACTGGCAGAACCTACACCATTATTGCTTCAAATCACCCATACTTAGCCGGGGGCACTGAGCCATATCATGTAATCCCGCTACCCGGCAGTCATCGCACCAGAGTGCAGATCCGCTGGACTCGGGGAGTAGTGGACTAGGTTCCCCTACCTATAGATAATCAGCCAATAGGGGACAATGGTCCTTGGTATGGCTAGACACCCAACATCGTAGGCAACAGAGATCTTTCTTTTCTCGTTCTGTCCACAAGCTCTGTATTTCCAAGTGCATGGCTCCGAGCTGCTCTTAAATCTGTTGTACTCCCCCCAACGTGTCATCCTTGGGTGTGGCTTTGAGCTTCATGGCAGCTTCCAAGGCTTTTTCTTACGACTCGAAGGTCTATTGGCGCATTGGTATACATAAGTGAGGTAGCAACATGGCGATGAACCATTCCATGTGTTGTCTGTCATCATACTTGAACCCTCCTTCTCTGATTGCTTTCTTCAATCGCTAATCAGCCTCCCACACAACTACAACAATATGAAATGTAAGAAAACTAACTACAACACTTGAAATGGAAGAAAACTAAATACAATGATATGAAATGTAAGAAAACTAACTACAACAACATGAAAGGTAAACAAAAATACATAAGAGGGACTAAGGCCAATGGATTGGGCCCTAACCCACAAGTTCAGCTCCCTGAAACTAACTCAGTATGAATACTCATTTTATTTCATAGCCAATTCTACTACATAGCATATGAGAGTCACAAATATTTATTACAAGAGCTAAGAGTGCTCTATCTATCTCCAAAAATAGAATCCTAATGAGCTATTGGTCTGCCCTATTTATCCTAAAGGGTAGCTACCAACAACTCCATAAAAAGTAGGTTATTTTTCTCCTTGGAACTCAAGAGAAGTGGAGCTACACTATCTACACTAAGAAAAATATGACAACCCTCAATACACTATCTACACTAAGAAAAATATGAACATAATGCAATTAAATGTGAGAAAGATAGACTAATAAGGCTACAAAGGTGACAATTAACCCCTTAAAATGTACCTAATGATGGTACTCATCATCACCCCCTACCAAATGGTTGCTCATCCTCTAAGAAACTTATGCCTCTTTCTTTATCTCTTTTAGTGCCTTCGTGGCTTCTCTAACACCCTAAGGAATCAGTGAAGGAGTCCCTTGAGGGAGGTAGAATCCAGCATTTGTTTATGCCTCCTCCCATTCTCTGTTTTCTTCAACTTGGTATTTTCTTTCACCCAGCCCCAACAGAAAAGGTGGACTGAGTTTCAATCCAAGCCATTGGATCTCCATTATCTACATAGCCCTCTTGTACAAAGCTGCCCTTTCTAGGGAATTTCTCAATCTCTCTGGATTATGATACTCCATGTTTCTAAGGCTAAAATGGAGGCCATTCCATCTCCTTTAACTTTCCATTACATATTCCTCTCCCAACAATCTAGAAATGTCATCAAAGTGTGAAATGGCTTGTGCTTGGGTGTTGAGGTATTTATCTGCAAGGATTACATTGTTTGCTATCATTAGGTGATTGTTAATGATCCCTCTAGGGATGAATAGTTCTACCCTGATATGGAGAGGGTACTTTCCTTCTCTTCTCAACACCCTTTTTACCTTGTCTTCCCTTGCCTCCTCATTGGTCATCCAAGAGGCTAGGGCCATCAACTGCATATCCCCCATCCTAGGGTTAGGATCCCAAATGTTTAGATCAGTCAAGATAAGATTATGCATATAAAATTCTGCTAAATTGGCCCTATATGTTATGCTGGTATGATTGAAAAAGTCAATAAACTGCTTACAGTTTTAGAAAGGTAATGATCCATAGGCAGCTAGTGTTTTGATCTCAAACTAAAATCATTGTTCCTTCATGTAGATGGCATAAACGTTTGAAGGATGTCTTTGTTGTATTTCCTCCATGCACAAATTTGCCATGGTGGCGATCTGCTTTTCCTGCTGTTGAGTTGGATTTGTAACCTTGCATTTTCTTCTGATGTTTCTTGTAGCTTCTCTTTTAACATTTCTTCCCCGAGTTTGACATCAGCCAAATCCCTCCCCATCTCAGTGAATTTTTCTTCCATGACCCCTACATCTTGCACACCCTTTGTTTTGGAAATTTTCATTCCGGTGATGTGTGTGTTATCTCTCTTGATCTAGTTGATAAAATAGGGGAACTGAGAGCTTTTGAGAGATCAACCTTCCTCCTTCAATGAAAGTGCAGTAGGAGCTTATATTTGGCTATGGGCTAGGATGTGTAACTACTGATATGTCTTTTGGGACAGATTTTGGAGAGGCAGCCTCCCCTTTTGGTTCTTCCTCTTCTTTCCCTTTGATATCCTTCCCTTCGATTTGTGCCTCTTTTTCAACATCTTGGACCTCCTGACCCTCCAAGGGTACCTTATCTCCTTCCCCCATGACCTTCTGCTCTTTCTGTGACACATCTGGAATTTCCTATAGCACTAACAAAGTTTCCTGTAGAAAACTCTATTTTTCCTGTAGCAAACCCTCGTTTGCTTATTGTCACTTCTTCACTAATTCTTGAAGGTATGTGGGTGTAGGTACTTGTTTGAGGGATGCTAGCCTTGAAGAATGTCTCCTCATATAGGTCACAAGTGTCTTCTCATGTGATGTGACTTCTTGAATTTTTCCCTCTTCTAGGTTTATTTCGTCCTTCTTCTTGGGTGACTCTTCAATTATTATTAGGCTTTTTGTTGGAGTCTAGGTTTCCCTTGCTTCACCCCGACACTCTTTCTGGTCTTGAAGCACATGGAGGTCTGTCTTTCCCTATTTGACTTCATTAATTTGCTTAGGGTGGCTAAGGCTGCAACCACTTCTTTTTCTGAGGTTACGGGTGATAGGCTGGTCTGTTGGGGAGAGATGTCAGTGCTCAGCATGGGGTTTAATATCTCTTCCTCTCTTGTCTTTCCTTCCTTTTATTTCTCTTTCTCTTCCCCATAATTTTCATCTCCTTATCCTTTTATATATTTCTCTTCCTCCTCCTCTTTTACTTCCTATGTTTGTAGGGTTTCTGTGTGTTATTCTCATGCCTCCATCTCCTCTTCTTCCTCTTCTTCCTATGTTCCTTTAGTCTATCCTTCTTCTTTGTTCATACTCCTCTCTCCAAGACTAGAGGGAGGGGTTTTTCCAGGAGTGATAGGTTGTGTGCCTATGAATGCTTCCCTATCCATATCTATGAATGTGGACAAAGGTACAGTTATGTTCAACCTATTGAGAGCATCTCCTATTATAAGTTGGATGAGGCCATGGTGACCTAAGTGTTGATACTTCCTTTCCCTCACTCTTTGGCTCATGTCTCTGATGGAATGTAGGAGGAAGTATGGAATGCTTAGTATCTTCTCTAGTGGCATATCTCCTTCGAATCTAAGATCATGTAATAATCTGAAGTGGTATCCATAAACCATACTGAGTCTTCCCTTACAGGAAATGTATTTCATGATTCGATATGTCACTTCATCCCATGGGTAAGGGAGGCTTTCCATTCTTACTCCATTTTTATCCTCAATGTACTCCTCATTAGGAAAAAAGAAACTCTTTTTAGAGGTAGTGATAGACACTCTATCTTCTATGTTCCACTTAACTACTAGAGGCAATGTTGTGACTCTGCTAATCAATTCAGGGGTTATGGTGATGGCTAGTCCTCTAACCACAGTGGTGCCCTATCATTTGCTTGTGAGTGAAAATACACTGCAAATTAGCGATCCACTTCATCATAAAATCCCTTGAGGAGCTCGAAGAATCCTAGCCACTGATGATTTCTAAAAATATCAACCACCTGAGGGTGTAATCTAATTATTTTTATATCTATGGGTTACCTTCTGTTAAACCCCCCCCCCCCCCATTTTATGATTGTGTTATGGAGATTTATAGGTGTTTTTTTGTCTTAGAACACTGTTGATATCGGACCTCAGAACTCAATTCACCACGAACTCAGACTTTCTTGACCCTACTTCTCTTAACAACCTCTTAAATTCTGAATTATTGTTGTGACTCTGTGTAATATTTTCATGAAAATTTTCATAACATGGTGGGGTGACATACACTTACCCATACATTCTGTTGTTTTTTTCTGTTGTAGATCTCTTGTAGCATCAGTAGACTTCATGTAGCATAGGATTGCATGAAAAATTCGACCTTGGTGTAGAATTATTCGATGGATCCTATCCCTCTCTTTCTCTAACTATTTTAGAAATGCACAATGGAATGAATTAGGGTGAGCCAAAGCACATTTTTATTCCAAATTGAGCGCACTTGGAGCGAAATGGTGATTTGGATTTGGCACGGGGTTTCCTCTTCTGGACCGTTGGCCGCACTCGAGCCAATCATTTATACTTGGCTCAGAATCACCACCATATCCTCGTTATATATTCCTTAATTTATTTGACTACCCATGTGGCATGAAAAACTCCACTTCTCCTTCACTTTAACTTTACGAGGGTGGCCAAGTTAACTGGCCACCTTTTTGCCTTTTTAACTCTCTATTCTTGACATTAATTCATTTTAGCAATATGATACATAGCGAGAGGGTGAGGAAGCCATACCTGAGCCTACCTACTGCTAAGGAGTTGTAGGATTTCTTTGATGCAAGGAAATGGTGTCTGATGATAGCCATCAATGCTTTTTCTTTGTTGTGTTTTTTACACATATTTTCTTAGTGAGAAGCTTATTTATGAGTGAGTTGCTTATTATTTTTGTTTTCTTATTTTTTCACAGGTGTTGCATGGAGATCCTCAAGTTTTGTTGCTAGTGTGGCATTCCTCCTCGAGTCCTTTGGTGGTAATCTGGAGCCATCTTCGTCAACCACCTTTTTCATTTTTGGCTTGCTATTACATGCACAAGATTTCTACAGGAAGTGATCATCTTACTGTAGTAGTCCCCTTTCTGTTGCTTTGGAGCTCCACTTAGATGAGAAATTAGAAGAAGGAGTGCAAGGATGCTAGGGATGGAGTGGTGGAGAGATGAGGGGAGAGGCTCTGTGTACGAGTTTAGCTAAAATAGCTCAGAGTGGTGAAAGAGAGGTTTAGTGAGTGAATACTTATGCATGGAGTGGAGTGATGGTTAAGAGTGGTAGATATGGGTAAAATGATTATTTTCATGTCTTCCTTTAGGGTTAGGTGTTAATAAGTGATCTTGTTATCTCTCAGATAACTTTCCTGTAGCAATACAGGGTTTTCCGTAGCACTATAGGAAATCCTATAGCACCCTAGAATTCCTGTGCACTGCAGAGAGTGAGAAAAAATGGGGTATTTTTCTCATCTGGAGGGAGAAATGGATGGATGGATGCAGGTTGGGGTTGACTATGGAGTGGGTAGGAAGAAGAGAGAGAGAATAGAGAAATAATGTTGCTCCTCTTTGTCCCAACTATCCTTGATCAAAAACCTGTAAAATAGAAATAGGTTAGTACAAAGGTGTTGTTTCATTTTTTTTCCTTTTGTATTTGTTTTTTTCCTTCTTCTTTTTTAAAGACAGGTGGGCTGCCTCCACAGAGTTTCTCAACCCAACAACCTTCCTTGGGTGCCTCATAGAGGTTTTCACTGGAGGGTATTTTTTTTCCTTTTTTTTCTTGCTCCAGGATCATCTCATAGAGGTTTTCAACCCAGGAGTTGGCCTTGGATGCCTCAGAGATGTTTTCACCCATGCCTCTTTATTTTTTTATTCTTTATTTTCTAGGAAAGTGAGGGGTTGGAAACTATGGAGCTCCAAATTACATTCACCTCTGTGTTTATTGAATTGATAAACTCAGCATTAGACAAGGCCTTCTTATATATTTTTAGCCTGTTACCATTGACAAGCAGGGGGATCCCCTCCTCATCTATGGTTTTGATTTGAACAACCCCATTTTCATGGAATTTTTCTACTTGATAAGATCCTAGCCACGTTGTCATCAATTTTCCTTTGAAGTCCTTGAATATAGAGTCATAGAGTAGTGCCCAATCTCCTTCTTGAAATTTATTTTCTTTGATACGCTTTTCATGCCAAAATTTCCTTTGCAACTAAATTACCTCTGTGTAGAAGGCTTGCATTATGAACTCATCCAAACCATTTAGCTACAAAAGACTTTCTTGTTGTGCCTTTGTGATGTCCAGGTCTATTTGAGCTTCCATTCTCAGGGTGTTGTACTCAAACTCAATGGAAAATAGATCTTTCTTCCCATAAACTAAATCATATGGAGTAAACCCTATGGTGGTCTTCCAAGCAACATTGTAAGCCCAAGTGGCTTCCATCAATATTTCTGCCCAATTGTTTTTACTACTGCTCACAAAATTGGTGAGGATGGTCTCCAAAGCTCTATTTTTCACTTCCAACTAGTCATTTGCTTGAGGATGATAGGTAGTGAAAGTCTTGTGAATCTTGTGTCGCCTCGGGAGGTTTTCAATTAGATGAGATGCAAATTGAGCCCCTTGATCAGTGACTACCTCTCTGGGGTATCCAAACTTGTAGAACACATTCTCTCTCAAAAACTTAGCTACCTTCTCTTATGTTGCTACTTTTACAGCTCTTGTTTCATCTCACTTGGTTAAGTAGTATGTGCAGATTATGATATACCTTTTCTTCCCATAGGGAGCATCATGACATGTCGAGAATATGTCAAAAACCTCATCTTCTCTCACACACATTATGAGAATTTAGTTAGGACCCAACTTGAAGAGATTTCTACCAATCTAGGTGAAAGGGGTGCTTTTCTGGATAATCTTGCTCGTCTCCCTGGATGAAAGGTTCGGAGGGAACTTTTCAGCAACCAAGTAGTTATCTATGTCATAAAAGCAAAGAGAGAGTGTTGATATAGCGAATAGGTGTTCATCTGGAAGTTGATCATCCACCATCCCTTCCTCATCTGTACGTATATTTAGACTAGATAAGAAAACTGCAATAACATTCTCCTTTCATGGTTTATCAAAAATTTTGAAATCAAACAATTTTAATAACAACAACCATCTAATGATTCTAGAATTAAAATTAGGTTTATTCATTAAATATTTGATGGTTGTGTTAGTGTCAGTCTATACAGCCTATCACCGGTGATCAAATGGGCTCTTATCATGTTCTGTTAGGGTCCCAGAGTACATTTTTTTTCATTTCATTAGGTGTTCAGGAAAAAATTTGGTCACTCAGCATTAGGTCTAGGACTATTTCCACTCAGGAAAAAATTTTCACATGCTCGTCCATGTCATCACTTAGCTGAGTGTATCATCATTCAGAGATCATCATAATCATCATTTCATTCAGTTCAGTGTCTCCATTAAGTCATTAGGGTTTCAAGGTCACCAAAACTATCATTTCATGGATAAAATCTGACAATTGGAGGAGTGGTAATAAGCAAGTTTGTTAAATAAAGTGTCAATTTCAAATGTAATTTATTGTTTCTATATGTAATAAGTACTTCATGTTTCTAAAGATGCAATTGAAGGTTTCAAAGAGATTCAAGGTTCCAAAGAATTTACAAAAGTTCAAGGCTACAAAATGTCCAAGGTTACAAAGTTCAAAAAATTAAATTCATACTTGGAAATGACATGTGGGGCCCATCCTCACTCAAAGGAGTCACTTCATGTTTATAAAAAGGCCAAAAAAACACGAGGAAGAGCATGAGTTTGATCTAGAAGACTTGGAGGTTAGTGATGAGCCTGAAGACCTAGCGAGGATTATCAAAGGCAATGATGCACATATCAAACAGCTCCAAGACAACTTGGCAAGAGCTAACTTCATCATTTCCTTCCTAGAGCAAGAAAACAGTTAGCTAAAGGAAAAATAGTTAGCCTTAGAGAAAATTCAGAGTGCAGCAAGTAAGTATGATGAGAAAGGCAAATCAGTGGCTCCCATATATGAGCATGATGATCATGAACATCAGGTAAGAAGAAAGAGGCCAAGGACCATAGGTCTCAAAAGAGAATTGTAGAAGGAAATAGAGCAAAACCCTACAGATGAAGTGCTAAGTTTTGAAGAAAGTATTTCTAATGAGATCAATGAGAACAGGGATTTTTGGCTTGAGAAAGTCAACATCCACTTGGATAAGCTCCTTGACAAGGCCAACAGGGATAACAAAATAAATAAGCACATGGTTGATCATTACTATTCCCAATGTCAAGGTCAAACAGTTACAAGCCAAACTAAAAGAAACCCTAATCAGCAATGAGGAGATGGGTAAGTTGTATTTACTTGTTTATGCATCCATGATAGCATAACACACCTCATTTGACACTTTTGGACCAATTTTGAAAAGACATGGAGCACTTTTTGCATTTTGGTAAAATTTCGTGCAATTTTGGAAAACTCGGAAATTTTCACTATGTCTAGAAACGCAGCGAGCTCACACTGCGCTTCTTCCTCGAGCCTCCAAAATGAAAATGGTTGACATTTTTAAAAATATTTTGGCCTCCTATAAAAACCAATTTTCTGAGATTTTTGATTCAGGGCTCAAATTTTGAGAAAAATGCAAAAAAGAGGTCAAAAATCAAGGTTTTGCCTCACATGTTTACTTTCGCTGCGCACAGGGAGACACCTTGGGAAAATGGCCACATCTCAGCCAAAAATGGGTCATTTTGGATTCTCAAATACTCTAAAGACATAAAAACTCTCCCCTACTTCCATAATAGATCTCTAATTTGGATTTGGACTTCAGAAAGGCACTCAAAAATGGCCTCAAACAACTCGTTGCGCTTCTGCAATTTTATGATAAATTTTCATGAATTTTCACTGTGTAATTTTTGGCAGTTTTCAGTTTTACTTTTGTAAAAGTAAAAAGGTAAAGTTAAATGAATGTAAGGGGTTAAAATTAAATGTAAATGGGTAAAATAGGGTTGATTAGGTGTCTTATCCTCCATTTAATGCTTTGAGGAAGTGTCTCATGATGGTTAGGAAAAGGAGGAATTGGTTGAGTAACCTCCCTAGTGTGTAACAAACATTGGATAGATGCATGTATTTGGATTTTCTTATTGGAAATTAAATCTCCAAGGGAGGATTTCACTTGATTAATGGCTATATGAGTTACTTTTTAATCAGTTTCAAAGGTTGGATGTTGTGGAATTGAGCCTTGAATACTAGTGTACAAGTGAATTTGGAAGGAATTAATAGATAGAATTTGCAGCTATTGTGGTGGGATTCATGTGGTATGTGCTTTAGCAGTGTTTTTCCTTCTATGATCATATGTTTGAATTTATTGTACCTTCCATTTCCATTTCCATGCTTCATGTGTTTGTTTTCTAAGATGATAAACATAATTCATTAATTTAATGCTCTATTTTGGAGAATATTTCACATTTTTGTTCATATTCTTCTGATATAAACGAATTCATGAGATTCATGTTCATTTTGAAACCATATCAATCTACCCTATACACAAAGATACGTCTAAAGTGCTACGGTATGTGCCTACCTTGCCCCATTACATCTCTGTAAGTCTGATTTTTAGGGCCCTGACCTAGTCCTCCTAGACCTAAGCCACCATCCAGCACAAAACCATCAAATCAATCAAACCCTGATCTAAACATACATATCCTAATATCTTTCATGTCACAGTCAATCCTTGGCTGTGGTCTACTTGAGAGAGATCTCTCATCCTAGTAGGGCTAGCTACTAGGTCAAAGTGGTATGTGGTGCTTTGCTGGTCTCCTTTTCAGCGTTCATAGAACTAGTGGAGTGCTAACAGGCTGCATGGTCAGTGGGTAAAAAGGTCTGATAACCAGTAATATAATTCCTAAATTTGTTTAAGGAATGGACAATGGATAGAAGCTCATTTTTTGTGACAGTATAATTTAGTTCAACTTTGGACATATTCTTGATAATGAAATAGATGGCATAGAGCAATTTGTCTTCTAACTATCCCAAGGATGCCCCCACATATTTTTCAAATGCATCTGTGTGGATGTGGGAAGGCAGAGCCCAACTTGGACCTTGAATAATTGGAGCAGTAGTTAGCTTTTCCTTAATGAGTTTGAAAGATTCTTGACAGAGAAGAGACTAGAAAAACTCAGGATCTCTAGCCAACAACCCAAATAATGGTGAAGCCACTTTTTTGAAGTCCTTAATGAACCTACTAGAGTAGCCATCCAAACCTAGGAAACTTCTGACATCTCTCTTCTTTTGAGGAACAGGCACCCTTTTTATGATGGTGATTTTGTTTGGGTCCACCTCTATTCCTGCTTGTGATATTGAATGGCCTAGGACTATCCCTACTCTTTTTAAGAATTCACACTTTTCCAACTCTGGGAGATGCACTTCAATGCACTTTCTCCGCACTTTTCCCAAATTGGAGAGAGCCTCCTGGAAATCATACCCATAAGGTGTGAAATCATCCATGTAGATTTCGATAGAGTCATGGACTAGTTCAGAGAAAATTCTCAAGACTTCTCTCTAGAAAGTAGCAGGGGCATTTCACAACCCAAATGGAAGGACTTTGTAAGTGAAAGTGCCACGGTGATAGGTGAAAGTAGTGTTGTCCTGGTCCTCAGGGCTAATTTGGATCTGGTTGTACCCATTGAACCCGTCTAGGAAAGAAAAAAACTTCTTCCCTGCAAGGCCATCTAGGACTTGATCTATGAAAGGAAAGGGAAAATGGTCCTTTTTAGTGGATTTGTTTAGTTCCCGGTAGTCAACAAAGATTCACCACTCTCCATTCTTCTTTTGGATTAGAAAAAGAAGAGACACCCACTCACTTTCTGATATATGATAGATGAAACCTGCAGAAAATTTTTTTTTGTAGTTCATCCGTCATTATGTCCTTTAAATCTGGGTTCATCCTCCTTTGGGGTTGCCGCACAGGCTTTCATCCTTATTTAATATAAATATGATGCGTGCACACCGAGGGATGCACCCCTGTCATTTATTTATAGTCCCAAGTGAATGCATCAAGTTTTCCTTTCAATATCTGGCATAGCTTCTCGTCTTCTTTGGCTAATAGGGATGAGTTAATATTCAAAGATTTTGATGGCCCAAATTCCACAGCCTTGGTGGTTTCAGAGGTTGAATCAACTGAGTACAACTCCATCCAATAGTGGCTTTCAGATTCTCTAACTAGGTCATTGAGTGGAATTTCATTGGGGGGAAGGTTTTGAATGATGTGGTCAATGAGCTCATCCTCATTGGGTTGCCCCCCTCTAAGAAAAATATCTATGGTACAAATGGGGTAGGGTGTGGTACTGTATACTTCATCTTCTTCTTCTCCTTCATCCTCCAACCACACAGGTAGGTCATGGTCAATGGAAGGCTGGGCAGGAGGATATAATACCAACTTTTTAGACAAGGGTCCATTCTTTATAGCCATGTTTTCGGCCCTGGAGCTGATATAAGCATTGATAGTGGCTAACCAAGATCTTGCTTAAATGAGAGCATATCCATTAAACCTGGTTTTTGGCTGAAGGACCGGAAAATCTGTAGGATACTCCCAAGAATCAATTGAGACCATAACATCCTCAACAATTCCTTCTGAAGCTACTATGGACCTGTCTGCAAGTTGTAGAACAATGGTGGTCTTTATCAAAGCTTCTAGGAGGTTGAGTTTAAGCATAGTTTCCTTGGTCATCACATTGATGGCAGCCTCGAGGTAAATCAAATTATTAGGGACTATGACTCCATCGATGTGTACATCTACTACTGGACTTCTAGGGTCTAGGTACTTCGGGAAGATCACCCTTCCCAACATTAAGTCAAACGGTTGTCCCACTACATTGATGGTGGAGGTGTATTTCTTCTTTCTCCCAATTTTCTTAAAGAATTTATCTTTGATGAGCCTATTTCAAATAGGAACATCCTTAATGGCCTAGAGAAGGGGTATTTTCACATACAAAATTTTCAGTTCTCCCAGAATTTCAGTCTCTTTGGAGGTGTGATGATTAGAGTGGATCGGGTGCTCAGGAAAAGGAGGTTGTTGGATATGAGTGTTGATTTCTTCCTTTTCCTCCTCAACCTCTGCGGGTGGATATGGAGGATGATTTTCTAGGAGTACTCTTCCCAACATGAGATTGATCTCATGTATCTCCACAACATAAGATGGATGGGATGTTTCCCCACTGTAAACCTGTTGTGTCTGCTTCTTGTTTAGGTTCAGATTGGGATAGGCAAGCATCTAATCCAACTTAGGTGGAGCAAAATTTGTGAGAAGATGTCGAGGTTGGGGTGGAGGCAGTAAAGCAGGTGGTTGATTGTGTTGGGGCCTCCACCCTTGTGATGGGTTGCTCCACTGAGGTGGTTGAGGAACATATTGATGGAATGGTTGGTTCACATGCTATGGGTGATATGGGGGGTTGTAAGGCCGAGTAGGAGGTGTAGGCCATGATGGAGGAGTAGATGTATACCAATACTACATAGGTGCATTCAAGTTTGTAAGATAGTAGGTGTAAGGTGCACCTTGCATACCTTACTGATATGACAGAGGCCCTTGAGGCCTCCTCTGATTTATGAAACAGAGTTGCTCGAGTCCTCCTTTCCCACATTGATATACAACCTTGAGCCTAGGTAAGGAGGGACACTTATCTCTGGCATGATTCTATTCACAAACTATGAAAACCTCTATGACATTTAGTGGACATCCATTCTGAGGATGTTTTCTAGTACATCTAGGGCAGAAGATAGCCAAGGCCCTCTCTACTTCCTCTTGCTTCCTCTTGATCTGCATTGTTTCCATTTGCAAATAAAATGTGTGCAACATCTAACTTTTTAAGTCCTCCAACATATTTCCAATCTCATTCTTGATGGAGGTGGAAGAGGAAGTGGTGTTGGTTATGCTTTGGCTAGCTCTACCTTTCTTTCTAACTTCCCTAGAGTGATTTCTAAAGATAATTTTGATGTCCTCATAAGAAATCTGGTATATGTCTCCTCCAGACAACATATTAAGGGTTTCTATCATCTCTTCCTTGATCCCTCGGAGAAGTACAATTTAAGTGATTTGGGATCAAGGTTGCAGTTGGATCTTTTATAGCTCAGTTGGAATCTTTCTTCATAATCCTACAAGGATTCATCTGGTCCCAGAGTCATCCTAAATATTTCTTCTTTTTCCTTGGACCTACAATAGTCTCTATATTTTTTGTTAAAGGACTCTTGCATCTATGCCCTGGTAGTGATGTTGTTCCCAGACAAACCCATGAACCAACGCAAGGTTGCATCCTTGAGGGTGGATGGGAATAGTTTTAGCTTCTGGTCATCTGAGGCATAGTCACAGGTCCTGCAGACAACAAGAAACTCAAACATGAAGGTGTCAGGATCCTCAGAATTAAGCCCATGGAAATTTGGAAGGGTTGAGGGACTGATGTTATTCATTCTAGTTTCCCTATATTTTTCCCTAATGGGAAAGACTCCTTGGGTCCCAATCCCAGCCATGACTTGAATAGGTGAAGAAGGTTCATTAGGTGAAGCAAGTTCTTCTTCTTCTATGATAGGTTCTTTAAAGTTTTCAAGTGGCTCACCTATGGTGTTTTCAACTTCATAGTCAGTGAAGAAGAGTGAAGGGTGATTGTGTGGTGATGTGGGGGTTTTTGGTAAAAAATTTCTTTGGTTATCCCTATTCCTACGAGGCATGAAACTCAACCACTAGAATATAGATATTTGTTATTCTTGCTTTATCTTGCTGTTGTAGGGGTTTAACTTATCCTATTGTAAAGGAACTCAACCCTATTCTGGAGATTTAAGACCTCCTGCCAATGAGTATGTTTAGTTATGTTTTGTGTCCCAAAACTATGCATTGCGTACAATGGTGAGGCTGAGCATATCTATTGCATTCAAACAACTACTTAAGGTCGTTCCTACAGAGGATTGTGAAGGGTCTAAGTTGAAACAAAAGGAAAGAAATCAGGTAAAATTAGAAGCTCTCACAAAGTCCCAGACTATATCTTCTTATGGACAGGTACAATGGAATAACACTTGAAATGATGGCCATTGTTCCAACCACAATTCAAGATATTTAGGAAGAATTTCTGAACCTGGTTTCCATAGAAACGTTCTTGTTGGGGATTCATTGAAGAGCGAATTTTTGGCGTTGAAGGTTATCCACAATGTTGTAATAGATACAACCCTCATGTACAAACATCCTCATGGCACAAATTTTAAGATGGCTTTACAAACCATTTCAAAAGAAATTTGAACAGAGAGTTTCAACAATCTGAAAATAATCAGAATATTGTTGAAGTTGCAAGAGCTGCAATGGATCTAGCATTACTGAAGGTTCAGAATGGGCCAACGTTTTGAAATCCTCGTTTCTCATAAAAAAATAGTTTCATT
Organism: Pinus albicaulis; assembly: GCA_034641835.2. Taxonomy (NCBI): domain Eukaryota; kingdom Viridiplantae; phylum Streptophyta; class Pinopsida; order Pinales; family Pinaceae; genus Pinus; species Pinus albicaulis. Next base: position 1,120,872,625 of record CM076581.1, on the reverse strand, counting down.
GTTGAGTGATCACAGTAGGAGATGTTCACTTATTGATGGCCAGCTGAATTAATGAGCTGCATCAGCTGCTTTTTTTTTTTTAAATTATCCCAAGGGATTTTCTCTGTAAATTATTGGATTCACATATTGTTTATGTAGAGACCTGTTTTCTTCACTTTTTGGTGTGAAGCTTCTTTAAATTCCATCTATGTTCTTGATTTATCAAAGTAATATGAAATTGGTTTGCAGGTTGTGAAGGCAACAATTTGGTACTTCTCGCATTGTTATATACATATCTTCAACATATAACTCCAAATAAGGGGTATTTATTAGCTGAATTCACAAATATACTCAACTCTGGCATTTCACGTTGGATTCATTTATTAATGCCCAGCAGTTCATTTTTCAAAATCTCACGCTTGCAGGGATTTCTATACTAATTGTTAGGCCCAAGATAAACTGCTATTTTTTTTTCTTCCGTCTTCCATAATTAGCTTTTGTGCTCTCTGATGAACGAGATCCCATGCTCAATGGAAAGATTTCTCGTCTGAATGGTTTATGGTATTTTATTCCAGTGTGCTACCATTTATTCTCAACCTTGTTATCTTGTTTTTATTTCTTTAGATATGGCACCTTGAGCTTAATGATGATGTGAGATTTTTCTCTGGTGACAATGGGTAGATAGTTTATTGAGGTAGCCCGCTTTGATCCAACAACCGGGCTTTAGACCAAAATTAGGTTTGCATGGGCATTGGCATGGTTGCCTGATAAGGGACATCTGAAGGAACAACATTGTGAATGATATTATATGCAGAAACTAGTGTTTGGTTTTCACCAAACATCATGGAACATAATAGTACTGATTGAGTAGATTAATTAATAGGCTGGAATTGAACTCAAATATGGGATCTTGAATGCAGAAACACTATGGAAATCATTGTTAGTGTATCACAAAATTTTGAGTGTAGATTACCATTGTTGAAATTGTTAAAAGTGTGCAACAGTGTTGGCACTCCCAAACTTGTATGGTAAGTAGTGATAATGATTAAGATCATATTAGAGGATGGGTTGTAATTTAACTTATAATCATTTAATAAAAAGGTAGGAAGTAACTGAAAATAAATATGTGAAGATTGCTTGTTTAGTGGGATTAAAAAAATTATTACAAGTAATAAGTTATCCAGAAACAACCATTGGTGGTCGAATTGGTCATGCTTGGAATAGCAATTTCATTAATAAAAAATAAACAATTATAAATGGCTCTAGCTATTCATGGTACATGCTATAGACAATATGGATGTAGCGAATAGGTTATGGCTTAAATTGCTAATGTTAATTTATGACAAACACTCAAACTACATATCAGCCATTTTTTCTTTTAAAATGCAAAATACTTTATAACAATAGAAAGATATTAGGAAATCTCAATAACTACAAAATGAGATTTGCTACATAAACTATCATATTTAAGTTGAAATGTTATACCTTAGTTCACCCTTCCATTTTAAGCAATGCACACTATAATATGTGTAATCTACTCACTCCTTTGACATGAGGATAAGTTCCAAGATTTGGCATTCTTGGCTTGATATTAAGTTGATGTTGTGGCCTCCAATGATGTATGCGGTAAGCATTGAATTATGAGTAGTGCAAAATCAGTATAAGTCAATTATTTTATTAAAACTTGGCACTATTTCGCTAGTTCAATGGCTGGAAGTGATGGTGTTGGAGATGGAAATACACTACCTCCAAAGAGGGTTTGCTAGTCCACCAATGGATTTGCAATAGTTTGTTACAACAACTCAGTTAATTGTTCCTCAATAAATCATTATAGGAAAATCCTCCCTTGGTAACTGATTGTTACAGAAGGCCTTTTGCTATGATATATGGCTGAATTTGTCCTCAAAATTAAAGAAATTGTCCTGGGAATTGAGGAAGGATTTCAGCTTGCACAAGACAATCAAACTCAACCACTAGAATATAGATCTATGTTGTTCTTGCTTTATCTTGTTGCTATAGGGGTTTAACTTAGGCCTATCCAAGTGATTACTACAACATTTGTAAAAATAGATGTATTAAGTTGTTGCTTCAGGTGCTAGGTTTCAAAACTATATTTCCACCACTTTGTTAATGGAAATCTTCTTACAGGAAAGACGAATCGATCCCTAAAATAGTAGATATAGGCCCATCCAGGTGATTAATACAACCTCTGTAAATGAAATCTAATTTTGATCTACTCATTCCTTTACATGAGGATAAGTTCCAAGATTTGGCATGTTTGGCTTGATATTAAGCTGATATTGTGGCCTCCAAGGATGTATGCAATAAGCATTGAATTATGAGCACTGCTAAACACAACCATTTTTTTATTAGTATAAAACGGATTAGTATAAGTCAATTATTTTATTAAAACTTGGCGTTGTTTCACTTGTTCATTGGCTGGAAGTGATGGTGTTGGAGATGGAAATATACTACCTCCAAAGAGGGTTTGTTGGTCCACCAATGGATTTGCACCAGTCTGTTACAAAAACTCAGTTAATTGTTCCTCAATAAATCATTAAAGAAAATTCCTCCCTCGGTCACTGATTGTTACATAAGGCCTTCTGCTATGATAGATGAATGAACGTTATCCTCAAAATTAAAGAAATTGGCCTGGGAATTGAAGAAGGATTTATGCTTGCATAAGACAATCAAACTCAACCACTAGAATATAGATCTTTGTTGTTCTTGATTTATCGTGTTGTTGTAGGGGTTTAACTTGATCCTATTGTAAATGAAATCAGCCCTATTATGGAGAGATATGACCTCCTACCAATGAGGATGTTCAATTATGTTTTGTGGCCCAAAACTATGCCCTGCTCAAATTCGGCTTTTGAAAGGTGACAAAAATACCCTGAAATGGGCTACTAAGGAACACAAGCTATGCATGTATTGAAGATCATATCTCAGCTTGATTTTGGCTCTTAGAGTAGTCAAATAGATCTTCCTTCCAATTTAGCTATTGCACTAGTCTGTGTATAGATCTAGATCTGGGTAGTCTAGACCCTTAAACTAGGTCTCAAAGAGATGCATTAAGTTGTTGCTATAGGTGCTAGGTTTCAAAACTATAATCCCACCACTTTTTTAATGAAACACATCTTGCATGCTAGATGGAATCGATCCTTAGAACAGTACATATAGGCCCATCCAAGTGATTACTACAACCTCTGTAATTGAAATATAATTTTGATCTGCTCACTCCTTTGATTTGGCATGCTTGGCTTGATATTAAGCTAATGTTGTGGCATCCAAGGATGTATGCAAGCATTGAATTTGACATCACTTAAAATGAAAATATACTGTACATTGTCAAACTTTTTTCACAAAGGTATATCATTTTTTTTGAATGAACAAGATCTTCACAACCTGGAATTTCCAACTTTTGTTCTTTCGAAATAAATTGTTACACAATATAGGCCACAAGTTATGGTTTCCCGATAAGTGATGTAAATATATATAATATTTACAGTGCAATCTTTAATTATATCAAGTGAGCAATAAGACAAGAAATCAAATTGAAGTTACAAGTATGCAAGACCCTGCACATACCATAGACCATTAGAAACTTGTTTCTTTGGATGCCCTTGAAACTCTTGGTTACTCCTATAATCCAAAATCCATATAGCAAATCGATTGAAAGGAAAAATACAATAGTGGTACAACACATTTCCAATGTAAATGGATGTAGAAATGCACATGCATTGGAATTTGTCTCTCTTACAGGAACCACTACAACTAGGCCTGATTCTACATAAGGTTGTGTGAAGTCCAAAATATTCTACCGATTTGTCAAAATTGAAACATCTCCTATGATTTCATCAAAGATCTGCAAGACTTCAACTGTGAATAGATGCACTAATTTGGTAAGCATATACTTATTTTCGTACTACTTGATAAATTATAATAAGTAGTGTAAGCATAGTTGTAAGGTCATCAACAGGGGAAACACATTTTTACATTAACAAATAGGTCACCAAACAATTTAGGAGCCATTAAATTTTAACTGTATACTAACCTATAAAGTGACCTGCTCTACGAGATCATCATAATTGGGTGTAGAATTTCCTGTTCCATAAGGTTGAAATGTGTATCGAATATAGTGAAGCAATTTCACTGCAGCAATAAACCGGGTTTCTACCATTCACTTTTACAAATTCTTGGTTGCATGACTTTCTAGGAACACCAATAACAAGTTCCTTTCCATGGACCCAACCCGTGGCATTGTTTTTCTTTCACCGTGCCATATAATATCAGACAGTTTTGGCTTTATATGATATTGATTATCACTGATGGTGGATGTATTTTTTGGAGGGGTGACCAATAAGCCAGTTCCATTTGGCCAGTAACCAATGTTGTGGAAGCTTGTACCAACTACATTTATAATCTCAAAAGTAGAGCCCATTAAGTCTCCATGTTTTTCTACGTACACAACAAGAAACAACAATGTTGTATGCAACTTGGAAGAAGACCCAAAAAGGGAACGAGAACAAACCCTATCAGACCATGGTTCCCTTCATATAAGGTTCAGGAAACATGGAAAAATTTTGACATATGACATACTAAACCAACTACAACAAATCCTCTGTAGATTTCAAGGAAATTAAAAAAAAAAAAATTACCTGTACTCTTGGCCAGCCATGGAAGATCATCCTGTAAGAACGGGAGCTATCACGAACTAGTGGACAACGAAATCGAAGGTAATAGTTAGAAATTGAAAAACTAAACCCTCTACTAGGAACCAAATGCAGCGAACACTGGTAAAAGATTTAATGTAAATACCTGTAAAATCCCACGGGAAACAGACCAAAATAACTGCACAGATAACATAGAAGGATAGGGTTATCAAATGTTTAAAAAAGAAATAAACCAGTTGAAATTTTTTCGTACTGAATGGAAAGAAATCCTCTGAAGATTTCAAGGAATTTTTTTAGAAAAAAATGATTTACCTGTAATCTCGACGAGCCATGGAAGAGAACCGCAACTTGGAATAAGACCACAGAAAGGAGAAAGAAAAAACCATAGCAGAGCATTGTTTCCTTTGTAGGTCTTGTGAAAAGTTTGGAAAAGAGGGAAATAATTTTACATATCACATATTAAACCAACGATGGAAAACACTCCAATCGTCTAATAGAGAATCAACAGCCTAGGACCGTACAAGGTGGCATTCTAAGGGAGTTTGTCTCAGATTATGGTGTAATTAACAACAAAATGCATCTAATATAATGCTATGGCTTTCATCAGAGAGAAATAAATATTCGTTTGTTAGGATTTATACATACGTCATGCAGTAACTTTGCATAGTTTCTTAGCAAGAGTGAGTTTCACGGATTTGCCTCGAGAATTTTCTGATAGTAGGATTTCGTACACTCAGAAACAGAATCAGTGTTGGAAACTTCATGATTTCCACCCCCCAATGCCAAACCCTCCAACTATATACATCGCCCCCATCCTCTGTCTCAGACACCGATTGTGAATTTCTTGGCATAAGACATTAACCAGAACCCCCTTCCCCTCTTGTGGGCCTCAGAACATCAATTTTTATTCCCGAGATAGAAGGGTTTTCGCTTCCCAAATGATCAAAAACGGCGGCAATTTTATGGGCCCGTTTGAAACTCTTTGAGGTACTCTTATGGAGATCAGCTTCCAAGTCCAGGTCGTGCAAGAGCTAGACGGTGGCTTTGCATATTTACATCGCCTAAACCATCGGACTATGGTAGCATGGGTTTAATGGAGCCCATAATTAGATTAGAAGAGCTTCATAGCAGCATCTTTGCAAGAAATCCCAAATCAAAAAATGCGAAGAAGCTAAAGCTTGTAGATTCAGAGAATTCCTTCACTCGGATCACCTTTTGCTACTGCATAACTGTATACGATTGCGCGGTAATGAAATACTGTATACGATTCCGCAAGATTCGATGGATTGAGGGCCAAGTCGAGAGCTGGAAGGGATGAAGTATCCAACTATCTTTGGTGGTGTGCGATGCATATATGCCTACTTATCCTTAGTCTCAGACACCGATTTTGAATTTCTCGACATAGGACACGAACCAGAACCCCCTTCCAAGTTCCCCTCCTGTGGGCCTCAGAACATCAGTTTTTCTTCCTGATATAGAAGGGTTTTCGCTTCGTAGCAACATCTTTGCCAGACATCCCAAATCAAAAAACGCGAAAAGCTAAGAATTCCTTCACTCAAAGAATTCCTTCACTCAGATCTCCTATTCTAGAGCATAACATGTCATTTATAGCTTTTACTAGCACGGTAATGAAATACTGTATACAAATTCGCGAGATTCGATGGATCGAGGGTCGAGTCGAGAGCTGGAAGCGATGAAGTATCCAACAAGCTTTGGTGGTGTGCGATGCATATATGCCCACTTATCATTTTCTCTTGCAGAGGAAGTTCGTTATACACAATTTTTCTACGTGTTTCAATCCAATGGCAGAGCATTCTTTAACCATCTAACATTTGATCTACGTTGCAGACAGGTACACGGTGGCAACTGGGAGGTGTTTTCAAAGATGAACGCTTTAAGCATAAATATATATTAATATATTTTTAAATGTATAAATAAATTCAATTTCCAATATTATTAAATTTGTTTAATTTGATTAAAAACTTACAATTTTAAAAATTCTTTATTTAGAAAAGATATAAAAAAATTTAGTGCTAAAAGTTTTTCCATTGCCACTATAATATGTTGAATGACCACAAAATCCGCAAAATTTTTAGTGCTTATGCGTCGGATTTGAAGTTGTGATGAATTTGAAACCAATGAAACCAGCGTGCAGTAGCCTGTGAATTCAAATTTCCACGACGTTGTCTAAAACGTCAAAAATGCATTCTAATAAACTAATTATGGTTTGTTATTGAAAATTTATGAATTACATCACAATTTTAGATTAATCTAGCAATTGTAACTATAACTTACCAAGCGTATATTCAATAGCCTTGAAATTTATGATTTAGCAAGAATTATGAGTCACATCAAATTTTTATAAGGTGGAGAGCTTACTCCTTAAACTTATCCCAATTATAAGTCACATCAAAATTTTATTAGCTTAATGGTCACCAAAAGTAGATCCAACAACCTAGAAATTTATGACTTAACTAAAATTATGAGTCACATCAAACTTTATAAGGTTGACGAATCTATTATTTGAACCTTATTACAAAGAACAAAAAAAAATCCCTCTTAAAGACCAAGTACAAAAAATAACATGTAAATGTCTCAACCACTCAATAGTCTCACAAGCAAACATAAAATTTGAAATAATCAGATTGAGTAGCAAATTATTATTTAATAGCAGTATATAGACCTACATGTTATTTATACTTTTTATTTTAAAATCAATTTAATTTTATCTTAAAATTTATTTTATCACATGTATAGAAAGACCAAATTATTTTAATATTTAAATTTTTTACTATTTAATCTCATAACATATTTAATTTGATATTTAAATATTTTAAATTTTATTTTATATATATATATATATATATATATTATACCATAAATTTTAAAATATTATAAAACATTTGAATATTTTCTATGATAAATCAAATTTAAATTAATCTTAATTATGAATGGGATTTTAGTTTTTACCAGTATTTCACTTTCTTAAAAAAATCTGATTAAATTTATGATTCAACAAATTTCTACCCAATTCTAATCAAATTAGACCAACACTGCAAACTCTGCCACTATAGTATGATGAGTCGCCTCAAAATTATTAGTACTTGTGCGTGTGATTTGAAGTTGTGAAGAATTAGATTAGTTTTTTTTTCCGAATAGAGGATATAATTTTAGGTTAGATTAGTTTTGTTTGTTTTTTTAAAACCTGTTTTTAAATGTATAAATAAATTGTATTCTTATTAAAATTAAAAATAAGTGTAAACAGAAATAGAATTTTAACATTTATATCAAATACAATAAGAGAATTTTTGTCATTTAAAATTAAACTTGCTAATTTTTTTTAATTGTATTAAAAACTCACAATTTTAAAAATCTTCACCAAATTTAATGATATCAAAACTTAAAGTATTTATTTGTGTGATTTGAAGTTATGGTGAATTTGAAACAAGTAAAGAGAAAATATTTTTTTCTAATTTTATTTAAAACTCACAATTTTAAAAAATCTTCATCAAATTTAAGTGCATTATTGATATCAAAAAATTGATAAGAACTCGAAAGAAAAGAAATGTATTGAATAACTAGCAGCTCACATGTGAGCAAGCTACACTTGGAGACTGCATAAACTGGAGCGTATACTCTACATTCAATTAATCAAAGATACATCAATAAATACATCTCAAAAGAATAGGGAGTTGAGACCAAACTCCTACAACCTAGGAACTAATCCTAACTAAAGGAGTTACTTTACAACCATTTAACCATTTCTCCATTAATATAATATAACATTAATTATTTTCAACACTCCCCCTTAATGGAGAAAGGATTATCCGAGAGTCCTAACATGCCTCTAAAAAAATCAAGCTTCACTTTCAAAAGAGGCCTGGTAAAAATATCAGCCACATTGTCACATGTTTTACAATATTCAATAAAAAAATCTTTTGACTGGACTTTTTCTCTAACAAAGTGAAACTGAGTATCGATGTGTTTCGTGTTCTTATGAAACACTGGGTTGTTTTCTAGCTTAATGGAACTTTGGTTGTCACATTTGATGACAGTTGCCTCTTTTTTCTCTTCTTCTGCATCATGGAGAAGCCTCCTCAACGAGATAGCTTCACATGTTGCTACGCATAATGCTTGGTACTCGCCTTCAGTTGAAGATAAAGACACATTGCTCTACTTTCTACTGCTCCATCCTCTAACCCCAGATCCAACACTAAATGCATAACATGTGATATATTGTCGATCATCTAGGTTAACTTCCCAATCGAAGTCTGAAAAACCTGCTAAAGTAACATCAAATGTATCATTGTATAAAATACCATATTTACTAGTACCATGAAGATACCTTAGCACACTTTTTGCTACCATCCAATGACTTTCAAGAGGTTTAGGAATGAACTGGCTCAGCCGACTCACAGAGTATGCTAAGTCTGTTCTAGTTGTAGTTAGATATATCAGACAACCAACTAGCTTCCTATACAAAGTAGCATCCACCTCCTTAGAGTCATCGTCACTACACAACTTCAGGTTCTGCTGCAAAGGTGTTGATGTTGTCTTACACTGTTCCATTCTGAATTTTTTGAGCAGCCCTATGACATACTTCCCTTAAGTAAGGAAATTTTGTCCAGAGTCTCTCCATACTTCCAGACCTAGACAATAATGTCAACTTCTGAGGTCTTTCATTTCAAAAACCTGTTACATCTCCAATTTGATTTCTTTGATTAATGCATTTGCATTCCCTATTATAATCATGTCATCCACATACAAGGAAATCAAAATTATCTGCTTCTATTCATCATACACAGTATATAGATTTGGATCATTATTACTCCTATGAAAACCATGTTGTAAGAAAAATGAATCAATATTCTCGTACCAAGACCTGGGTGCTTGTTTTAAACCATAAAGTGCCTTTTTTAATCTACATGCTAAGTGTTCTTTCCCATGCTTAATAAACCCTCCAGGCTGCACTGAATAAACCTCTTCCTTTAAATCACCATTTAGGAATGCAGACTTAACATCTAACTGGTGTATCTTCCATTGATGTTTTGTAGCTAAATCAATTAACATTCTAATAGTATTTAGTTTGGCTATAGGAGAAAAGGCTTCTTCATAGTCAATTCCCTCTTTCTATGAATAACCCTTTGCTGCCAGTGTATCTTTAAACTGTTATATATTCCCATTTGCATTAAATTTAGGTTTGTAAATCCACTTGCAACCTATGGGTATTTTTCCTTCAGGAAATTCAACTAGTTCCCAAGTATTGTTTCTAATAATAGATTCAAATTCTTCATTCATTACAGTCCTCCACTCATGGGATTGAATAGCTTCTTTATAATTTGTGGGCTCTATAACACTTAAAATGTTTGACATTAAAGCATTGTCTTTCAATCTCGCTGGTAGTTGAGTCTGCCTACCTAATCTTCTCGGTAAAGGACTCACATCAAATCTGTCTGCTTCAGACCTGAGCACGCTTGAGTTACTGACTACATCACATGCCTCTTCCTATTTCTATTGTTGTTGTTTATGTTGATTTCCCTCACTGCTTTCTTCCATCAACAATGGAATGTTCCATTCTTCAAGATTGTTTCACTTATTTCCTCCCTCAACTTGCTCATGAAATATAACATCTCGACTTGAAAATAATTTATGAGTCAAAGGATTAAACAACTTATAAGCTTTAAACTCAGTGCAAAATCCTACAAAGATGCATTTCATGGTCTTAGGATCTAACTTCTTCCTATCTTCCTTGGGTATATGGCAAAGGATTTTGACCCAAAAACTCTTAAATGATTCACTGCTGGCCTATATCCATAAAGTGCTTCAAAAGAAGTTTTAAAATTAAGACATTTAGTTGGACTCCTATTTTTTCAGTAAATTGTAGTGTTGATTGCTTCAGCCCAAAAGCCATTGGATAGACACTTACCTTGAAGCATACTTCATGCACACTCCACAAGGGTTCTAGGATTTTGTTTTGAAACTTCATTTTGCTACGGAGTGTGAGCTACTGGGAACTGTTGAATAATCCCGTGATTTCTGCAAAACTACATGAACTCTCCCAATTTGTATTCTCCCCCTTGATCTGAGCGGAGAATCTTAATGAATTTCCCTGTCTGCTTATCCACAATATTCTTAAATTCTTTAAAGAATTGAAATGTCTGGATCTTTTTTCTGATAAAATATATCCAAGAGAATATAGTGCAATCATCAGTAAAGAGTAAAAAATAATATGCACCACCTAGCAACCTAGTCTGCATAGGTCTACATATATATGTATGCACAAGCTCTAGAATATATCTTTTATTCCTATCAACATTCAAGGGAAACTCTTCCCTATGCATTTTCCCTAATGCAAATCCATCAAAATCTAAATAAAAATTATGAAAAGAAGGAAGTCCATCAACCATACTTTCCTTTGAAGCAACATCAGATCTTGTAGGTTAAGTTGACCAAATCTCTGATGCCAAATATTCTCGACTGACAATCCTGTTGAAACAAGAACTTGGTGTGGCATGCTCTTGAAAGTCAACCTATAAGGGCTTCCCACACATAATCCTTATGTAATTGGTTCCTTATTACTGTCCTTTATGACAAAATATGTTATGAATAATTCAACTTGCAGGTCCTCATATGTTATCATTGACACAAATATTACATTCTTCTTGATCCCGGGTACATACATTAAATTTTTAATATATCTAATATTATCACCAGGCATCATCACTGGAATATATTCGTATGGATTCTTGAGTGTCATCTAGATCTCATTGGACGATTTACTATCTTTGATATGTGGGATAATGTTATCTTTAACAGGCATCTTCAATAAGACTTTCACCTTATTCTCCCTTTTATCCCAATCTTGTATGAGTGCAGCCACACTTGTCGTAATGTTCGACTTATGCTCATCACCACTGATGATTGACCATGCGCTCGCTCCATCAACCAACGTCTGTAGCTTGAATTTCCAATTGGTATAATTGGCCCCATTGAGTTTTCTATTCTTGTTGACATAAGTTTCTGTATAAATTTTTCATTTTGGAATGATCGCATTCTAGAATCTCTGATATCAATCGATTCTAACTAAGTGAAAAATTAGAAGCTACACTAAAAAAACCTAGCACATACCAGAACTTGATCACAGATTTGCCACCAATCTGGCACGATCTTTGTGTCTACAACTCAGAACTACCACCGATCTGGAGAAAATTGTTGTGTCTGCAACTCAGATCCGTCACCAATATTTTTTGTGTCTGCAACTCAAATCCGACACCAATCTGGCAAAATCTCAAGCGCAGATCCATAAAAACGAGGTCAACACACTTTTTAGCTTAAAAAAACACGCTAATCAAAATATAGCTAAGTAAATGGACATCAACACTAGAATGACCCCGAAATCTGTGTTGATCAGCGCTACCGTGGCTCCAAAAACAACACTGACTGCTTTGTGCTCAACTGGCTGAGGTCTGTGAGAAACCAAGTTTCTCCTGTGAGTTAGGTATTCCTCCCGACCACCTAAACTCTGAAACTATGAGCAATGAGGCTCCAATGTTTCCATTTGGGTATTGCAGCCACAAAGGCTTTGTAGCCACGAAGGCTTTGTAGCCACTAAGGCTCTATAGGTAAATCGGGCTCACCAAATCTAAGCTCTAATACCATGATAAAAACTAGAAATAAAAAAAATGTATTGAATAACCAACAACTTACAGGTGAGCAAGCTACACCTGTAGACTGCATAAATTGGAGCATACACTCTACATTCAATTAATAAAATATACATCAATAAATACATCTCAAAATAATAGGGAGTTGGGAACAAACTATTACAACCTAGGAACTAATCCTAATTAAATGAGTTACATTACAACCATGTAACAATTTCTCCATTAATACAATATAGCATTAATTATTTTCAGCTAAATTTTAATACTTATTTGTGTGATTTGAAGTTATGGTAAACTTGAAACAAGTAAAGAGAAGAGACAGAAATGCAATATTTAGTGATTTCAAATTTCTAAAATTTAAAAGAAGCAATCTCCTTAATGGATTATTTAAACTATCATTAAAAGGCATTGTCTAACTATTAGATAAATTTGGATATCTTGGTCAGAATGTTGCAAAAAACAAATTCCATACCATATTCTTTGTTATTTAAAATGGTCTTTTGATTATGTATATAGATTCAACTTCCTAAACAAAACCCTCAGTCACTAGGATTGTGGAGATTTCACATTTAAACTTATGGTTCCAAAAAATCCCTACTTAATTATGAATAAATTAGACCAAAAAATATAAGATTTTTTTTTTTTTTTTTCAAAATGTATAGCAGGTAGACTACAACTTTACTACTCCATTCATTGTTTATATTCCAGTACAAAAATGTCATCGTCCTTCCATTGTCATTGTATTATAATAAGTTTCCTCAAAAAAATTTAAAACTTATGTTTGTGATTTAAAATTGGGATGGATTTGAAATGAGTAAACCAATGAAATTGACAATGATTTAAAATTTCCTTGGCACTTTCTAAAATGTAAAAATGTATTCTAAGCAATGGATTATTACATTGATAGGTGTTTCATTGTGAATCGTATCACATCAATATTCGTCTACCTTTTTCTCATTTGTGTGAAATTTTTCCAAATTTTGATTGGTCCAATAAGTTCGACCTATTATTGCAGTCTACCAGAAGGGTGGCACCATTCTCCAGTTGTAGTGACAATTTCAACAATGAGTGGTACCATTATCTGATAGAGTGGAAATTTCATCGACATCGACATCTACATAGGATTATTAAGTTAAGACACCAAAATCACCAGAGGTTTTGGAGAGGTAGTTGGTCTAATCAAAGTAGTGTCTTTCTCCAAGTTACAACTCATTGTCTCTTTGATCATGCACAACACACACATAACTTCCACAAAAATTGTTACACAAATCTAATATGATAGTCATGTACACTTAAATGGAGTAGTCTAATGAGTTGAAGTTTCACCCCTCAGGTTACGCGTCGAGTTGTTGCCAGCGACCTCCTCCGGTAGAACCTCCACCCGTGGTCCTCGTCTTTGTTAACATAGTCGAACTCTTATCCACCTCCTCGCTATCTGCACTCCAGGCTACGTTCCCCCAGCACTAGCTCCAACCGACTAGACGTTCAACCTACCTATAGGCTGGAAAATTAATGCAGCATCTATGGAATTCTCGTACGAATTCCAATTTGAAATTTAATGAGTTAAGATGACATGACAGGGCACCTGCTAAAATGTCAACTCGTTGTACGATTCAACGATTTCATGTTGGGTGGAACCCTTCCCTCGTGGCCAAGTAAGATACGAAAACATCGAAAAATGAGCACGTGAGAACTCAATTGTTGAATTCTGGACTTACATCACGTCTTCCGAACGCGATTTTGCATATCTCATGTTGAGACATTTGTTGTTGTGAGACCTTTATTTCCATATGTCACTATGAGATATTTGTTGTTGGAGCTTTTGTTTTCATTTGTTTCATTACCCAATGTTATCATTACTATCTGATGTGTGTGTTGTGAGACATTTGTTTTCATTTAATTGCTTCCAGACATTTTTCGGAAGCCATTTGCAAAGGACAACAATGTAGGGGAAGACGTTGATATCCATACATTTGTGTCCAATTGTGAGAACAAGCATTGAGGAAGAAATGAACTGTCATTTTGTGAGAACCTATCAGATGAAGAGGAAGTGCCCAATTTATATGAACCTTTTGTAGTTGTGGAATACTTTCCTTTTGCAGCTATGGAGTCCTTTTCTTTTGCAACAAAGGTAAATTTACCGCAATTTTTTACAATTTTCTTACATTTTGTACACATTTTCAACATTTTTTTACTCCTATTAGCAATTTTTCTAACAAATTTTCTCATTTTTGTTAAAAAAATTCTAGGTTGCAGGTGGGTTGCATTCACAGCTAGTTTTCAGGGTAGTGTATTGAAGAAATCTAGTGAGGAGAGGTAAATTGCTACCAGATATTCTTAAATTCCTCTTTTCTGTTTTCATTGATTATGTTAAAAAAAATCAGAGAGTTTCCAGAATAGTGACCATTGACTTGCCACAATAGTGGCTAGTGAGTTTTTGCAACGACCACCCAACGAGTTGTCGTAATGGGTGAACCAACAACAACTCATTTGTCACCATTGCAGAAAATCACTAGTCACCATTGCAACAAATCTGTAGTCTAATGAGTCATGCGCCTGTTACATATTTTCAGCCAAATTTTCTCCCATTGTTTCTTTGTGTGTTATTTTCAGCCAAAAAGAAGAACAACTTACAAAGTATTAGTAGTCATAGATGAAGGAATATCAACTAATAATTTAAAAAAACCTAACACACCTACAAATTTCTCCTAATCAACCTAATAAACCTAGGTCAAACTAGTCAACCTAGGTCAAACTAGTAATTATCAAATCTAGCAAACCTATGTAAACCTAGTAAATCTATGTCAACCTAAGTCAACCTAAGTCAACCTAGTAAACTTAGGTAAACTTGGTAAACCTAATAGAGTTAGGTTAATAAACCGTGGTTAAACTAGTAAACTTAGGTCAACCTATTTAATATATTAAACCTAGTATATGTAGATCAACCAAATAAACATAGGTCAACCTACTCAACCTAGTAATTATTAAACCAAGTAAACCTAGTAAACTAGTAAACTTAGGTCAACCTAATAAACCTAGGTCAACCTAGTAACTATTAAACCAAGTAAACTTATTAAACTAGTAAACTTAGATCAAACTAATAAACCTAGGTCAACTTAGCCAACTTATGTCAACCTAAGTCAACCTAGGTCAACCTAGGTTAAACTAGTAATTATTAAACCTAGTAAACTAGTAAACTTAGGCCAGCCTATTTAATCTATTAAACCTAGTAAATGTAGATCGACCTAATAAGGAGTAGTCTAACAAATATGAATCTCTGATGAGATTTCGACTCTATTAACAAAAAATGGACCCACAGGTGGAGGGTATGTTAGGGCAGCTTGCCTACGACGAGTCGACGCGTAACCCAAGGGGTGAAATGTCAAATCGTTAGATTAATCCAACCTAATATACCTACGTCAACCTAACCAACCTAGTGAATCTTGTAAATCTATGTCAACATAGGTCAACATAGTAAACTTAGGTAAATTTTAGGTATATAGTTGCCTTTGGAAGACAACTTCTAGGACAACACTTTACTAATGAGGAGGGTGAGTGCTGATATTTTTGCTAATCTCGCTTGGGGTTTCTCCTTGAACTAAAAGGGTTTGCAATAGAAGGATGTTTATTTTTTTCATAGCTAGTAAGAACTTGATTGTAGGATGTAGATCTACTCCCTTTGCCAACATTTTCCATAAGAAGAGAAATAGAGAAGACACTTGGAGTTCAACAACTAGGATTTGGTAGTATTATAAATTCTACAAAGCCTATATTTTTTTTGTAGCTTGCTGGGACTAAATCTTCATCATTTCCAATATATCACCCCGATCAGAACTAGAATTGAACCGGGGACTTCACATCAAGGAGTGCGTTTACAAAGCACCCGATCATTGTCTATCAAAGACCCCATGGACTTGCAAAGCCTATATATTAAAATAATTAAATAATTTCATTATAAAATAATAATTTAAGACATAATATGACAACTATTTTATTGTTGAATAAGTCATATTTTAATTTTCTATTCCCAATATAATGTGTTGTGTTGGATTTTTTTTCCCACAAAAAAAATTGCATACTCGTTATTTCATAGAAATCAAAGCATACACATTGTTGCTTAATTACAACCCCCTAGACCTGTATGTCAAGATTTATGGAACTCTACTGATCCATAAAAATAAGAGGGAAAACATAAAAACATGCATGATTCAATTGCTATAATAGTAGCGGGTTAGAAATTGTTGTTGGCATACACCTTAAGGACATCAACCACATTTTTTGTAATCACTAAATGTCCTACAGAATGGTGTAAAACTTCCTTTGATCTTATTTCTGCCTCAAAATTTTGTTCCCTCTGGATATGTGATACCTCCAGCACCTTAGAAAATTCCTGTAATCAATGAATTCTTTCTTGCCAAGGATTTAGGGCCAAATTGTGTAATGTATTTTTCCCCAAGGAGTAATCAATAACCACTCAATAATCAATAATTTTTTGTAATCATTTCACCTGCATGGACATTGCAAAGTCAAGGATGAGCCAAAACCTAAAGGAAAGTGTGATTGTTGTTCAGGTAAAATGCAACTCCTACTCAACATACAACCTTGACATGACATTTGTATCCATAAAAAAGGGCTCAAGCCATCAAGGTATCTATTATGAATCTAGTTGGAATTATGCTTTTATTATTTAAACCTTTAGTGCTGAGTTCCATCATTGTTTTTTTTTTTTTTTGCACTCGTTGTCGAATATTTGGGATCTTATTATCACATATGGTTCTATTTCAGTGTAACCATATTTTCCAAAGGACCAATCCTCGAAGGCTAGAAGGATACCCCAAGATTGGGATTTTTGTCCACTCTGTGAGGCATTCTCCTAACGAACTACCCGACCACGTCCACACGTAGGACTCCTAAAAAAAATCGTTCTCCATACCACCTATGAAAAAACACAATATGCAAACATGTGAGTCATTGGTACTTGATTATCACAACATAATAGGCATTTTGTTAGGTTAAAAAATAATTGAACACTTCATAATGAATGAGTTGGAAGTAATCATTGACGTTAATCAATATAAAAAACAATGTTACTCCCCTCAAATTTCATTATAAATAAAGCATTTCATTTGTTGTGATGAATATTTAATAAATCTAGTGTAACATTGAAAGAATACATGTTATTTTTTTTTTTAATTGTTATAAAAATATTGTACTAATTCTTTTTAACTCATTATTATCGGAAAAAATTATAATAAAATTTTGTAATACATATATATATTTTTAAATTTATAACAATATAAAATATAAAATAAATATTTTTAAATTGATTAAAATAAAACATAATACAAATTTATAAAACATAAACTTAAAATTAATATTGTTTTATAATGTAGAATACTAAACTTAATTAATTGAAAAAATGAAAAATAATACACTCCTTAACATGTAGTAAAATATGGTTTATAAGTTGGAACAAATTGTTTATAAAGTTGTGATTTAAGAACAAGTATTTTTTTATTAAAGAAATGAAATAACTTAGATTTAGAAATTGGAGGAGTAGACATGGTGTACACATAAACACAAAACAATATTCTCTATTACACTCTTGCATTCGTTTACAATACAATTATATAGTTGAACTTAGATCCAACTAATTCTAACCTTAGATATAGGAGTTGAGAAAATCTTTTTACTACCTCCTAAAAATCTCAAACCAATTCGAAAGTTAGGATGAATATCATGGAAGCATTATTTCCAAGTCTCTCCCTTAATTCTTACAAGGCAAACATAAGAAAACACACATGACACAAATAAGAATTATTTTTTTCTAACTGGTCTTAATATACACTCACATCCACTTTGGAATGTCACAAACATCATTGCTTCTTCACCGCCACATCTTCGAGTTGTCTCTTTACCTTTGACCATTGTTGACGAACTTGCAGGATCAACAATATTAAAATATTGAATTTTCGAGGCTTTCATGATAAGACTGTCAAGTAATGAATTAATCTATGGACCTACCACCATTTGTCAGATATTTCACTTTCGACTATTCGTTGGTTGGTAGGATGGAGTTTTGGATACTGAATGTGTTCAAAATTTGATCAAACAACTTGACCTTAATAACACACAAGAATTGATGTTCCTGATACCGACGTTTGCAGTTTGAGAATCACCAGTCCTTTTTATAACTAGAATTAAAAAATACTTAACAAATATATCTCACAACAACAAACTCAATAATCATGAAACTATAATTTTTCATAGACAAGTCACCATGTCCCTCCTTGGCACAAGTCAAGGGTTGTTCATATGGTTCATATGTATATGTTTCATCTTGGAGTTTCTCCTATACACAAGGAAATTGTTAGAGTGATCAGTTCTAACAAAATATCACTCACATATTTAGTTGACTGGACTTAATATGTTGCTATAGAAACTCCAAATAAATTTAAATCATAATTCATTTCACCTTGACAAAAAATTTTGACGATCACCATTCTCCTTCTCGGGCAATGATTGCACCCAATATCTTCATGTTCTTGGTGTGGTTCATAACAACAAACTTGGTTCACATGGCCTTCGACTCCCATGTGTGGTTGATCACACAGGTGCGAAGAGGCTACCAGTCGCTTCCAAATTAGCACTAAGAATTGCTAATTTTAATGTTGTTAGAGTCCTTATTAGTATTAATTATTCTTCGGACAAGTAATGTATTGGGATGCCTAACTTCATCTCACCAAATCCTTCAGATGTTGTCACTCTCTATATAGTGACTGCCTCTGATAAAAATCACATTTCCAATAAGAATGATATAATGAATTGGTTCATGTCTCTGCATATATCGCAAACAAACATGACATGCACCATCATAAAAGTGATGATACTAACAAACGAAGTAATTATAATGTCAATTTCATGGTGGTTGAACTGATCATAGGTATACAATTTTTTTTTTTTTTTTTTCATCTGAATCTTATGCTTTTATGTTTGTTGGCGACATTTTGAATGAGAAATGTATGTACACTCACCGCATGCATCTCCCTTACCAATTCAGAACTCAAACTCTGGATCACGTGCTTGACCAGGGAGTTGAAGCGCTTTGAGATGGGGAAACATCGACCTAGAGCCTTTATGTTAGCTACTTTATTGAAAATGAGGAGCAACAAGTATGGGATTTAATCCATGTGATCAATGTAAAACATCTGAGACAAGCATGCTGAAATGGAAACCCTACGCGCGGTTCTGGATTGGTGTTGTGGTTTCCTACCTGCTTATTTTTCTTCCTGAATCAATCCTAATGGTGGTGGGACTTGCTGCCACTGAGATGGCTATGTTGGAATATATTCATAATGGGGATGGATCCAACTATGGAAGTCAGAAAACTACGTATTGATGGCAGTCACACCAGAGGAGATTTTGGAGGGATTTCTAGAGAATTTGACGTGGGAAGTCGAAAGGATCTCGCTGTGCATGAAGGGATTGCATACAATGAACAAAACTATAGATATACACAATGAAATATCTATGAAGAGGAACAAAATAAGCCACACAAAATTATTTACACAACTCTCCTACATATCATAATGTACAATAGATTAAAGATTTACAACTCTCTCATTCTCTAGGCCCTCCTTTGAGGGAATTAGGTCTATATGGGATCTAATACCAATTCAGAAATTAGAGGAGCAAACATTGTGTACAGATAGCACAGAAAACGATATTCTCAATTACACTCTTGCAATAATTTACAATAAAATTATATAGTTGAACTTAGATCCAACTTCTTCTAATCTTAGAGATAGGAGTTAAGAAAATCTATCTACTACCTCCTACAAATATCAAAGCAATTCCAAACTCAACATGAAATCCATCGAAGCATTATTTCCAACTCTTAGTAGCATTTTTTATAGGAAAAATCAAAATGAACTCCACAAATGAATGAGTTGTTTTTTAAGTGAAATCCTCAAATATTTATACAATCTAAGACAATTGACAACTTACAACTGGCTGAATGGTAGTTTTTCTAATTGTTGTAAACTAATTCTAAAGTAATATTTTACAATATCCCAAAGGATTAGTTAACATTCCCCCTTAATTCGAAGGGACAATTGACATTCCGAGTAACATCCTAAAATTTTCAAACTTTTCTCATCCTAGGGCTTTGATGAATATATCTTCTATCTTCTCTGAAGTAGGACAATGTGTCATATGAATAATTTTTTCCTCTACATAATGTCGAATCAACTGATGCTTCGTGTTAATTTTCTTTATTCGATCATGAAACTTTGGATTCTTGAGAAACTATAATGCAGAATAATTATCGACAAATAAAGGAGATGAATCTTTCTGCTTCTCCTACAAAAATTCAAGTATCTTGCGAAGCCAAATGATTTATTTGGTGGCTTAAGCTGCTACAACATATTCATCTTTGGTGGTAGAACCAACAGGTACAGATTTCTTGTGTGACCTCCAGCTAATGGCTCCTGATCCCATATTCATCAAATAACTAGAAGTAGAGACCACATTCTCCTTATCACCATCAAAATTAGAATCTAAATATCCAGTGAGATGGAATATGCAAATCTAGAGTATTTGATGCCAAAATATTGTGTTCCCTTCAAGTATTTGAACACTCTTTTTGCTGCATTCTAGTGACCTTCACAGGGATGATGCATGAACCTGGAAAGTATCCATGCAATAAATGTAATGTTAGGTCTAGTAGTGTTTAAAAAAATTAAACTTCCAACATGTTGCCTGTACATTGTTGGATAATCAAATGGACTTCCTTCAGTGGAAGTAAGTTTCAAATTCTGCTCCATAGGAGTAGAAACATGATTACAATCTTACATTCCAAACTTGTTTAATATTTGCCCAACATACTTCTTTTGAGAAGTGAAAATGTGTTTGGGATGTTGAGAAACTTCAATTCCCAAATAATAATGCAACACACCCAAATCTGTCATGTCAAATATTTTCTGCAAATCCATTTTAGCATACGCTATATAACTATCATTGTTCTGTTTAATTATCAAATCATCAACATACAAAACTAGATATACAACAAAATTTCCAATATTTTTGACAAATAAAGTTGCATCATCTAGGTCAAAGATTTTGTAATTCAACTTAAGGAGGTGCTTAGTTAATTTTTCATACCAAGCATGGGATGCTTGTTTCAGTCCATATAATTCCTTAACTAATTTGCATACCTTATTTTATTTTCCTATGACAAAAAACCCTCAAAAACCCTCACAGTGAAACATGTAGTCATCCTCTTTTAAATCTCCATTCAAAAAGATTTCTTTCACAATGTCCATATGATGTATCTTCCATCATTTTTGCGCTGCAAGAGAAAACAAAGTGATGATTGTGCCCCATTTCACTGTAGGATCAAAATTATTTGTATAATAAACACCTTCCTTCTGAGCATATCCTTTAGCTACAAGTCTCGCATTATATTTGTCAAGTGAATCATCTCCTTCGTACTTGACTTTATAGACCCATTTACAACCAATAGGTTTGATGCCAGTAGGAGGATCCGCCAATCTCCATGTGCCATTTTTAATAAGGGCATCGTATTATTTCTTCACTGCATCCTTCCATTCATCACAATTAGTAGCTTCTTCAAAACAAGTAGGTTCACTAATTGTGGAATAATTACAATCATGAGAAACAATACCTATAGAAGAACTTTGTGTCTCATAATCATCATATTTTCTTGAAAATTTGCGAATACGAGTGGATCTTCTCAAATATTGTTGAGGTGGTTGCGAAGGATGCTCATCCTAAAGTGCAAGTTCTTCAGAAACACTTTTTTATTATGAAGAAACAATATTATTTTCCAATTTTTCCTCAGCAGAAACATCTTCATGAAATAAAGATGGAAAAGTCACATACTAATCCAGAATGGGAACTCCCCCCTCAATACGTGGAACTGTATTTTCGAATTCAAAATAATATTTCTTTAATGCAAATTTCTCTAAATGAGAATTTTTTTTATCAATAGTAGAGAAATATTTTGCAGATTATAAAAAAATGACATCTCTAGAAGTAATATTTCTTTTGTTTTCTTCATCATATAGTCTATATTGTTTTCAAGTACTAAAATATCCCAAAAAAATACACTTTGGACTTTTGGCATTTAATTTGTTTTTTGATGCTTAGGAATATGTACATAGTAAGTAGATCCAAAAACTTTAAAATGTTGAGCTGCTAGTAACTCGTTGTACCAAACTTCATATGGCGATTTGTTGTTGAGGACAAAAGAAGGATATATATTTTTAATATATGCCGCAATGATTTAACTTCTCCCAAGGAACCCTACAATTATCTGCACTATGAGCAATTTTGCCACACCTATAACATCTGATATTTGATTTAGGGTGAAATTTTTTCCATGTCTGGTCATTTTTATGTCTATAAGCGTGATTTTTGTTATTGTTTCCCCCCTTGTCTCTAAAGTTCCTTCTACCTCGTCCTCTGGGATTCTTGTCACCTCTTGCATACTCATTTTGTGCATTATGTTATTTTTGTGCATAACACAAGGTTTCTGTATTAACAATAGAAACACACTTTTTATTCCAAAAATCCTTATCTCTTTTTGCAACTTTATTTACTAATTTATAAAAAGTAATTTCCTTCAATTATCCACTAGTTTGGAGCGATTCCAAGTAGTGAGAGTATGCAGGGTGTAGGGATTTGATGAAGTCAAGCAAGTGTAAATCTAATTTAACACATGTGGCTTCTATATCATGGAAAATAGCCTTTATTTCACAAGCCAATTTCATTGGATCATTGTCCTTCATTACTAAATTAGATAACTTCATTAACAACTAAATAATCTCCAATTTTGAATGTGAATCATAGAGCTCCCTTAAAATTTCTATTGTTGCATATGTTGTCTTACAAGAATGAATGTATCTGATTACCTCTTCAGAAAATAATGTTGGAATCATAGCATAGGATTTATTGTTCTTGTCTTCCCATATGGAAAACATCTTGCCAGAAATCATTAAAGATTAATGCACTCCTTAGTTTTCTTATCCATTCTAGGGAATTTTATTTCCTAGAAAGGACAACTCCAACTAGAGAAATTATGGATGTCATGAAATAAAAAAAAATGTTTAAGAACTCCGATGAACTGCAAAAATATTTCACTGTCCATAAAAAGACTAAAAGTACCCCGGTAAGCAACCAACGATCCTGTGTCAAGGTCGTCGCAACACAGAAAAATGTTAACGTAATCCAATCGAGAGTAAAAAATATGTCATTTAACAAACTAATTTATAAAATAGAAGATTGTAAACTAGGAAATTCATTTCCACATTATCATAGAAATTCTTAACTTGTAAATAAAATTTATTAAAATATTATAAACCACTTTTATAATTAATCTATTTAATTAAAAAAACAAAAATAACAAAAAAGAAAGAAAGAAAGAAAAAGTTCTCAATCTTTGTTACTACTCTCCACAACATTTTAATAATTTTTTTTTTTTTTTTAATGATAAATAAACTTTACCCTCCATAATTACGTAGTAAGGCGTTATTATTTGAAAAAAACTCTCCTAAAATGCCACTCTACAGAGTTTTCCACCCTTAGATTGATTGTTAGATGATTCAAAAAATTTTGACCATTTGATCCACCACCGGAAACCAACTTTAAATAGAATCCTTTATGTAAGCATCCATTCATCATAATTTTCGGTGAGGCAGTTGTCAGTAGTGCCATTTTTCTTGATTTGGAGCCAACTGCCCTAGATGAAGTTCAAACCTGCACAAATTGGTAGCGTCGAACCTGCACAACTCAGTAGATTTTTCACCCAGAGTTGTTGCAGTAGGCTGTGTAGCTCTTACTACTGATTTTCCCCGGCTTTCCTTGGGTGGAGAAATTCCCTTGGAAGAAACAGGATTATTGGAGAGAGCCAAGCACACGTCGGGGTCTCTGTGAGGGCAAGTGCTGTGATACAGAATGGAGTTGTTATCAGCCTGTATGTTGCTATTCAAAAAGGCATTCACATGGCCAGCTGCCTTGTGACGATGGTTTTAATCAGGGCTTTCCTCATTCTTATTAGCCCCATTGGGCTTGTAATTCATTCTATGAAAGTCAAGCATGTCGTTTTTTCTGGATTCGAAACCCAAATCCATGGTATTTCCCCGGTTTTCTTCAGCCAGAGTGATAACCCTCACACCCAAATCTTACAGCTTCTGGTCTCCATTAGAGTTGAGGCTTTGCTGGTCGTGGAGCTCGGATAGCCTGCAAGTGAGATTCGATATGTCGTCTTTGATTCTTTGCTGAAGAGATTTCTGTTGCTCAGTTGGTAGGGATCCCCTGAGCACCAATGATATATTATGATCTATTATCTGTAGGAATTATCATTTGCCCAGCTCTGTTATCAGCATCATAGAGAAAAGAAAATGATTGAATCTGCTCATTAGGAAAAGGAGAAGAAGCATTGGATTCCTATGGGACCTTTTGCTCAGCCTTCTTGGGATCTTCCTTTGGCTGGGGCTGGAGTTTTGTCACCTCAGGTTGGAACTGTAGGGGCTGGGGCTGGGGCTGGGGTTTGGGCACTGCAGGTTGGAGCCAAAAGGGCTGGGGCTAGGGTTTGGGCACCTCAGGTTGGAGCTGTGGGGTCTTGGGTACCTGATGTTGGGCTTGAAATGATTGTTGTATAGCAGGCTGTTGATTAGGTCTAATGTCTCTCGTATTGTCTCTTGTAGGTTCTTCGGCCTTCTTGACCACCTGTGGAGCCTGTTGCTCCTCTCTTTTGGGCTCGGGCGTTTTGGGCGCTTGAGGCCAAGATTGGATCGGAACTGGCCTGATTCCTCCCAGGGATTGCTGCTTAGGGTTTATGTAATATGGATTTCTGAAGCTACTTTGAAGATACATGGCTTCCACTCTTTTTCAAGAAAAAAATTCGAGACAAAAATCTCTCAAAGATGATAAAAATTGAAGCTCCTATGCTTCGAATATATAAAATATTTGTGGATTTAATCATTCGGGCTTCAAAATTATAGAAGAATTGAATCGAATCATACAATTTTTAAAAATTTAATGATAGGTTATTTCTTAGCAGCGTGGAATCAGAAAAGTGACTGGTGACATAAAGCATAAAAGTGATGTAGATCGAGAGAGACTTCACCTGTTTATTTCATGTAACAGGGCCAAATCCATAGATGCCCAATTGAGGTGATGGTTCAAGGCGAATAATAGCAGCTTTGAGAGATTTCTAAAGAAGGAGGATTGGGACTAGCGTCTCCTAGACTGTTACGTGATGCAGAGCTGAAGTATCTACTTTTTTTAATGGTCGTGCAAAACAGTGAATGTGAGCCAACATGGGGGGAATAATTGAACAACTCAATCTGGTTTTTTTCCACCTAGGAGTCGAGCTCGATTATTCTGGAGTATAGTCCATGACTCTTCAGTGCATCCTTAATCTTTATTCCTTTGGCTAGGACCATTGACGTGCTGAAAATTGTGTTGAGGTATCTGTAATGGAGTTAAGTTCAGTTAGCTTAAAATGGTAAATATTAAAGGGAAACATCATTTATTTGCAATCGAAGGAAAAGTTTAGGTATTTGTAATTAAGTTTATCACATATTACATACGACTGTAATTTAACAAAATAATGGTGCACATCACCACTTGCGAAAATATTTTCAGTGATTTTTCATTGTAGATTCAGAATATAGTGAAAAGAGTTTATTAAGTGTTTTAATATTTATGTGTTCTTCTACCATTAAAATGAATACAGGAAAGAAAGTGGAAAATTATACCATTCCAGGTTTCTGGAGAGTAAGCACTTTATGGATAATACCACTCAAAGGGAGAGAAGGAAATTTAGTTTTTTTATAGCTCTTAACTCGAAAGTGGGAAATGGCATTGACCATGGAATTTCACACAGTACCATATTCTCATCTATGTCTTAAAGACATCACTATCAGTTTCTCATCTATGTCTTAAAGACATCTCTCTCAGTACTGGAAATGGTGCCTTGAGTTGGTCAAGAAATTGGTTACTCTCAGTAATTCTGGCATTTTCACAAATTCAAAGTAATTTTCAACTACCTCAAATATCATTCTGACGTTTTTTCAAATTCAAAGTAAATTCCAGCAACCTCAAATATCATTCTCTAAATATGAGAATTAAGGATTTTGAAACCTAAAAACTAAACTATTATATGCTTCTCAAGCATTATGGGATTTGCCAGAATATTATTCAATAAATTTAACATGAGAATTAAGGATTTTGAAACCTAAAAATGAAACTATTATGTGCTTCTCAAGATTTAACTCATGGTTATGTTCCTTATAGTTAAGACAAAAGCTTAAGGAAGTTATTTTTTTCAAATTCAAAGTAAATTCCAACCACCTCAAATATCATTCTCTAAATATGAGAATTAAGGATTTTGAAACCTAAAAATGAAACTATAATGTGCTTCTCAAGCATTATGGGATTTGAGAGAGTATTATTTGATAAATTTAACTCATGGTTATGTTCCTTATAGTTAGGACAAAAGCTTAAGGAGGTTAATTCAGGGAATGTGAGAAAAAGTACTCAAGAGCTCCTTTTTCATTCAACAAATATAGTGTGATTCTACTTTTAGAACAGTTTTTGTAAAACACAAAAAATTATAGATATAGTATAAAATATATAAGCATATCAAAAAATATATAAGATAAAAATAATTAAATTGAAATTTCTAAGAAAAGGCTCAGAAATTTTACTTGAAAAATTCAAATACTATGAGACATATTTCATTAAATTTATATGGGCATCATGAACCAAAATTAAAAAACAAAAAATAATAGATATATTATAAAATATATAAGCATATCAAAAAATATATAAGATAAAAATAATTAAAATGAAATTTCTAAGAAGAGGCTCAAAACTTTTACTTGAAAAAAAAATTCAAATGCTATGCGACATATTTCATTAAATTTATATGGACATCATGAACCAAAATTAAAACACTCGTGTCAAACATTATTTGAAAAACAAATTAAGGGATGGACCAATATTTTTAGACATTAAGCTCATTAAATTGAGAATGTTTACACATGGATAAGAATAAAAAATGATTATTTGAAAAACAAATTAAGGGAAGGACCAATATTTTTAGACATTAAGCTCATTAAATTTTGAGAATGTTTACACATGGATAAGACTCAAAAATGATTATTTGAAAAACAAATTAAGGGAATGACCAATATTTTTAGACATTAAGCTCATTAAATTGAGAATATTTACACATGGATAAGACTAAAAAATGATTGAGAAATATTTTAATGGAAGTGGAAAAAATAGTTGTGATATAGGTGAAATAAATGGAAAATCGCAAGATTCTAAGAAATTTGGTCATTATAAATGTAATTTATAGAAAAACTAAAACAATAAGTTTCCTTTTACAAATAAAATGGAGGTGGGGAACTTCATTACAATGTGTTTAGTGTAGTATGGTTTTTAGGTAGTGGATATAGTAACAAAATGTCTAGAAATAAAAATAGCTCTAAGATAAATAATTCTACTAAACTTAATGTATTATTGGGATATGGAAAGATAATTCAGTTTTAAGTGAAAGTAAAAAAATATTGTAAAAATAAAACAAGTTGAAGTGAGACACATTAGTGATGTCTTTTATGTTTATGTTTTAACATTATTGATGCCTTTTATGTTTATGTTTTAGCACATAACTCTCCACTCCTTATTCTGGAGGATCAGTTGGAGCCGAGAAGTTTCCTACTACCTCTTCTTTCTTATATGTTATTCTTTCCTATACCCAAGAAAGTTCCTACTACCTCTTCTTTCTTATATTTCTTATATGTTATTCTTTCCTATAGTTTTACAAAATTGACACTATTTGATTAAGAATAAGTTACAAATATAGGGTATTTAAAAAGTAATAAGAGGAAGGTACATGAGGGCCATGGTAATTAATGTCATTATTTGTACTATTTTTATTTAAAATAGTAATTTGTATTTGTATTTTTTTAAATGAATATTGTTAAATGTGGTGTACTATTTTTATTTAAAATAGTAATTTGTATTTTTACTTTTTTAAATGAATATTGTTAAATGTGTTGCACTATTTTTATTTAAAATAGTAATAGGAACATTTAGATATGATAAGAAAAATGTGATACTCTAGTATTGTAATTTTCTCTACAAATGTGCCCTAAATACAATTTCATGGTTAATGCAGTGTAAGCTACATGCAAATTTATAGTCTTGTATAGAAGGTCAAGAAAATTATGCCCAATATCCAACACCATAGAGCAAGACATGTTCACCAATTCAACAATTGCTTCCAAATCTCTCTCAGTGCTAGAGTTGTTTTCTCAATTCTCAATAAACTTGTTTTTATTGCTCTTGAACTGATGAAAGCAATCATTGTTGCATATAGGAGCAGTTAGATCTTATAAGAAAATTGTGATACTGTGTTAAAATTTTCTCTACAAATGTGTTGGAGTTGTTTTCTCAATAAACTTGTTTTCACTGCTCTTAAGTGATGAAATTCATTGTTGTTACATATAGGAGCATTTATCTCTCATAAGAAAAGTGGGATACTATGTTATAATTTTCTCTACAAATGTGTTGGAGTTGTTTTTTAAATAAACTTGTTTTTACTGCTCTTAAGTGATGAAACTCATTGTTGTTACATATGAGTTGTTTTCTCAATAAACTTGTAGTGCTCTTAAGTAATGAAATTCATTGTTGTTACATATAGGAGCATTTAGCTCTGATAAGAAAAGTGTGATACTATGTTATAATTTGCTCTACAAATGTGATGGAAAGTGTGCCATGAATGTTGGAAATTCATTTCTTACTGTCTACCATCTCTCCATATGAAATCCACCTCTCCATCAGTGATCAAATTTGAAGGGAAAGTCTGAATTTCAATTAGAAGGGCATATATTTATGTCACCCTTCTATGATGAAAAGCTTAAAAAAAAAGCATTTCAATTGACCACAATATATTATTTTTACATTTCATTTTCAGAAAGAAAAAACCATCAATCTTTATGTTAATAAAATACTGTTACATATACAAAAATGAAGGAACTTTCATATTGCATTTCCTAAATCTCTCATTGGAAATGCCAACATAAGTCTTCAAGACACTATTATAAGAATTTTGATGGATACCACTGGGATATAGGAGATTCTGATGTTTCAGATTGTGTAATTCAATTTTGACTTTGTTTGACAAGTAGCAGCCTGGAGGTCTGGATTTTTTTTACTTTTTTTTTATTTGAAACATTGTTTACAGATATTAATACAACAATGAAATTATGGGCATGGTGGACAATTAGTCAAGATCATGATGCCAAACCATGATGATGTAAGTTTGACATTTAACATTTAAGTGAGGATACAAGGAGACTCCAAAAGTGGAGGCAAATTTGGAGAATCAATATCAAGATAACTTGAGCTTATCGAAAGCCCTAATGGGTCATTTTAGCTCTAAAATATTTATGAAATATAATCACATTCCATAATATTTTGTCACTCTTATGAATTTAAAATAGGAACCAAAATAAACATATCGAAATCACTACATCTTAATGAAATTGAAATAAGAAACAAATATGACAAAACATAAATACTTATATTAAAAGTATATGAAAGGTCTTATTTATAAAATTAAAATTAAATTCTCGCTTATATAAGAGGTATCAATGGAGTTTTAGCTTATAAATTTTAGGTTTGATCAAATCATTGTTCTATTGTCTATTAAAACTCTTTTGGAATGCTAAGACTTCCAATAATTCAACATCTCAAATAATTGGAACAACAGTCCCTTGACTTAGCCTCAAAATTGATCCAAGGTAGCATTTTCTTCCAGTTATAAATATTTGACAGTTGTGGTCCTCTAGCTTAACATATCTTGTGTGATATCCTGCAATTGTTAAATTCAATATGTTAATAAAAAAACATAATAAAAATTGAAATATATTATAAAACAGAAAGTAAAAGTCAAATGGTATAAAACGAAAAAAATTCACTTACACTGATGGTAATAAACGTTGAAACTTACTAGTTCTTTCAATATATTCTCATAGTGGAAGAGGTTTTCGAGTTTTCATCTCCTTCCATTCATCATAAATAACATTCCAATCTACCTCATTTAGAGCATGAGGTGCACTGAGAGAGAGAAACATTAGCATATCGAATGTTTTTAAAGAAATTTTTTATCTATCATCATTCTTAATTCGATTTAATTTTGAAAAACCTCTTTCACATACTGCTTTACTAGCCAGAATAACAAGAATTGCTTGCCATAGCTACATTAAGCATGAAATCTTTCAAACCATTCAATTTCACCTCCACATAGATCTCATACTCCAAAGATATGTTTTTTTGGGTAAGATTTATAAATAGTACATATAAATTCATCCATTTCACCCATACATTTAATGCTATCCACAGCAAGCAAGCCTCCAACACTAAATTTTTCACATAAACATGTCAACCATCTTCTTGTTTGAGATTCTCTATCATCCATATCCTCATAATAATTACAAGGAGTAAAAAACTTAGCTGCATTAAAAATAGGCAAATCTGTGAACCTTGCATTTAGAGAGTCAATCACCTTCATTACAAAACCTTTTCCCAGCATAATGTAGTCATCTAGTGTCCCTGATCTTTGTGAATTCAACAAACTCTCAAACCTCAATTCATGTACATGTCTTATGCCTGTGCAATCTACAAAATCAAGAGTTCCTTGTTCTTTTTTACTTTAAAAAAATGATATGTGCATTGCACCTGCCCCAAATTTGCCTCTTAGAAATCGCTTTTGAAGCAAGCTGATAATGATATCCAAAGTCGTTCCAATAGATGTAATGTTAACATGATCCTCTTGAAACTTTTGACTCAGCTTATTTAACTCAATAAGCACATATGCAAGTAAGTGGATGAAAAATTGAACTTGAAATATTGTAGCCATCTCATACATTTTTTTCTCCACTAACTCCCAGTCTCTTAACAAAGCAGGCATGAGCTTAACGAGTCTTTCCATGACTTTTCCTCTAGAAAACCATATAATATGATGAATCTGTAACACTTCTAGCTTTGTGATTTGAAATGACTCCATTAGCTCTTTCAATTCTCCATGTATTTTAGTAGATTTCCCTAACCATGAATAGATCTTGTTTGCAAACTTATCAATAGCTTGCAACTCTTCAAAATACGATGAAGCATCATTTTCTACTAATGCTTCTTGATAAGCGATACAATGGATATCTAATAAATGAGGGGCATGTCGACGACACTTAGTAGATAAACCTTCACGAATACCCCTCATGGATGATGCTCCATCAGATCCAAATCCAACTAACTTTTCCATGGATAGATTCATGTCTGCTAAAAGAGATGCCACAACATCATACATAGATTGTGATGTTCCATCCTTAATCTGTAGTAAGTGTATGAATTTTGTAGCACATGGACCTCTTCTTTCATTTTTCAAATATGTAATATAAACAATCAAATGTTGCACCATAGTCCAATCA
The DNA here is from genome assembly GCA_034641835.2 of Pinus albicaulis. Classification (NCBI taxonomy): domain Eukaryota; kingdom Viridiplantae; phylum Streptophyta; class Pinopsida; order Pinales; family Pinaceae; genus Pinus; species Pinus albicaulis. The sequence goes on along the minus strand of CM076581.1, from coordinate 1,120,840,786 downwards.
GTACTTTCATCAACTAAAAGTGAGTAATATGGGCTTTGTAAAATATCATCTTTTAATTTTCTCCAATATACCTCCTTAGCAGCTTCTAAAAATTCTTTTCCAAATGTTCTATTTGTATATGCTGAATATTCATCTGTTAAAGGCATGTGAGGAGTGTTTTTATACCTGTTCAAGTCACAAATTGACTTATATACTTCCAAAGTTAAATCATGTATTGCAAAAAAATACATGTTCTCAATAAATGATATAAGTCTCTCTTTCTGAGCATCAATCATTAGCTCTACATGTTTTGTAATTGGAAGAGTACTCCGTTTTTTTTCTCCCTCTAAAAGTTGCAAAGAAAATTTATGAGCCTCTGATTTTGCATGGATGTTTAAAGCACTAACTTGAAGAGTTGTGCTTCCATCTTTAGCAAATGGAGTTTCCCTTTTAAATTTTACACACCACGAACATTTTATCCTTTCAACACCATTACAATCTTTTACAACATAAGCCCATGGAAATGTCATCTTCCATTTGGACTTGAATGTTCTTTTGTACCTCTTCGATGTCGGTTCCTCTTCAAGAAGTTCTGCACTATCTAATTCATGGTCCTCATCTACATGATCATATACTTCATTTTCAAAAATGTGCAGTTGATTAGAGCATTGAGATATACCAAATGCATTAGCAAGTGAATGTTGTTTCAGATCCTTTTTTGGGCGACCAAGAGGTGGCACTTTATACCTGTAAATCATAATCAATTAACAAAACAAGAAATATAAAAAAACATATTAATATTAAAACACACAGATTCTTTGAAAACAATACAGTAGACAACAAACTTCATATGAAAACTAATAAAATGAAAGACAAAAAATAGATCTCACACACAGAGGTTTGTTGATCATTGAAATTAAAACTAACATGGATCTTCATGTCCTGAAAAGAGGAAAAAGGGAAAGCTAAGCTTGTTTTTCACACCTAAAAGTTATCCAATCTGTTATTGCATTTCATATATTGTTAGGACCAACTACAGTCTGTTAGGAGTTAAAGACAATGAACCAAATCTAAAATAATTTGTCTGTCCTGCATAAGATCTTGATCATAATATTCCCTACCTTAATTTCGTTACTGTATATATTATAAAGAAAATGCACATATACTTTGCTGGATATTACTTGTTTTTAATTGAAATTTTTACACAGCGAATTTTTTTATTTTAAATTTTACTTAATCCTGATTTGAGTTCAAATTTGTATATTTTTGTCATCAACTCATTTTCAGTTTGACCATTGAAAGAGACACACATAAATACTTCAAGCATACTTTACTCCTTTTCAGTTTGAATCACCGCTTCACATAAATGTTCAAGCAATTGATTGCTTCTTTTTATCAGTACATCAATTGAAGTTCCAAGGCTTCTCCATGTGGGTAAAACTACTGTCCCTTATCCTTAGTCAATTATATGTAAGCAAATCATAAATATCAATTCTAAAGAAAACACACAAATTGAAATATTGGCGAATCAATTATGACTATATTGGTAAAGAACACACAGAAGAAAACATAATTGAATTATTGGTGGATCAATTATAACTATTGAAACAAAATTGGATTCATAATAATGGGCTCACTTTGATGAAAAATAATCCACAACTACAACAGAAAAGACACTAGAAAGCATGATTCATGCCAACAAGACCACTTGTCCTGCAAATATGCATTTATATACAATAAAAGTGTGGATGATTGTGTTAGCCTTGTCAATATTCAAGAAAATGGGATAGAGTTAGGATGAATAATCCTAGTTGCAACCTTCTTAGGAGAATTGATAGGATTGTGTGTTGAATGTATTTGCAATTATCATGTTACAGAAATTAAGAGTTGTAATTAAGAAAAGGAGCTGGTTGCAAATGCACTCACACACCATGTAATGCCTGTGTGCACCTGTGCTTCTTAGCATAAGGCAGGACATTTCTGTCCCGGTGTTATGCATAGTCTAACTATTCAACATTTTGGTTTATTTCTAAGCATTCCTGTCAATTTTTCCCAAAATCTAGTAAGGATTTGTTGGAATTGTGAGTTTGAACCATCTAATTTGAAAAGACCTAGTGCCCCAAGCAGTTTTTAGAAAGTTGAATGTATTTATACCTTCCTAAAAGCAATTTAAACAATGAAAAGTTACAATCTTGCAAAGAATCATATCGCCATAAGAAAAATATAAAAAATAAATAAATAAATAAATAAAATAAAAAATATGTATAGTTGCACCAATCTAAGTTTGGGTGGAAGTGCTTCAAGAAACATGGACCCAGGGGGCTGCTCAATGCCCCACATAGTGCAGACTTCCTGTGGGCTTGTGTGCCAGGCCTGAGGAGTAACAATTCTGCCAAAATTGCAAGAGACTTGCACTCGACATCCTCTCTTTGAAGCTAATGTAGGTCATTGTAGGCATAAAGGAAAACATTTCTTTCACGTGTTATTCAAATGGCATAAAGTAAAATGTGTTATTAAAAATATAGGGTCATTGTGTACCCTGTAAATGTACAATATATATTTCTACATTGTTTATATATAATTATTAATGTAAAATGTACAAAATTGAAAACTATGAAAAGACGAAAATGATATATATATATATATATATATATATATATATATATATATATATATATATATATATATAATTTGACAAAGAAATAAAACGTTGTGATTATATGTAAATAAATTATATAGAAAAAAGAAACAAAAATAAAAGAATAATTGGTCGATGTAAACATTTTTATATTTTAAAAAAAAAAAAACAAAAAATATTGTAGATAAATGCAAATAAACTATATAAATTGGGGAATTTAAGTGATTTATAAAATATGGGGTGAAATGTAAATTTTGAATATATATATATATATATATATATATATATATATATATATATATATATATGAAAAATTCTATGAAAATGTTATATTGTGGTTAAATGTGAAATATTTTTTGAAGAAAAGAAATAAATAAAAACAATAATCTATAAAAACAAAAATAAAAACAAAAATGTTAAGAAATATTTTTATATATATATATATATATATATATATATTATTATTATTATTATTATTTACATTAAAACAAAAAATTACAGAAAAGATGTGAAAAAATTGAAACTCCTAGTGAAATTATTCTGGTTGCTCGTTGGAAGAAGGCATTCTCTATGAGTTGCAAGTAATTACGAATAACTTCTTGAATTACAAATTTGATAAATGTTAACCAAGTGACAAGATATTATTAGGTTTATCAACTTATGTGAGTTATATTATTAAGTGAAATATTATGACCCTGTAATCACGAATAACTTCTTGAATTACGAATTTGAGAAATGTTAACCAAGTAACAAGATATTAGATATTAAGTTTATGAACTTATGTGAATTATATTATTAAGTGAAATATTATGAACCTCGGAACAATGTCCAATCGTAAATTTACTTCAAAATCCAATGTCACCAAAGCTAGCAATACTTTCCACAGTGTTCTATCATATAATTCAAGTAATTTATGTAACTTAAGTTTCAATAAGAAATAATTAGGACAACAGTGACTAATATTATGTCAAATATGTTAAAACAGTCCCAAAATTATCTCTTTTTTTTTATTTAAATCAACGAACTTAAGATGAAATGAAAATAGGGAAGTGAATTTGCACATGACACTGTCTCAGTTGTGACATGATCCCTCGAAGGGAAGGAGTAGGGTTTTTGCCTCTATAAGTTAATTTTGCAGCAATTGCAACCAAACCTTCACGACCTCAAGGAGCTCTTTTCCTTCATATGTGAAGAAGAAAGCAATATCTTGTACAAGGCCCTCCATACGGCTCAAGTGAATTTGCAAAATCTGACGATTATCCTCTTCCTTAATAACTTCCTTCATCAACACGATGACTGGGTTGATTATGGCATTGATTGTGGTTACAGTTGCCATGGCTTTCTTGTTATTGTGGGAGAGCAGCGTAGATAAAAAGGATCAGAGAATGTGGGTGCTATATCTCTGGCTTGCCGCAGGGGAATTAGGACCGAGTTGGATTATCGAGTTGTGACGCAGAGAGTAAGGGAAACGGATTGGACGAAACAGAAGGTAGAGTAGACACCCAACCGATATATATATATATATATATATAAAAGTGTATAGGCACGGTGTTATCATAAAATAAAAGTTAGTGAGAATTTAACAAAGAAAAAGAAAAGATTGATGGAGAATCCCCGTAGCTAGAAGATGAAATGGAACATGAGAGTTTAGAAAAAAGAAAAAGGAAAGGCATAAAGTGGTGTTTAAATTTTATATCCATAATCTCCGCTTCATAGTGTCACTAAATTTTATATCATTTCACTTTTATTCAATAAATCAGCCAGCCTTAATCACGCTAACCCTAGAATATTAAAGAAAGAAGAAAAAAAGAAATGTGCTAGTTTTCATTGTATTAACTTGTAGTCCTAAATTTCATTGCACACTAATGCCTATTTAGTAATTGTGCAAGCAAGAGATTCTATGCCATCGAAGAAACCATAACTATGTCTGCTGTCTGCTTTTCTTTTAGCTTTAACAAGATAGGAATTGGCATGAAAGATACCATTACTATATGCGCGCAGCTTTAAAGCGATTGATATTTTAGTGGCACTTGAAAATAGCAGTTGATCCAAAGACAAATGTAAAGTAAAAAGTGATACCGTCATTATTGTAGGATGGGGAATACTTTTACTTGCTTTGAAGAAAATAAAAGAAATCAAATAAAGCATTCCAGCAAGAAATACTATGCCATGGAAGAAACCATAACTATGTCTGGTCTGCTTTTAGCTTTAACAAGATAGGAATTGGCATGAAAGATACCATTACTATGCCTGCTTTTAGCTTTAACGGCCGAATTGATATTTTAGTGGCACTTGAAAATAGCAGTTGATCCCAAAGACAAATGTAAAGTAAAAGTGATACCGTCATTGTGCATGATGGGGGAATATCTTTACGTTATAAAGTAAAGTAAAAGAAATCAAATAAAGCAGTTCACCGATTATAATTTGGGCCACTTCAAGTGATGTCTACGAATACGAATCCAATTCTTTTGAAGTGATATAGACACGTGTTGGTCAGAACGTTTTCCGAAAAGAGAATGGAGGGACTAGTCTAAAACATGAGATCAAATTTTATCCTTATAATTAAATTTTGTGGATGAATCGGCACCGCTAATATAAATATGTAATCGTTTACCACTCCATATTATTGTGCGTTGAATTGATGTTTCGTTACAGAGCACCTATTGGTTGGGTTTTAGTTGCACAATTTATTTCAATGGTTATCCTCGCTGGAGGCACTGTACTGTGGGTGTGATTGTTGGAGTGGAGTGATTTCCTGTGAAATATATGATTGTTTTTGTGGTGTCATAGTGGGTCAGGGATTGTATAATACTGATAGGATGCCTGATCTTGGCTTCATCTCTGGCATTATTGGTGTTGGCATTGACACCTCAGTCCACTATATTCTGGATCAGATTAATATTGTGCGTTGCTGACAGAAAGAGCTGAACTCTCTTAGCCAACAGGTACGGAGAACCGAGCCTATTGTAAGCTAGATCCAGTAGTATCACCTCCAATTAAATTGGAAGAAAGGAATTCATAATGAGGCACCAGCTGTTAATGATTGGCTTACAAAGTTGGAGGGCCTTCTTCGACAAGCGTCAGCAATGGCACAAAAGTGCAGTAGAACATCTACTTGGTACGTTTTCTCTCAGTATAAAACAGGTAAAAATATCATGAAGATGACTTCAGAGATCTGCCAACATCTTAACTTGGTTCCTTTGATGAGCTGGGCGAGCTTATTAGAGGAGATTGGGCATATTAGGGAAATAATCCAATCCTCGGCTTCGGCTTCTTCTTCAACCATTTCTTCTGCAACTGCTTCCCAACCTCTGATTGCTTCAACGACTTCTTCATCAAGGAACCCTTGATTGTGGGACAATACAGTGTTCTTTCAACACTCCAAAAGTTGGCGATTAATGAAACGACCGACTCTCCTTTCTCACGCATTGGTGTGTTAGGGAAGGGTGGTTCCGGAAAAACACTGCTGCTGAAGGTACTCTTCAACTGTAAAGAGGTGAGGGATTTCTTTTGCGATGAGTTATTTCTGTGGCTCACTGTCTCTCAGTCTCCGTCTCTTACAAGCCTTATGAATGAACTCTCTGCACAAATGGCCACTTACACAAAGGTAAATCTAGATCAAAATATGAGCCAAGAAGCTATACAATTATGGTTGAATGAGAGGATGAAGGGTAGAAGGTTTGTGCTGATATTAGATGATGTTTGGGAAAAGGGTGCAGAATTGCTAGAGGAATTGGGCCTACTCCACTTAACAGATCCCTCCAACTCCAAATTTATTGTGAGTTCGAGGAGTCGAAGCACATTTTTAGCCACCGGAGTTCCAGAGAAGTATATAATAAAAATGGAGGATCTGGACGAAGATGAGAGATGGCGCTTGTTTTCTCATCATGCATTTTCACATAATAAAATTGTGTGTGCAAAGTGTGGAGGGCTTCCCCTTATAGTCAAAGTAGTGGGGAGAGCAATGGCAGGCACTACGTATGCAGACGACTGGGAGTTGGTAGCCCAAAGGCTGCCAATTGCCAACAGGGAAGAAAAAGATGTTGTCTTTCATCGGCTAAGGTTGAGTTACGATGAGCTCCCCAGCAGTTACGACGTTAATTTGCAGATGTGCTTTCTATATTTCGCTACCTTCATAGAAGATCAAATCATTTGGCCCGACTTCAGGGTGATTCCGTTGTGGATAGGGGCTAGGCTTCTTGGAAGGAAGAAGCTTCAAAATGGATGTGGCTCTGATCCATTCGAGACGGGTAAAAGATACATCAACATTTTAGTAGATGGTTGCTTGATAGACGTTGATGGGAACGTGCTCGAGTTCAGGATGCATGATATTATACGTGATTTGGAAATACAGATTGCCGAGCAAGAAGAAAAGTTCTACTGTGGCGCCAGTCGAGGTTTGAAAACGTTAACGGAAACTGAATGTTCAGGGTGCACCCGGATTCTGTTGAACCACAACAGTTTGAATTTGCTTCCCGTATCACTCAGCTCTATTCAAATCTGCTCATTGATGGTTGGAAACAATAATATTACAAGTCTTCCAAGAACACTGGTGGGCGGTATGAGCTCTCTAATCAAATCTGCTCATTGATGGTTGGAAACAATAATATTACAAGTATTCCAAGAACACTGGTGGGCGATTTGAGTTTCACATTACTTTCCTCATTACCAGATAGTGTTGGCAGTATGAACTTAACAGAGGTGCCTGTTACTGCGCTGCCTCCATCTCTCACAAATCTGGTAAATCTCCAAATCCACAACCTTACTCGAACTCAAATCACAGAATTACCGTATGACATTCATAAGTTGATCTCTCTCAGATATTTATCGCTTGACTAGTGTTCAAAGCTACTGTGTCTTCCTCATGGTATATCACGCCTTGTGTCCTTGCAGTACTTCTTTTGCTCCAGCGCCGTTATGTGGATGAAACATTGTGCAAAACATATGTGCAAAAGAGTGGCTTCCATTAATGATTTGGGCAAGCTAACACAACTCAAAGCCTTATATTTAACCAGTAACGGACAAGCAATTAGGGACGGGACCTTCGGAA